>OY755240.1:26794286-27394286 GCA_963576725.1 Azorinus chamasolen
TCTTTAAGGAATTACAGACTCTGCACAAACAAAAACTTTATGCTTCAAAGTGTATTCAATTTCTTATCTTCATATCAATACAAATATAAGCGCTTTCATGTACATTTTATAATAGGTAAACTAAAGAACTAACTTGAGATAGTTTTAAAACATTACTTTGACATCGTACATTTTAAAAGTGATATCCTATAAAAGCAACTTGAAATATTTCAATAACTGCTTCTTCTACTCCAAGTCATTTTCATTGCATGCTTCTCTGCTTAACAAGCAACCCTTCATAGATCTAGTTCTCTGTACTAGTAGAATCTCCAAACATTGAAATAAATGTTGCAGATATTGTTTTGTACATTGTGTCGATATTTGAATGCTGCTGAATATCTTTTTAAAAGATATTTCTTGTTAGGCATGTGACTGCTTAATGCAATGTGGACGTTACGCAGAAAGCTGCTTTTTGAGCTATCTGTAAGACTTGAAACATGGATTAAGCTGCCACCTGTCTGAAAGAGCGGCGCTGATATCAATCTTAACCTATAGCCTGCTATGGGCGGATGAGTGAATACCAATGCAAACAGTTTGGATCCAGATGAGACGCCGAGTCAATCGGCGTCTCATCAGTATCAAAACTGTTTGACACCCTGATTGCATTTTGGTAGAAACATTGATTATAGCTTGAATTTTGAAAATGTAGTAGGTGAAAATGTTTGTAAAATGAATTTTCTCAGCAGGCTAAAGGTTAAGGCCCGGCATAGAGGAGTTTCAATGTACTCAATAAATCGCATTTTGGTACATTACTTTAAATATTTTAAATTTGATTATACAAGTTAGGATTTTTAAAGTATCAACGTATCAATACTTGACTATTTAACTTGGTCTAGGTCGGATGAGGTTGTCCCTTTCCTCCATTAATATGCCTTTCTACGCCTCTGTAAAAATCTCCTGTTGAAACCATTTTGATAAATAGAGCATTTGCTCCTATAGGAGCAAATGCTCTATTTATCACAATGACTTCAAACCACAACATTCTAACACAAACTTTTGCTTTTCTCTAGTTAATGCTCCTTTTCGGTAGATTTATTCAAAGTTGTTGGATCTAAAAATAACCTATGAGGGGATGGGTTAAAACTCTCTCGTGATCTGTATAATCACCTGCTAGGTTCCTACCAGATTATTTTATTCCCCTCTTGAATTTTGGCCGAGACTTTAGTAAACCCTTTACCCCAAAAATACGCCCATCTACGCCTTTGCAAACCGGAGTAGGATCTGGGTCTGCTCTGTTTGCTTATGGTATAATATAAATTTACAGGTAGGTATATTGACGAGAATAGCAAGTGAAGGGTTAAGATAGACATGGATACATCCTAATGGACCTTACAATGGAGACCTTTGACGTTCTCCAATCGAGGAAAATGCGAATTAATGACATTGTTAGTTGTCAGACTGAATTTCCTTCTATTAGGACAGTTGAATCATTGTAAGACCTGATGAATAAGCGAGAGAGTCCAGAATTATGGAAAAGTCGCATCTATGTATTGGCGATTGACTTTCCTGTATTTACATGCATCTCTTTCATTTCAGTCTGCAATCAGACATTTCGTAATCGCTATTACATTGATTCATATGCAAAAGCTGTGCATACTGATCTGTCAAATCTCTTATTTCCCAGTCAGTTCTATTTTCCTGAAATTCGCTAGAATCGCTACGGAGCAGCAATTCCAATGAGTTGCAATAAGATACGGTTTTTGTAGAGAAATATCATAACAATACAGTAAAAAACTCGATACTACGAAATAATTTATGTCTTTTTAAGCAGGTGGCTGCTTAATGCAGGGTGAAAGTCATGCAGAAAGCTCCGGTAGGAGCTTTCTTCATGACTTTCACCCTGCATTTAGCTACCACTTGTGTTAACGATCAATAATGATACGTATTTGAGTTTATCGAGTTTTACTGTATTTCAATTAGACTTTCTAAATACACTTCTGAACTGCAACGCTGCATATGTCATTGTGGCATTTGCACTACAAGGTAACATAATAGTTTATGCATGCAATTCGAAATAGCCTGCATCCAAATTGAAGGTATTGTACTTATTTAACTACTTACTCAATGAATATTCATGTCAGTTTAATGACTTTATAAATATTCATTAGCTGAAGTTTTATAATTGCATATAAACCCTGAAATATTTGGTTCTTTCAGACAATGCAGAATCAGACCAATATCATTGCATAGGCAAAAAGAACAGACCCACGACAAGACTGCTCCCTGATATGATTCTAATTCGTATGCAATTACATAAAAATACGTCTTCATCACGGACGTGATTAATGGTTCGATAAGAAACCAATGATAATACAGTTGAACTTCGATATCTCGAACTCGGATAACTCGAACTTCGGGATTACTCGAACAAAAAGTTCAGTCATTTCAAAACTCACAATACAGAATTGCTCTAAAATGTATCGCTACAGATATCTAGGAACACACGTGACAACTTAATACAGGTCTAAAGTAATGCCGAAAGCTCCTATAGGAGCTTTCAGCATTTCTTTTGACCTGTATTAAGCTGTGACCTTGAGAAATCGTTCAGATTAAAAATCGGATGACTCGAACTCCTGTTATCTCGATCGAATTTGTATGGTCCCTTGAAGCTCGAGTTATCGAAGTTCAACTGTAATTGCGTTCTAGTAGACTAAGGAACTAGAATGGTACCGATTTCTCATGTAGTTCTTACCTGAAAGAAGCCACCAAGTAAAACAGAGCCCAAGCGATGATTGTATTGTAGTACATACCGACATATGTAGCCACCAAAGTAATGCCAAATCCAATACCTGAAAATGTATAATTTGCCATGAATCCTTTACTTCATGAATATGCATATTAGAAATAAAGGCATCGAGAATATCAGTTAGACTTTTATACAGAAAGTTTTGTACATTGCAGAAGCTTTAGAATAATATCTATATTATATCATAAGCAACTATAGAAGACCCAGATCAGACGACTCCTATATTATTTACTTGATCATAAATAAAACAAATGCGAACACAAACTAATGCAGCAAACCTTTAGCGAAAACAATGCAGTTCAAAAGTAATACAGAAAGCTCCTACAGGAGCTTTCTGTATTACGTTTGCCCTACATTAAGCAACCTAATGTTTTAAGCAATTCTATGTTAAATAAATGAATAGCAGCTTGGGACAGGTTCTAATGTATATTGATAAGGTATATTTGACGATAGCATCAATTGTACATTAATAAGCGTATATTAATAAGCATTATCACTTTAAAAGCAGATCCTGCGGTGCCTGTATAAGCAGTCTGATCTTGGTCTATCCTATTTTCAAAGGCATAGAAAGGTTTATTGGGTGAAGGGTTAAGAACACACTGTGCATGAATATAAAAGAACGACTGATAACTTACAAGAAACACAATGATCCTTGCTAACACCTAAACGAGTCATTAGGTACATAGAAACATGTACAGAATAAAACCTAAAGCGGAATACAAGCAGATTAGAATTTCGATAATTTTAGGCAAGTGACTGTTTAATGTAGGGTGAAAGTTATACAGAAAGCTTCTAGAGGAGCTTTCTGCATGAATTTCACACTGCACTAAGCTGCCATCTGTCTCCAAGACCGGTATTTATACTAGATTTAACGTCCGGTTTAGCGGTATTTTACTGTATTTATATTGAATATCTGTTTCTAATGGATACCTATGCAGTTCTATTGGGAATTAATGCATTAGTGCAAAAATGAGTTCTTGAAAAAACGAAACTCTCATAAGTGTTATAAATGTAAAGCTATTATAATATATCTTTATATTCTTCTTATAGCTCTTATACCGATGTAAAAATGTACGTACATTCCTGGTGCTATTGTACTAAATTCCGATTTCGTGCAAGCTTTGAAAAACCATTAACTGAGCGACAAATAACTTGGATCCTGATGAGACGTCGAATTCCCCGGCATCTGATCAGGAGCCATGCTTATAAAACGTTTAGTTGAGTCTGAGTTTGTTCTCAAGTTTTTGATTGGTCAGATTTGAGCCTTTGGCTCAAATCTGACCAATCAAAAGCTTGAGAACTCAAATCTGACCAATCAAAAGCTTGAGAACGAAACTCAGACTCAACTAAAAGCTTTATAAGCATGGACCCAGGATCCATGATGTTTGCTTCATAGGCCAGTCAAGATACAAGGTACAAGAAGCTTTATTTAGAGTCGGTTATGTGGAACATAATGCAGTTACATTAGCTTTAAGCTATTTTCCGACAAACAGAGCATAAAAGTAACAATCAGTAAATAAAAGAACAACACATATACCACATGCTGAACATTTGAAGAATATTGATGGTATAGTCTCAAGATTAGAAGTAGATAATTTTGTTTAGTGAAAAAATTGTATAAAGGGAAAAAGATAAACAGCAAACTGAGATCATGATTAACCCTTATCATGCGCGACCTAACTGGTATTTGCAAACAAATTGAATCCAGATGAGACGCTGAGTAACTCGGCATCTCATCAAGATCTAAGCTATTTGACACTCTTGAGCGAATCAGAGGCAAGTACAAAATGCAACAGATCAGAGTTTTGCAGACATAATTGTTTTCAGCACGATAGGGGCTTAATATACATTACACACATCCGCTGAAGTTGATTTAACAAACACACATACCGTATCATAAGTTTTCGTAAATAATAGTTCAAAGTCTGAATGGCATATTTAGACATGTTTTAAGAGTAGAGTAAATGGGATGGACATGCAGTGCACGTGACTAGGACTGTTTCTGTTGCACTCACACTATCTGCATATAACAAACGTTATTATCTCCAATAACTCTTTCGCTGCCAGTGTCACATCCGTGACTATCTATGAAAACAGTTTGGATCCAGATGAGACGCTGACTAACTCGGCGTCACATCATGATCCAAAATTGTTTGTATTGTATGTGTTTTTAAAACAAAAGGAAAAAAAGAAAACTGTAGAAGACGACAAAATTGCAGACGACAAAATTTGGCAGCGAAAGATTTATCTCTTCCGTTGCCATGTGATATCATCTGCTACACATTCTTTCTTTTATTTTTCAAATTTCTTCCATTTTTCTCTAAGATAAACACACAACATCAAACAGTTGAAAAGTTACTCCGCGTCTGATCAGGATAAAAACTGTCTGCACAGATTCGCCATTGACAGTGAAATGTGTTGACCCATACGACGCTGAGATTTCAAATGGACTATTCCAAAATTCAAATAGGTCATACTTATGGTGAATATTTAAGGATTTTTCTAAAGAAAAGTGTATCATGAAAAACAGCGCAGGCCCTGATAGGAGGGCTCCTCTAGGAGCCCTCTCATCTGGGTCTACACTGTTTAGAAATGATATTAGTGACTCGTGTCTCGCACTGTAAGGGTTAACTTAAAATCTAGCCACAGTAAACATTAAACATATCGCACTGTGCATTTTTTTTCAAAGAATACCATTATACCATAATTCCTCTATACGTATTCAGACATACGAAACTATACAAACAGCGCATACCCAGAACAAACTGCTTCTATGTCATCATTGTTAGTTATATCAGTTTAATTTAGATTTATAAACATAAGTTAAACTCTGCTAAACCGGAATTCTAGTAGAGAAGAATGTAGATACGTTTAGGAAGGTGGCGGCTTAATTCACGGTGGAAGTGGTGCAGAAATCTCCTAGAGGAGCTTTCTACATGACTTTCACCCTGCATTAAGCTGCCACCTGTCTAACAAGACCGATAATTATACTACAGTAAAACCTCTATATATCGGCCACTAATTTGTGTTAATTAGTTGGTATTTAGGGCAGATGGCAGCTTAAAGCAAGGTGAAAGTAAAACAGAACGCTCCTATGGGAGCGTTCTGTTTTACTTTCACCTTGCTTTAAGCAGCCACCTGCCTTTAACAAAAAAATCTTAATGTAATTTAGTGGCCGTTATAGAGAGGTTTTACTGTAAATCAAACGCCCGGTTTAGATAAGGCTACTGTAGTACCAATCGTCTTATGAAGCTTTACAAGCACATGGAAATGAGAGATTTGGTGTCCGAATACTTGGGGTAAGTACTAATGTATGTTAGTTGAACCAGTATCATACCGGAATTAAGTGCGACAGCATAGTATCTGTGAACAGCTTTGGTCTAAATGAGAGGGTCGAGTCTTTCGACATGTCATCATGGCCGAAGCCGCATGACACTTGGTCATTATTTCGGATCGTATCGGAATAGAGTGTGAATTTGAATGTATCGATATTTAAGCAGACATTACTATTAGAGCAAGAGAAGAGTTAACCCTTTCCCTGTTCAATATTCATGCAATGAATAATGAGGCCATGAATATGTATTAGCTAATTTGTTTTAATATGACATATGTATATAGAATACAGTATTTAGATATTGTTAGAAAGCGAAGAGTCAGGTCTATCATAATTTCATAAGCAAACAGAGCAGACCCTGATCAGACGGCTCTGATCAGGGTCTACAATGTTTGCAAATGCATGAAAAAGGCGTTTATACGAGGGAAAGGGTTAATAGGACATAATTTGAAGTACTGTTTATCTTGAGTTCAACACTGACATTTTACTGTAAAAGAAACAATTACAGTTGCAATGACTAGACTACGTTTAAACGCGCAGCACAACTAGTGCATAAAGGACAAAACAATAAATCTAATTATTTGAGATTGTCAGTGGGCCATGGGTCTATATCATTATAGTCTACACAAGAAAATGCTGTCTTTGATGTTTCGGTCAGGGAATGTTCTAACTGTTAGATCCATGCATACGTTAATTTTATAGCTTTCCACTGGGTATTACATATACAATGTATCAAGGGTTTCGTATTCATAACTGACTCCATGAATATTCAAATACGAAAGCATGACATCATGCATATTGATTAGATACATTTCTAGAATGGCATATGAACACAGAAAAGGTTGCCCATGGAAGAAACTATCGATTCTAATCTACAGTTGAACTTCGATATCTCGAACTCGGATGACTCGAACTTCCAAAATTTACAATACAGAATTGTTCTAAAATGTTTTACTACATATATCTAGAAACATATGTGACAGCTTAATGCAGGTCGGAGGGAAATGCTGAAAGCTCTCCAAGAGGAGCTTTCAGCATTACTTTTGACTTGCATTAAGCTGTGAACTTGAGATATTGGTCAGATTGCTCGAACCTCTGTTATCTCGAACTAATTCATATAGACCATTGAAGTTCGAGATTTCTAAGTTAAACTGTATATAATTATATAAGCAGCTTAGAATACTCTAACCAGACGAATCCAAAGGAACCGTCTGGCCTGTACATGTATCTACCCTGTTTCCATATGCGTAAAAAGGCGTTTCTTTGAGGTAAAATATTAATTGTACGACATATATGCTTCTCTCACAAGCGTAGTTTGACTTTTGATTTTTTTTGTTCATACATGAGGTTGTATAGCTGCAGAATATATTCAGAATCCAAGCTGTTTGATACTCTGATTGTTAGCCCTTACAACGCTGACTTTTCAAATGGACTATTCCAAAATTCAAACAGGTCAAGCTTATTGTGAACATATAGGGATTTTTTTCAAAGAAAACTAGAACATGACAAACAGCGCCGACCCTGATGAGAGGGCTCCTTTAGGAGCCCTCTCATCTGGGTCTACGCTGTTTGCAAAATACATTAGTGACTCGTATCCCGCCTAGTAAGAATTAAAGAATAAGACAGCAGTCGTTTAAATGAGAAAGAGATATTAACTCAAGAAACGCGCTGAAAGATTAAACGGTGGTTTCAATTTGAACACTACACTGCAGGGATTTTCTACGTAAATCATTTCAGGAATAATACAGAGGCCGCCATATTAACGGATTACCTTCAATATGACGTCGCAGAATCAGGAATATTGATTTAAATGTAATTCTGAGAAACAATTGAGGAACATTTAACCGTTTCCCTGCTAAATATTCATCTAACAAATATTGAAACCATGAATATCTAATAGCTTAAGTTTTTTAATTGCATTTGTACAGAGGATTTCTTTATTATTGATAGAAACTCTGGAGTCAGATATGTTATAATTGTATAAGCAAACAGAGCAGACCTTGTTCAGATGGCTCATTGGTTCTCTCTGTTTGCAAATGCGTAAAAGGCGTTTATATGAGGGAAAGGGTTAAACAAACAAAAATACCAAAATGTTAGAAATTGTCTCAACTTCGTTGTTGTTACATTAGTAGGATTAATTATCATACAGCGGTCCAGTTAAGGTGCGAAAATAAGAACAGTTTAAAGAGTAACACCTTTATTTCAACATCAAACCCAATGCTATGACCACGCTTTAACACATTACCCCCCTAGTGACGCATTTTTGCTCCTCTATAAAATTCACATTTTGAAACAATTGTGATAAATAGAGCATTTGCTCCATAGGAGAAAATGCTCTATTTATAACAATGGTTTCAAGACTACACAATTCTTAAACTCTCCTTTTCTATAATCAATGCTCCTTTTCGGTAGATTTGTTCAAAGAGGTTGGGTCTAAAAATAGCCTAGGAGAGAATGAGTTAAAATCGCACCGAAGAGAGGATTCTAAAGAGTGGTTACAGCATAGGGTTTGATGGAGAAATGACGATCTTAGTATCTGAATACGCACATTTATCTTTGTGGTTTTCATTGTAACACAGACAAGTCCTAGATTTGTACAAACAAATATATAGGATCTATCACGAGTTGTCATTTTGAGATACATGTACATGTAATCATTTCTTAAACGAGTCCAGAAAAAGTTATTAAGCGAGCCTGTCGCGAGCTTAATAACACCTTTTCTGGGCGAGTTTAATGATAGTGTATCTCAAAACACAACGAGTGTCATATTTTGTATCACATAACTGATTCGCTCAACTTCGATATTTAGACGAAGGGCAGAAAAATAGCTGGATATTCGCGTAATCTTTGCGATGCTGGCTAGACTCTATATTTAGTAACAAAGATGAGTCCATGCCAACGCGAAATAATTATCGAAATTTTACTACTGTACACACATATACTGGAAAAATAGGTTGAGTACCAGTCTACATGTGTGTTTCTTGAAGATAAAATAGGTTGAGTACCAGTCTACATGTGTGTTTCTTGAAGATAAAATAGGATAAAATAGGTTGAGTACCAGTCTACATGTATGTTTCTTGAAGATAGGAGAAGCACGCTAAACAATCGCGTTACATGTACGTCACATCTTATATTACACATATTATATATAAAACAATGCGTAATGGCTAGTCTATACATTATTAATAGGGAGACAAGCAAAATTGTGTGATAAAATGCGATCTTCACTTTGACAACTTACTTAACTGTAACTGTACTAATGTGTTAGATGTATCTTTTCCGTGCTTACCGGAAACCGCCGGATAGTTACGATTGACGCCGATATTAAAACATTTAGTTTGCACTAAGCATTCAATAGATTTTAGGATTTTAGACAAATTTAAATGGTTGAAAACAAAACAACAAGTTACTTCAGTAAAATTATGTGGGAGTTACTAGCAATTATGTAAATATAATTTGTAATAATATTATGTTTTACTTTTGTTATTTAGTATATTACAATGAAATTAGGTGCGTATGAATTAGGGGGAGAAATGCAATAATGAGTTATAATAGGGTATAATTAACATTCAACCCTTTATCCGATTGTGTTTACTATTACAGGCGGCGCTGACAACGACTGTGTTAATTAGCGGTAATTACGCGAGTACATATGACGTCAACGTCTGTCTTAAACCTCAGCCCACTGAATAATTAAAAAACTGGCTCCTTCCATTGTGAATATTAATTATACCAACCAGCCTGTATCAAAATATATCAATGACCAAAACTGATTTGTATGACAACCAGTGCAGACCCTGATCAAAGGGCTCCATTAGCAACCCTTTGATCAGGGTCTATACTGTTTGAAAATGTTTTATGTACTTTGTTCCACTACTGTAAATGTTACGATTATTGCAAATTGATATTCTTATACAAGTATGACCTAACCACTGTATGGCCTTCGCATACCAAACCTACTATTTTAATTGTCAGGATTCCTATGTCGTGAACGTGACAAGACAACGATAATTGTCCACCGTAGTAAAAAAGGCACGCGACGAATGTTTTGATCGTTGGAGACAAAATTAACCATTGCCTAGCTGTGGATGAATCGGTTAAACTGTCAATGTAATGCTTAACCCTTTCCTCCATTAATATTCATGTAAGAAATAATGACGCCATGAATATGATTTTGATTAATTTGTTATAATACCACATGGACAGAGTATTTTTTGGCCATAACAGAAATCATGAAAACAGATCTATATCATTTCGTAATTAAACAGAGCAGACCCTGATCAGACGGCTCCTACAGGAGTCGTCTAATCTGGGTCTACTTTATTTGCAAAGGCGTAGAAAGGCATATTTAAGGAGTAAAGGATTAAATCAAACGTGTTGTATTCTATAACATGTATGTTTTGCTCTGACTGAAACACCTTCGAACAATAATAAAGTTTCGTGTATCAAAAAACAAAACTTATTGAACAATTACTTAAGCACTCTAGCAGGTGTAAATTGTTTAGGTTGGCCATTCATTATACGTTTAAATGATAGATAATTACAAACGCACTTATAAAAGTCGTAACCCTTATCACTCGCTAAAAATTGTGTCTGCTTAAGTTAATTCCAAATTGTAGCAATTTTTACTTTACCCTTTTGGGAATGCATTGACCGAACGTCAAACAGTCTTGGTCCTGATAAGACGACGAGTTACTCGGTGTCTAATTTACAGTAAAACCTCTCCATAACGGCCACTAAATTGTATTAATTAGTTGGTATTTAGGGCAGGTGACTGCTTAAAGCAAGGTGAAAGTAAAACAGAACGCTCCTATAGGAGCGTCCTGTTTTACTTTCACCTTGCTTTAAGCAGCTACATGTACCTACCATTAACACAAAATACATGATGTAATTTAGTGGCCGTTATAGAGAGGGTTTACTCTAGATGTACGTTCTTTGCAAAAGCAAGTCAGACGCGCTTAGTGCACTAAGTTCAGTAATTACAGTGCGACATTCTTTGAACACTAGACAACAATCGTTGCAAGCAATGTCTGATTATGACTCAGATACAACAGCACTGGCAGTGATTTCAACTATTTCGATGCCATTGTCACATCTGTGATTACCTATGCAAACAGTTTAGATCCAGGCGAGACGGCATGTAACTCGGCGTCTCGTCAGGGTCCAAACTGTTTGTTATTGAAGCTATTTTTAAGAAAATGAAGACAAAGAAAAAGAGAAAATAGTAGCAGACGATAAAAATGAAGACGACAAAATGTGGCACCGAGAGTTAGTGCTGATTTTGAAAGCGTTACCGCAGACAAATTGAATGCTAATATCTGCTTCAGTAATCACCCGGTCATCATTTAGTTAAACTGCTGAAGTCGTCCTTCCCTCATTTGCTATCAAAACTGATGACAGCTAAAATGTCAGTGTTATCATTTTTAAAAGTTATCTTTTTGTGTTTTTTTCTAAAACAAAAAACAACAACAGAAAACATCAACAGACTGACCGAATGTCGAACAGCTTGTGTCCTGATGGGACCCTGAGTTGCTCGGTGTCGCACCATCTCCAAGCTGTTTGCAAACAGTACGGGAAGGATCACGGCTAAAATCGCAATGTAAAGAAGCCCTTTATATCAGAGATATCTTCACATTTATGCACTTGGGATATACATGTATTACCAAACATCGAAAACGCTTTTTCTGGCACAATCCTTCTTAAGTTTGCTAAAGAAGAGAGGTTTCTAAAGAGTGGTTACAGTATAGGATTTAGTAGAGCAATAGAGAAGTTATTCTTGAATAAGTTTTAATTTACGCATCTTATCTGGACCTCTGGGTGTATGAGCAAGTCTTACACTATCATCATGGCATTATGGAAAGATATATACGTAACAAAGTACATCGGATTCTGATGGGTGTCAAACAGTGCAGTCCCTGACGAAAGGTGTAAGGGGAGGGGGGGGGAGGGGCTAGTTTGTGTGGCCACGTTTTGCAATGGAATAAAACCAGTTAATCCTGAGACTGGCTCATTATTGTGTCGTAAAATAGCAGTGGTTGCTTAACCCTTTCGGCGCCAAATTTCTCATTGTCGTCTGCAATCTAATTTTGTTAAATCATATAATAAAATAAGACTATGCGATAAATAAATGCAAATTTCAAAGGAATAAAGCGCACATATAGAAATAGAGTTGAGACAAATAGTGAAGTCCGTGATCAGACGCCGCCTTGATAAGGCGGCGTCTGATCTGGGACTGCACTATTTGTCGTGGTGCATGTTTGCGACATCGTGGGTGAAAGGGTTAATTCAAGGAAACAGTTATGGATAGTAGAACTTGTCCTAAGTGACCATTCATTTATTGAACGTAAGAGTCTTAAAAACATGTGGTTGCTTAATGCAGGGCAAAAGTAATACAGAAACCTCCTATAGGAGCTTTCTTTATTACTTTTAACGTGCTATAGGAGCTTTCCGTATTACTTTCGACCTGCATTAGGCAACCACCTGCCTTACATACCCATAATTAGAGCTCTTTTTGACAACCGCTTTAGACAGCGTTCTACTGTAGTACCTTCCTATGGGGGCGGTTTGAATTACTTGCGCCCTGCATTAACCCTTTCCTTTATATAAACGTTTTTCACGCATTTGGAAAATGAGTAGGTCCAGATCAGACGGCTTATTTTGGAGCTAGGATACGATTGATCAAGGTCTGCTCAGGTTGCTTATTAAATAATGATACGGTATATCTCATTCTATAGTTTCTACTATTGCGAAAACGTCCGGTGTACATATATGTCATTATAACAGAATCAGTCATGTAATAGTCATATCATTATTTCTTACATAAATAAAACATCGGTGAAAGGTTAAGTTGTCTAATAGTTCTGCCTAATAGATCTAGATGCGTTCAAGATGTGTTTGTTTTGAAAGACGCTCAACATCGCTCTACTGTTTAACAGAAAACAATATATATATTCATATATTTTGTTCATGTTTTTTTTTTTAAAAAAAAAAACAACAACAAATAAAACGCTGTTAGAATGTTAAACAGTTTGGATCCTGATCAAGCGTTAAAGGTACAGAAAATCATGGATTTGATGTGCGATAAAATGTTACACTCACCTGTGAATATTGGACAAAGTCTTCCCCATATCTTGATAGCACCGCTTTTGTGAAACTGACCCAGGGCGAGCTCCATGTAGAACAAGGGCAGCCCCAGAAAGATTAACATCAGGAAATACGGAATAAGAAATGCCCCTGAAACGAAACAAATATACAATAACCCACAGAAATTATAGTAAAACATAGTCAAAATTATAACAGTCAAAATCTTTCATCCTGTAACGCATGCAATAGATACAGTAAAACCCCTCTAATGCGACCACCAATGATGATGATGATGATGATGATGGTTGTGGTGGTGGTGGTAGTATCGATGGTGGTGGGTGGATGTGTAGTTTGTATGGGTGGTTTGTATGGGTGGTGTTTGTGGTGGTGGTGGTGGTGATGGTGGTGGTAGTGTTTGTGGTGGTGGTGTTTGTGGTGGTGGTGTTGGTGTTTGTGGTGGTGGTGTTTGTGGTAGTGGTGTTTGTGGTGGCTGTGATAGTTGTGGCTATAACGGTCATTTGTACCCTGTCTTATTTTCATCAACGAGATGCATTTGTGCCATTTCTGATATATACATGAATGTGCCACCAGTTTGTTACGTTTGTACCGATATTATAAATATGACCCAACAAACGTGTTGGGTTTGATTACATTTTTATTCCGTTTCATCATAAAACCAAGTCATGTTTCTTTTCAAAGAAAGGCTTAATGGACCAAACTATCCGTTTTTAACATTAAACATTTGATCAAACCCACATTCATATCAAATCTGTTTATACGATTAAAAAACACATTTCGTTTAATTTCAAAAAGCACTCTATTTCTATCATATTTTACAGCAAGTGATATTTCTTTTACGCTTATCTTTATACAGTGCACACGCACCAAAGTGACTACAAACAGGAAGCAAAATTCAAGGACTTGAAAACACGTAGCAGCTTAATGCAGAACAGAAATTATACAGAAAGCTCCCAATGGAGCTTTCTGCATTACTTTTGTCCCGCATTAAGCAAGTATAAAAAGTACATTCTATTTAAATATAGCAGTGTTTATTTACTAATTGGTCGTTTTGGAGACGTTTTGTTGTACATTGAAAGAAAACAGGATTGACAGATAAAGAGGAAACTATTGGTTATCTTAACACAACAGCGATGAAAGTACTTTGTCAGATTCTTATCAATCGTCAGCATGCAGTTTCTATGATGATTTCTGCTTACAATAAACCTTCGATAATCACAACACTCAAAGTAGTATTATTATCGGTCGACAAGAGATGTAACATTTTAATGCAGGGTGGAAGTCATACAGAAAGCTCCCATGTGGGAGCTTTCTGTGTTACTAACACCCTGATTTAAGCAGACATCCGGATAAAACGATTTCTATTCTTTTTTTTACTAAAGGTTCGGATTAGCGAAGATTTTCTGTGTAATAGATCGCGGAATCCGCGGCATCCAAGATTTCCATGCATATTATGCATAAAAAATCTAGATAACTGATTAATTTCCATCACTGTTGGCACTGAATGTTCGTGAATCGTCATTTTGACGCACATGAACCCATGAAATATAGGGCAAATTGCTGTGTGCAATACATCGGAATTCATGTTTTTACGTATTCCCATGAAACTTTGTACATTGTTGTAGCCGATATTGCAGGTTATCTAAGACTATGAGACCTGATTTAGACTCCCCAGTGACATTTTTCGACATAAAAACACCGAAGTGTGATTAGAATTTCACGTTCCTTTTCTCTTTTTTGTATGGTTAAAATAATGGGTTATCTGTTGTTAAAATCTTACTCTGTTGTGAAAAAATAATGTCAGCTCAAATTTCGATCTCGTGCATTATGATTACTTCCGAATCGATCAAGTTTTAGTGAAAATACTGACCGAGTGTCAAACAGCTTGGATCCTGATGAGACGCCGAGTTACTCGGCGTCTCATCTGGATCCAAACTGTTTGTAATAGCAGGTCCCGTCGCGGTTGGCAGGATAAGGGTTAACCTGGGTGGCACTGTTATATATAAATCTAGGTAATAGACTGTTACTTGGTATGGTCGTAACATCGCAGACATTCCCAATGAACTTTCCAATCTATAATTAATGTTATTTCATGTCATGGAAAATAAGAACAGAACTAGAGATTACAGGTTACTGGTAAAGTGAGTGAAGTATTTCAAGAATGGTCTTAATAAAATCCTGACAGTTTTATAATAGAACAATTTAACGATTGTCCTGTTGAATATTTCATTTAAGAAATGATGACATCGTGGGTATTTATTGGCTGATTGTTTATAATGGTGAAGGAATACTGGATGTGTTGGCTCTCGCATTAACCCAATACCTCATAGGCTATTTTTTAGATCCAACTTCTTTGAATAAATCTACCGAAAAGGAGCATTAACTAGAGAAAAGGACAAGTTTTAGATTGTTGTAGTTTGAAACCATTGTGATAAATAGAGCATTTGCTCCTATAGGAGCCAATGCTCTATTTATCACAATGGTTTCACAAAGTGACTTTTACAGAGTCGTCAAAAGTCGTCAATTTGTGGGAATGGGTTAAGGACAAATTGTGACAGAACATGTGTTTTAGCAGGCCTTTTTCAGCATGACAAGGGTTTATACGCTATGTGTGCTAAATACCGCTTGCATGTTTAATGCATGACAAATGCAAGTAGAAACAAATTCTTTGTAATTAGGTTAGCATCGTTGCCCTTCAATAATGCTGACGTATTGATGAAACCTAAGCACACAGTTTGTATAAAGATCAGAATCTGACTAATATACCGGCGTCTCGCCAATAGTTCCATGCATTTTGCTAATACAGCAAAACCTCTCTATAACGGCCACTAAATTACATTAAAGTATTTTGTGTTAAAGACATGTGGTTGCTTAAAGCGTTCTGTTTACTTTCACATTGCGTTAAGCGGCCACCTGCCCTAACTACCAACTAATTAACACAATTTAGTGGTCGTTATAGAGAGGTTTTACTGTATGGTCGAATTTTTAAAACAAACGCAGAAAAAGAGATACTTTCAAAAGTATAGTAAACGATATTTTCTGCGGAAAAACATTTGAGAGACGAGCTTAGACAGTTTAACTTCGCTCCGACATTCCTCTAGATGCCCTTTGATCTGGATCTACACCGTTTGCATAGGCTAATGCATGCGTGTTTCGGGTTGAAAATATTGATGCTCATGCCATTGACATGTCAGATATGTGACGTCATATTAGTCTCAATGCCGATGTGTTGTGAAAACCCTAGCAATACCAGTCTCTGATATGGCAGCTAATCGTTGTCTACATTGATTACACACCCCTGAATATACATTATAGAAATTATCACTGAACGGTTAACGGGTGGAACTACTGTCCTACGAAACCCGTCAGCGATTTAGGTCCCATGCTCACTGCTGTTGCAGTTTTTGGAATATTTCAATCATTGCTACCACCATCTTATCACAGTATGATCATGTCAGAATTGCGTTTTGTGAATAAGACCAAAAAAAAAATCGTCACCAGAGTGATGATTAACTGATTATAAAAATAGCACCCTTCACTCCGCTATTTGCGAATTAATTCGCATTTGCAAACAGCTTGGATCCAGATGAGACGCCGAGTTACTCGGCGTCTCATCAGTATCCAAGCTGTTTGACACCCGATCGATAGTTTCTCAAATCAGAATCAGAAGCAGCCAATACTGCACCAGATAAAACTTTGGGTAGATGCTATTTTTTCATAACGTTAATGAAATTATGGAGTTTTTCAGTGCCAAGATGTTTCACATGGCATCAACAGGCGGTGTTAATTAGATGAAATACATTCCTGCCACGTTTCCAATTAACCTCGTCACTATAAAAGACGTGCATGAGTGCAGCTTGCTGCCAGTGCAACACGGTAATCCCTTCTCTGTAGTTAATATGTCGTCAACTCAACGCACAATATTTTCCCCAACATTAGTTTTTATTTATTGTCTCTTTCGCTGTCGGGTACGGTTGTCTGCGAAATTTGTGTTCTGCCAAAATGTTCATTGTTTAATTCCTTGACTTTTCTTCCATAAATGTTTTTTACAAATCAAATAGTTCATATAAATATACAGTAAGCCCTCTCTAAACAGGACGTTCAATTTAGTATAAATATCGATCTTAGAGACAAGTGGCAGCTTAATTCAGGGTAAAACGAGTTGAATATTAGGAAAACTCAATATTACAGTTAATTTCGATATCTCGAACTTCAATGACCATACAAATTAGTTCAAGATAACAGATGTTTGAGTTATCCGATTTATAATCTGACCAATATCTCAAGTTCACAGCTTAATGCAGATCTAAAGTAATGCTGAAAGCTCCTGCTTTCAGCATTACTTTATACCTGCATTAAGCTGTCAAATGGGTTTCTAGTAATACATTTAGGGCAATTCTATATTGTTTTGGAAGGATCGAACCTTTAGTTCGAGATATCCCGAAGTTCGAGTTATACGAATTCGAGATATCGAAGTTCAGCTGTAGATTCTTTCATACTGATTCAACTTTACCTTTACACAGTGATGGATATAGTGCTCCCTCCCTACAACGGCCCTCTCAATAACGATTCCTTCCTTACAACAACACACATCACTGTTTCCGAAACAACAAGGCTCCAGAAAAAAACAACTTTTTCCCATCGTATTTTCTTTATGCCTCCATCAAATCCTATGTTGTGATTACTCTTTAGAATCGTCACTTTGTGATGATTCTAAAGAGCGTTCACAACATAGGGTTTGATAGAGGCATAACGGTTTTAGTTCTCGAAATACACCTTATCTGGCGATCTGCAAACAAGCTAATTATGTTTGATTTTCCCTCCCTATAACAACTCCCTCTGAACAACACATACACTCTTCGTATCCCAAAGGGTGTCGTTGTAGAGAGGGAGCACTGTATTCCAAATTGAAAATGTTGAATATATGCCATTAGGTACTAGACAATATTATTAAATTATATCAATAAGCAAAGTAAAATGTTGTAAGAGACATGTATTCATAAAAGAATAATCTCTTCTTGAATACTTTAAGTTCATGAATCTTAGAAACGTAATTAAATCATATCTCTGCTTCTGACACCAAATGAAAGATCCAATTAAAATTATATCTGTCTTGGGAAATGCAAAATCAAGAAATGGTTATTTTACCTTCTATGCAACAGCGTTAAAACTCGGTTCTTGATTTCCCAATAGCTTGACAGAAAAAACCGCCAGGTCGATGTTCTAGAAAGCAAGTTTCTCAGAAGTCGTTTACAGTGTAACCCCTCTTAATACTTGTCTTCATACAGTGCTCCCTCTCTACAACGACACCCTTTGGGATACGAAGATTGTATGTGTTGTTCAGAGGGAGTTGTTATAGGGAGGGCAAAATCAAACATAATTAGCTTGAAGGTGCATTTCGAGAACTAAAACCGTTATGCCTCAATCAAACCCTATGTTGTGACCACTCTTTAGAATCGTCACAAAGTGCACAAAGTGACGATTCTAAAGAGTGGTCACAACATAGGGTTTGATGGAGGCACAAAGAAAATACGATGGAAAAAGTTGCTTCTGGGGCATTGTTGTTTCGGAAACAGTGACGTGATTTGTTGTAATGAGGGAATCGTTATTGAGAGGGCCGTTGTAGGGAGGGAGCACTGTATAAGCGCTTTTCCATGCCTTTGCAAACAGAGTAGACCAATATCAGACGGCTCCTACAGGGGCCGTCTGATCAGGGTCTTTTCTGTGTGCTGTAGATGCGTCAAAGCAAAACCTCCATTGAACAGTGTTCATTAAAACAATCAACTAATACATACTTATGATGTTATTATTTCTTACATGAATACTGAAACAGGGAAAGGGTTAAATAGCATGCAGTTACTTAATTCTTAGTTACTTACATACGTAATGAATTGACAACTACAATGTATTACGGTGAGTACATCTGGGTCTTTAATCCATTACCTCATAATGACGCCATTTGACGCCTCTACAAAATCATCTGTTGAAACCCTTGTGATAAAAAGAGCATTTGCTCCTATAGGAGCAAATGGTCTATGTATCACAATTGTTTCAAACTACAAAATTCGAAACTTTTCCTATTCTCTAGTTAATGCTCCTTTTCGGTAGATTTATTTAAAGAGATTGGATCTAAAAATGACCTATGAGATAATGGGCTAAGGCATGTAGCTTTCTACAGTACGTTCGTATTGCATTATGCAATTAGCGACTTTTAAAGGCACACATATATTTTACCATTAACAATTAAGGGGTTACTATAGAGTGTTTTTAGTGTTATGCAGAATGCTTCATATAGGAAGTTTCTGTGTTAAGATTGCCCTGTATTAGGCTATATGTAAAAGGTACCACCTGCCTTGAATTAGACGTCTGTTGTTCACTTAACCCTTTCCTTCGTATAAATTATGTTCACGCCTTTGCAAACAGATCAGACGACTTTTTGTATGACCCGTCTGATCTGGGTCTACTCTGTTTGTTATGAAATTATAATATATGTGACTAAAGTTTCTTCCAATATCAAAACATCCAGTTAACATAGTATCACGTCACTATAAAACATTCAGCTAATAAGTATTCGCGAATTCATTATTTCTTACATGATTATTCAACAGCAACAGAGTCTCATTTTACTGTACGCAAAAGCTAAAGCAAGTTCCATTAGATTCGTGTTAGTCTCGGCAAAGACACGTACCCGTGTTACATTTTTACCACTGATTACACTGAATTGCAGATCTGTGAACAATCATTCTTTTCATTTTGTTTAATTATTATACACCTTATTATTATTACAAATTCCATTGTAACGCTTGGTGTCCAAGGTTATAAAGCTTCTGAGCCTGAGATCATTCTCAAGTATCTGATTGGTCAGATTCTGAGCTTGCTCAGAATCTGACCAATCAGATACTTGAGAACGATCTCAGACTCAGACTCAGAAGTTTTATAACCTTGGACCCTGGTCTAGGTGTACATCTGTTACTACTGTGTGAGTGTTCCTTTCTGCACAGTAGAACCTGTTGGCCATAAAACGAGGTCTAATTATGGGTCTCTAAGGCAGGTGGTAGCTTAATACAGATAAAAAATAATGACCAAAGCTCCTACATGTATAGGAACTCACTGCATTACTTTTGACCGGCATTAAAGCAACCACCTGTTTTTAAGAATGCTATGTTCAATAACTGAATTGCCGCTTAAGACAGAATCTACTTATTTTCTACAGAAAATGTTTCTCTAATACGACCATCTAACAGAAATCTTATTCTGTATATTTAAACCAGGTGGTAGATTAACCCATTACCTCATAGGCTAGTTTTAGATCCAACCTCTTTGAATAAATCTAACGAAAAGGAGCATTAACTAGAGAAAGGGATTTGTTTTAGAATTTTGTAGTTTGAAACCATTGTGATAACAAGAGATGTTTGTAAAACATGTATACCCCCAGACCCCCTGACCATTGATCTAGTGACCTCAACTATAGAGGTCATCTAGTGGTCATGATGAATAATCACCACAGCAACTTTGAAGATCCTAAGCCAAACCACTGATCATTTATTGATCTGAAAACATTTCACAAGTTAACGTCATGGTGACCTTGACCTTTGACCTCAACAACTATAGGGGTCATCTAGTGGTCACGACCAACTACCACAGCAAGTTTGAAGATCCCGAACCAAACCATTGAGCAGTTATTAATTGGAAACCATTTCATCAGTTAAGGTCATGATGACCTTGACCTTTGACCTAGTGACCTCAAAATCAATAGGGGTCATCTAGTTGTCATGACCAACCACCACAGCAAGTTTGAAGATCCTAAGCCAAACCCTTGAGCAGTCATTGATCGCAAACCATTTCACCAGTTAAGGTCATGGTGACCTTGACCTTTGACCTAGTGACCTAAAAAACAGGGCTCATCTAGTTGCCATGACCAACCACGACAGCAAGTGTGAAGATCCTAAGCCAAACCCTTGAGCAGTTATTGATCGCAAACCATTTCACCAGTTAAGGTCATGGTGACCTTGACCTTTGACCTAAAAAAATAACAGGGCTCATCTAGTTGCCATGACCAACCACCTAAGCAAATTTGAAGATCCTAAGCCAAACCCTTGAGCAGTTATTAATCAGAAACCATTTTACCAGTTAAGGTCATGGTGACCTTGACCTTTGACCTAGTGACCTAAAAAACTAGGAGTCATCCAGTGGTCATGACCAACTACCACAGCAAGTTTGAAGATTCTAAGCCAAACCCTTGATCAGGTACTGATCGGAAACCATTTAACCAGTTAAGGTCATGGTGACCTTGACCTTTGACTTAGTGACCTCAAAAACAATAGGGGCCATCTAGTGGTCATGACCAACCACCACAGCAAATTTGAAGATCCTAAGCCAAACCCTTGAGCAGTTATTTATCGCAAACCATTTCACCAGTTAAGGTCATGGTGACCTTGATCTTTGACCTAGTGACCTAAAAAACAACAGGGCTCATCTAGTTGTCATGACCAACCAACTAAGCAAATTTGAAGATCCTAAGCCAAACCCTTGAGCAGTTATTGATCAGAAACCATTTTACCAGTTAAGGTCATGGTGACATTGACCTTTGACCTAGTGACCTTAAAAACAAAAGGGCTCATCCAGTGGTCATGACCAACTACCACAGCAAGTTTGAAGATTCTAAGCTAAACCCTTGAGCAGTTATTGATCGGAAACCATTTAACCAGTTAAGGTCATGGTGACCTTTGACCTATTGACCTAAAAACAAAAGGGGTCATCTAGTGGTCATGACCAACCACCACAGCAAGTTTGAAGATCCCAAGCCAAACCATTGAGCAGTTATTGATCGGAAACTATTTCACCAATTTAGGTCATTGTGACCTTGACCTTTGATCTAGTGACCTAAAAACAATAGGGTTCATCTACTTGTTATAACCAACCACCACAGCAAGTTTGAAGATTCTATGCCAAGTCGTTTATTAGTTATCATTCGGAAACCATCGATCTACCGACCGACCGACCGACCGACCGACCGACAGACCGACCGACCGACCGACCGACCGACATGTGCAAAGCAATATACCCCCATTTTTTCAAAAGGGGGGTATAAAAAGAGCACTTGCTCCTATAGGAGCAAAATTAATGCTCTACTTATCACAATTGTTTCACAAAGTGACTTTTCCGGAGTCGCTAAAAATCGTCAATATGAGTAAATGGGTTAAGGCCGGGTAAAAGTTATGCAGAAAGCTCTTATAAGAACTTTTTCTCCATTACTTTTGCCCTGCATTAAGCAATCGCCTGCATTTAAATACAACTGAGTTAGAAATACCGCAGTCGCGCTAGCGAGACGATACTGTATTTTCTTTCAAATGCTTATTTTTGAACAAGCTCCGTACGTTTGTGCTAATCTTTATCACTGGGAATTTAAATTGGTGATCATTTGACAACTAGCTGAGTATGATGAATAAGTGATGTTTACAAACATCATATATCCATACAAATTATTGTACTTGATATTTAGGTAATGATGATATATCACATACTCAAATACTCCCATTAGTAATACAGTAAACCCCCTCTAAACCGGAATTTTATTAAAGAACAATTTAGGTGTGTTTAGTCAAGTGGCAGCTTAATGCAGAGTGAAAGTCATGCAGAAAGTTCTCAAAGGAACTTTCTGCATGACTTTCAACATGTATTAGGCTGCCACCTACCTGTAAGACCGTTATAATTTTAACGTCCGGTTTAGAAAAATAACGTCTACTCAAATTACGAGTTAGTGCAATTTTGACTACTTCCGATTCGATCAAGGTTTGGAGAAACTATTGACCGGCTGTCAAACAGCTTGGCTTACGATGAGATGTGGAGTTACATGGCGTCTTATCTGGATTCAAGCTGTTTGTAAATTAGACTCAGGTCGCGGTTCTCAGGAGAGAGGTTAACCCTTTAAATGACGGAAATTAAAAAGGGAATGGTCCAGCGGTAGAAAATCCATGATTTTACTTTACTTGATTTTGAATGTCAAACAGTGCACAAATGTGTCAGACAGCTCCTCTTGACGCTCTCTGATCAGGATATACACTGTTTGCAAATGCAAGTAAACTTGTCCGCATTCAAAGTGTAAAGTCGTTGGCGAGTAAGAATGTGATGCGCCTGCAGTACCTCGATATGTCACAATAGGTCCGTCTTATATGTACAGTAAAACCCCGCTAATTCGACCACCTAAAAGAGGTATAATTATGGATGCTAGATGCAGGTGGTATAGTTTAATGCAGGACAAAAGTAATGCAGAAAGCTCCTAGAGGAGCTTTCTGCATTACCTTTGTTCTGCATTAAGCAACCAGCTGCTTATAAAGACATCCAAGTTTATTCAATAAGTGGTCGCATTAGAGGGGTTCTACTGCAGTAAAAACCCTATGATACGACCACCAAAAAGGGGAATAATTCTGCGTGGCAGAAGCAGGTGGTAGCTTAATGCAGGACGAAGGTTATGCAGAAAGCTCCGATAATAGCGTACTGCATAACCTTCGTCCTGCATTAAGCAACCATCTACTTATAAAGACAGCTTTGATTATTTTAAGTAGTCGCATTAGAGGGGTTTAACTGTATTAAAGATCTTACGACTGAAATTATCGAATGTTCTAACACACAACGATCTATTTCCAAAGTACACAAGATTAAAAATTGCTTCTTTCTAGTAAATGCTCCCCTTTCAGTAGATTTATTCAAAGATGGTTTAAATATAGTCTATGAGGTATTTGGTTAAAATCCCGTTTGAGAGACCGCATTTGGGAGAATTCAGCGTAATAGTTTAAAAGGCATCGATGTTCACACAGTTTCATTTTGTTACTTAATATTCACGTATAAAAAAAATGGCAATACCAAAGTTAAAGCTGTTACGTTGTGAATAAATGCAAATCTTGAAGTATTTGACCTTTTACTACACTAATATGCATGCACGAAATAATGACTGTATGGATATTAAGTAGCAAAGTATGTTCTTACTATTCCAGCAGTAATGGGTGAAGTAAAAGTCTGTTTACACGATTTTTGTCCCATTAACCAGAGCTACAGATAAAAATGCGTACCCAAATACTACAATCGTCATTTCTCCACCAAACCCTATACTGTGACCACTCTTTAGAATCGTCTCTACGAGACGATTATAAATTGTGGTCACAACATAGGGTTTGATGTATAAAAAATAAGTTATTCTTGAAAATGTATAAATTTACGTATCTTATCTGGACTATATACAGATTAATTAGCACTGCACGTTCTTGCTATTCTAGCAGTAATGGATGCGATAAAAGTCTGTTTACATTTTTGTCACATTAACGCACTGGGTTATGCTAGAAGCTAGAATTACATTGGTAATCATTATCTTGTTAAGCACGACCTGATATGTATTAAAGAAACACTTTGAATCCAAATAAAACATCGCAGAACACGGCGTCATGGCACGATCCAAGCTGTTTGACACTCGGTCAATAGTTTCTTACAACATTTAACAAATCTAAATGAAGTTACATGCCTACGATGTCCGATTTTGAGCAAGCACCATTTTTTCCCGACATGATAACAGTTCACAACTCAGTGCAAATTTTTACGAGCATGCACTTGTTCTAATGGCTCTTCTAGTGCATAATGTATAATTAAATAATCATGTTAACTGTTTTTCCTGTGGTAAAAGAAAAAGTAGTTTTCCCATACTCTGGACGGCTGTTCATTTCACTTGCTCAGATTCCTTCAAGCTTTTGAGACACTATTGGCCAAACTTCAAAAGTATTCGATCTGATGATACCCTGATTAGCTCGACAACTGATCTGGATCAAAGCAATTTGCAGTTGGAAGCCATTCCTCGAATAACATATTAAAGGTTTAAAGTGTTAATTTAAGTGTTTAGTAGGTGTTCTGATTAACGAGGCAATTCACGAAAAAGAGTCCCTGTAGAGTTATTATACCCGGACTAGCTGCCGCAGCTGGGCCTAAGCCACCGTCAGTTTTTTACACACATTCCCTATTGAACGTCGATGTCTCGAACACGGATAACTCGAATTTCAGGATAACTCGAACTAAAAGTTCAGTTCTTCCTAAACATACCATACAGTAATGCTCTAAAATGTATAACTACCTGTATCCATGCTTATAAAACGTTCTCAAGTTTTTGATTGGGCAGATTTGAGCCTTTGGCTCAAATCTGACCAATCAAAAGCTTGAGAACTCAAATCTGACCAATCAAAAGCTTGAGAACGAACCCAGACTCAACTAAAAAGCTTTATAAGCATGGACCCTGAACGCATAAACATAAGTGACTGCTTGATGCAGTTCTAAAGTAATGCTGAAAGCTCCTTCAGATGCGTCTATCAGATGCCTGTATACATCTTTTGAAGAGCACAGAAAGTAAATTAAAGGACATATTAGACCTCTTTTTGATGGCCACTTAACCTCCCTGTCGTATATTCATGTAAGAAATAATGACATCATAAATATTAATAAGATCATTTTTATAATAGCATATGAATACATTACATTTTGGCTCAGGCAGAATCTGTAGAATCAGATCTATATTACACCATAAGCAAATAGAGCAGACCCTGATCAGACAGCTCCTATACCAAAGTCAACAGCTAATCTAGACAGCTAATCGTACACGTTTTACAAGCATAAGAATATCATTTTCTCCCAGTAATGGCTGCCTCACTAATATGAAACGACGAGCAATGCATCATGCACCCATGATATTATCAAAAAAATGTGCAAAAACATTATTCGTATACCGATTTATCAGAGAAAAATGATAAGATTTACCTTTATCCAGCTAGGCAAGACATGACTGCCATTTCCAAACAGTTTGGATCCAGATGTGACGCCGAGTAACTTGGCGTCTCATCACGATTGAAGCTGTTTGACACTCAGTCACTATTGTAATCTTAATTGATCGGAAATAAACCAAAAATCAGATCAGAGTTTTGGCAGCAATAATATTTTTTCAGGAGGATAAAGGTGACCCGTTATTACTCCGAATAAATTGTCATGATCTTATCTTTTAGAAACTGTTAATTATTTTAAAAAAAACCACTTCTAAGTGTCAGATAATTTTGAGTCTGATGACATGCCAAGTTAATAAACTGGATCAAAAAAGTTTATAAACAAAACGTTCGCCAATAGCAAGTATAATGTTGATTGAATGATTGATGTGCATGCATTTAACCATTTCCCACTATCCAAGACGTGGTCTGCATTATCAAACAGCTTAGATCCAGATGAGACGCCAAGTAACTCGGCGTCTCATCAGGATCTAAGCTGTTTGACACTCGGTCAACAGTTTCTCAAAAATTTGATCGATTCGGAAGTAGTCAGAATTGCAAAAGATCCAAATTTGATCTGACATTATGTTTTTTCACAGCGGGTTCAGTACAAAGATGATATCTAAGCAAGCGATATGATGCAGAATGAATGAAATCATCCATCTATACCACTAGACAAAACCTGTCTGAGCTACCCGATATTGATGTAAAAACAATAAGTGTAGGCAATGCATTTATTTAACTTAATGCCAAAAATAATTTAATTACACTGCGATGTTTTGACAAAGATAAACTACTTTGAAGAGTGTATGCCTCTTCGCTCTTATCCCATTAATCGGAACATGTCTAGCATGTGAATGACATTTGTAGTTCGGATTTGAAACATAATACAGTAAAACCCCTCTAATGCGACCACTTAACGAACTAAACCCCCTCTAATGTGACCACTTAATGAACTAAAACCCCTCTAATGCGACCACTTAATGAACAAACATGGTTGTCATCATAAGCAAGTGGCTGCTTAATACATGACGAAAGTTATGCAGAAAGCTCCTATAGGAGCTTTCTGCATAACTTTCGTCCTGCATTAAGCTACCACATGCCTTTGCCACTATGAATTATTCCCCTTTTTGCTGGTCGCATTAGAGTGGCTTTACTGTTATCTGAGGTCCGAATAAGATGCGCCAATTAAAGAAAATCAAAAATAACTTCTGTATTTCTCCACCGAACCCTATGGTTTGTTGGAGCTTCGAGGAGATTCTAAAGAGTCGTCCCAACATGGGGTTTGGTGGAGAAATGACGAGTTTAGTATTTGAGTACGCATATTTATCATTCTGTTGCTTTGTAGTACCATTGTATTTAACAAGAATCCGAGTTTCTTTTGCTACAAACTGATATGAAAATATTTACATGTAATCCCTTTACCTAATGCTTGAATATATATTAATCAAAATTTATTAATTTGTTTTGTTCTGGCATATAAACCCAAAATATTGCGACCGTGGCAGTAACTGAAAAGCAAACAGTGCAGACCCTGATAATTTACAAGAGCTCTCGTAGGAGCCGTGTGATCTGGACCTACATTGTTCGTCAAGGCGTGCAAAGGCGAGTCTAACATATAAACAATCAAAGCGAATAGGAATTCTTAAAAAATACAGCAAACGAAAAAAACCAAACAATTTTGCCAACGTGTAACAAGATAGAAGTCTCCCACGTAATATATTAATTATACATGTATATTTCTTTTGTTCTATGGCCACACATTCAAACAACTATTTTTCTTAAGTCCCATTACCAGCGCAGTGGAACATACGCTTAGCCCGTTTAATCAGTTGTCTCATGAATATTCATTTAATAAGTACATGTAATGCCGTCATGATTATTAACTACATGTAGATGATATTTATAATGACATTCAAATGACAATATTCTGGGTCCATGCTTACATGTATAAAGCTTTTAGTTGAGTCTGAGTTTCGTTCTCAAGCTTTTGATTGGTCAGATTTGAGTTCTCAAGCTTTTGATTGGTCAGATTTGAGCCAGAGGCTCAAATCTGACCAATCAAAAACTTGAGAACGATCTCAGACTCAATTAAACGTTTTATAAGCATGGACCCTGATCACTGCAGAAACTGAACATGTAGTATCAGATCTACATGTAAATTCACATAATAAGCAAACAGGGACAGACCCTAATCAAACGGTAACATAAGCTGTCTGGTCTTCTCTGTTTGAAAATACGTTAATAGGCGTTATACGGAGTAAAGGATTAATACGTTAATAGGCGTTATACGGAGTAAAGGATTAATCTAATTTAAGAGGTGAATGCCCAGCAACATTTTCTCCATCAGGTAATGAACTTTAGAATAAACACAGAAAAGGGTAAAGGATAAAAAGAAGTCCGCATCGGGAGAAACATTATTGCAGAAACACCCCTTCAAATGTACAATGTAGATTGCTTTATAATACAGTAGAACCCCTCTAATACGACCACTTAATGAATAAACACGGGTGTCTTTACAAGCAGGTGGTTGCTTAATGCGGGACAAAAGTAATGCAGAAAGCTCCTAGAGGAGCTTTCTGCATTACTTTTGTCCTGCATTAAGCTACCACCTGCATCTAGCACCCATAATTATACCCCTTTTAGGTGGTCGCATTATCGGGGTTTTACTGTACATGGATGCAGAGCAACAGATAAATATACGTACTCAAATACTAAAATCGTCCTGTCCTTTCTTCACCAATCCTATGTTGTGACAACTATTTAGAATCGTGTCTTCGAGACGATTCTAAAGAGACGATTCTAAAGAGTGGTCACAACATAGCGTTCAGTTGAGAAATAAACAGAACAGAATAGATATCTTATTAAGACTTATACATTATATATATATTCATGTGAACTAGACGATGTACTTATGTATAAGTTGAGAAATGAAGGTGTTATTTTTTAATATGTTTTAATTAACGCATCTTATCTTGGCCCCTGATTAACTCATTACCTCATAGGCTATTTTTAGATACAACCTCTTTGAATAAATCTACCCAAAATGACCAATAACTAGAGAAAAGGAAAATTTTAGAATTTTGTGGTTTGAAACCATTGTGATAAATAGAGCATTTGCTCCTATAGGAGCAAATGCTCTATTTATCACAATGGTTTCACAAAGTGACTTTTACAGAGTCGCCAAAAGTCGTCAATATGAGGGAAAGGGTTAACGTGAACACAATATGCATAGTTCATCAACTACCTTGTTTTACGCATAAAAAATACCTGCTCAAACTCTAGGCTGATGCATTTATTGAGCGATTCCGATTATTGTGAGCAAGAATTTCAGATAATTTAGTTGACGGATAATAACACCATAAAACTTGGCATCTGTTTTGTTCAATCATTATTATGAAGATCTTATATCGAAAAATGCCCTTGTGAAACAACATAAACCGTTTTCTTCGATGCTTTTATTCGTGTTGTATATCAAACTGCTATCGGTGTTTGTCAACAGTAACAATTACGAAACTAAAACGCGACCCGAAAAAACACTTAGTCTAATACATCGGATAATCTTCGATATCATTTTTACAATTGTTTTATTGCATATAAACAATTGATTTATGTAAGTTTATGCATTTTTTAAACGCATAGAGACTATCAAATTAACTAACGCTGAAATGTTGTCAAGTACATGCAGATAAAAATGCCATATAGATATATTATGATACTTAAAAAAAAACAACTCTGACATTTATATTTGTCGGTCGATATAAAGCAGAGAAACTCTCAGCAATCTTGAATGATATAATAGTTTCTCTGTTTTGTCTCAGATATGATCAGGTGGTATACTTCTCTGAAATAGTTCATCACCGAAATGGCGGCTCACCCTTATCTCGACACCCGCGACTTGATTCGAATTTACAAACAGCTTGGATCTAGATGAGACGCCGAGTAACTCGGCGTCTCATCAGGGTCCAAGCTGTTTGACACTCGGTCAAACAGCTTGACCAGATCGGATGTAGACCAGATTGCACCAGGTCCAACTTTGAGCTGATAAATATTTCTTTTCAGAGCGTGTTAAGAGTTGATAAACGAGCACACCCGTTCCAATAACAAACAAAAATCTCTTTGAAGATGTTTCCTGACATTTGCGAAGTCCGTGATACTCCTTTCAGATAATTTGGATCCAGAGGAGACGCTGGGTACCTCGACGTGACATCATGATCCATAGTGATTGATCCAGTCATTATGCTTTTGATGCTACCATTATCATGCTAAGCGTGACCTCACTCGTATTTGCATACAGCTTGGTTCCAGATGGGACGCCGAGTAACTCGACATCACCCGGCGTCTCATCTGGATCCAAGCTGTTTGGCTCTCGGCCAACGGTTTCTCAAACGCTTATACAGAAGTAAGTAAAACACACAACAGATCAGAGCTTTTGCAGACATACCTTTTCAGCAAGATCAGAATTGTAATATGAATATTGAGGGAGACGACAAAACTTCGAGACGGATTTGCGTGAATTAACCCCTATCCTACAAATCGTTAGCGCTTTGGGAAATAGCTTGGATTCAGATGAGGCATTCAATAATTTACAACAAAAGAAATGTACGAAGCCAACTTACAAAATATTTACAAAGTATTTAATCCTTTCCTCCATGAATACGCCTTTCTACGCCTTTGCAAACAGAGAAGACCCAGATCAGACGGCTCCTATTGGAGCCGTCTGATCAGGGTCTGCTCTGTTTGCTTACGGAATTATATAGATCAGATTCTACAGTTTCTGTCAAGGTCAAAAACCCTTGTGTCGAATACTGTTATAACAAATAAATCTAATTAATACGCATGACATCATTATTTTGTATATTAATATTCATGGAGGAAAGGGTTAAAACTACATTAGACGAGAGTTTGAGCAGATACCGCTTTGCATCAGGATAATAGTTATCCTGAATAGACGGATTTGTCTGCAGAATAATATTGCTTAATTCTCAGAGTATGCACAGTAGAACCTGTCGTAATCCTTTCCTCCATAAATACGCCTTTCTACGCCTCTGTAACAATCACTTGTTGAAACCATTGTGATAAATAGAGCATTTGCTCCTATAGGAGCAAATGCTCTATTTATTACTATGTTTCAAACTACACAATTCAAAAATTGTCCTTTTCTCTAGTTATTGTTCCTTTTCGGTAGATTTATTCAAATTGGTTGGATCTAAACATAGCCTTTGTAAACATAGTAGACCCAAATCAGACGGCTCCTTTAGGAGCCGTCTGATCAGGGTCTGCTCTACATGCTTATGGAATAATACAGTTATGATTCTACAGCCTCTGCCACGGTCATGTGCTATCATACATGTAATACTTAGTCTAATTAATATTCATGATGTCATTGTTTCTACCATGAATATTCATAGTGTAAAGGGATAAATAGGCCTGGTTCTGTAGTTCATGTTATGGTAAACCCTCGTTTGTATGTATACACCATTATAAACATGAAGCTAATACATATTTTGACATGCTGTTATTGTTAATTGCATAAATATTCTTCAAAAAGGTTAATTGCAAACATTATATATCCAGACTAACCTTCGTGTTTCTATAACTGTCAAATAGTGCATGAACTCATTCTCTCATAGGCTATGTTTAGACCCAGCCTCTTTGAATGAATCTACCGAAAGGGAACATCACCTATAGAAAAGGAGTGTTTTAGAAATGTGTAGTCTTGAAACCATTGTGATAAATAGAGCATTTGCTCCTGTGGAGCAAATGCTCTATTTATCACAGTGGTTTCAAAATGTGGATTCAATGTGTTAAAGTTCAGTGAAAATTCTTCAAATAACTCTTTGAATACAAATGATAGCCTAATGCAGGACCAGCATTATACAGACAGCTCCAACGGGAGCTTTCTGCATTACGTTTGCTTCACCTTGAGCTACCGCCTGCTTTTAAATACTCCAATGTTGATTGATTAATTGATCGCTTTAGAGAAGTTCTCTTGTATATATATTTTATCGCTCAAAATTTCTTTTCTAAAGCGGAAACGTCAAAGTTTAATTATTTGAAAAGCTTTTGATGCACTTTTAATTCGCAACCACTTTCGAATGACACTCAACAGACGACTGGCTAATATGAAAAACAACTTTCCCGGTGGCATGCATAAAATGTGTAAATCAAGTTTTATTTTTGTATGTTCTTTTCTTCGGAATATGACCTTAAATATTTCCATCAAACCCCACGGTGTGACCATTCTTTAGAATCGCCTGCCTCGAAAAAACAAATCTAAAGAGTAGTCACAAAATACAGTTTGGAGAAGAAATTATGATTTTTGCGTTTGAAATACAGTAGAACCTGTCTTAAGCGGCCATCAAAATGCGGTCGAATTATTTGTCTGTAAGGCAGGTGGTAGCTTAATGTAGGTAAAAGTAATGCAGAAAACTCCTATAGGAGCTTTCTTCATTACGTTGGCCCTGAAATAAGCTACCACCTGCGTTTTAAGACACCTATTCTCAATAAACGAGTGGCCGCTTCAGATAGATTTTAAACAAACATTATGTATGATTGAGCCTTTCAAATCTAATTTCACTTTACCTGTTAACAAACATTAAAACCCACTTTCCTGTTTCCGGTGAAGCATTTGGGCGAAACCCTAAATCTGCTCTAAAAAGTAATGTCTACTCAAATTAAAAATTTGGTACAATATTTGCACCCTTCTGTATCGATCAGTAATTCGATCGAAAATTATAGTCAGAGTGTCAAACAGTTTGGATCCTGATGAGACGCCGAGTTACTCGTTGTCTCATCTGGGTCCAAGCTGTTTGCATATATAAGTCGAGTTGCGAAGAGCACAATACAGGTTAAAATGACTAACCCTTTCACCGCCGCAGTCGCATAAATGCACCACGACACATAGTGCAGTCCCAGATCAGACGCCGCCTTTTCAAGGCGGCGTCTGATCAGGGACTTCACTATTTGTCTAAATCTCTATTTCTATATGTGTGCTTTATTCCTTTGGAATTTGCATTTATTTATCTCATTTCCTTATTTTACTGAATGATTTAACAAACTTGGATTGCAGACGACAATTAGAAATTTGGCACCGAAAGGGCTTAAGAGGTAAAGACAGTAAATCCACTCTACAATGGACACTCAGTAGACGCTTATTTCTGGATTTTATAACACAGGTGGGAGCTTAATGTAGTACGAAAATTATACAGAAACTTCCCGTTAGAGTTTTGCGTTTTACTTTCTGCATTAAGTTGGCCTATTCGTTCACAGATACCAGCATGTATTCATTAATTATATACACCATAAATACGCCTTTCAAACAGTGTAGACCCTGATCTGGCGGCTTCTACAGGAACTGTCTGTTCAGGGTCTGCTCTGTTTGCTTACGGTATAATATAGATATAATTCTAAAGTTTCTGCCATGGCTAAAATGCCCGTGTCCATGTTATATTATAAAAAAATAAACTAATTGATATTCGTGACGTCATTATTTCTTAATGAATATTCATGGAATAAAGGGATAAATGGTTGCTGCAGGGAAGTTGTACTGTACGGGTAATATTTAATATCTGTGCACTAATTTCTAGTTGGATCCGGGACAAGAAACGAATAACGGACACTTTATAAACCATGCACACCCTCTCATTGTAAATGTCATTCTGATAATTACTAAAATGATTTATAACATATTGAGTATTATCTTCGAAATGAACAGCAGCTGGAAGATAGTGGCTGTATTTATTATAGGGATGCCAATAATCATCGAAAATGTGCCTGAATCTTAAATGCTTTAACTATTTGCACGCTAACCCATTCCTTCCTAGATTATTTTTAGACCCTACCTCTTTGAATTAATCTACCGAAAAGGAGCATTTAACTATAGAAAAGGAACTAAATAGAATTGTGTAGTTTTGAAACCACTGTGATAAATATTTATATAGATATTTATCATAATGGTTTCAAAATATGAAATTTACAGAGGCTCAAAAAGGCGTCAGTAGGAGCGAATGGGTTAAGTATTTTTTCGCCTGCAAGATCTGTCGTCTGCTTTAATTCTTACAATAAAAAATAACCCCTCATTTAAAAAGATTATAGTCAAAATGGTCAAATGTGGCGACTCATCTGCATCCTAACTGTTTGCATACGTCATCATGGTTTCGCCATCAGCGTGAAAGATTTAATAGAGTAAAACCCCGCTAATGCGACCACCTAAAATAGGTATAATTATGTGTGCTATATGCAGATGGTAGCTTAATGCAGGGCAAACGTAATGCCGAAAGCTCCTAGAGGAGCTTTCTGCATTATGTTTGTCCTGCATGAAGCAACCACATGCTTATAAAGACACCCACGTTTATTCATTAAGTGGTCGCATTAGAGAGGTTGTATTGTATTAAACCTCACGAAATCCCGTTACCCTATGTATGAAACAAAGTAAAACAGTATATACCCAGATCATGGTTTGGTCTGTTTGTTATACAGCAAAACCTCTCTATAACGGTCACTAAAGTATAATAAGTAGTTTGTGTTAAAGGTAAATGCTCTATCACAATTGTTCCAAACTACAAAATTCTACAATTTTCCTTTTCTCCAGTTAATGCTCCTTTTCGGTAAATTTATTCAAAGAGGTTGTATCTAAAAATAGCCAATGAGGCAATGGGTTAAATGAGAAAAAATATATGTGCTGTACAGATGTATATTACCATGGGTCCTCTCCAATAAATCGCTGACGTCAGTAGGTTTATACATGTACGTCACAATGATCTTACAGTAAAAAAAACAAATCTAGAAAAAAGCATCTGCATGAGGAAACGGAATGAATTATCGCGCCTGTAATTTCGAGGAACAGATTTGGCCAATTCTTAATTTCCCAATAGATTCACAAAGCCAACTGCATGGAAGCAAATATCACAAGGAACTATTATTCAGCAGAGATTAGTAAAAACATGTTCAAGTGAAAACTCCTTTCTGATCAATGTTTCAAATCGTTCGCTTACATTGAAAAAAATATCTGTTTATCTTATACATGTATGCTAACAGTTTGGATCCAGAGGAAACGTTGCGTGATTCGGCGTCTAATCAGGATTAACACTATTTGATACATGTACTGGGAAGAGGACCAGATACGATGCGTAAATTAAAACGTTTTCAAGATTAATTCCTTTATTTCTCCACCAAAACCCGAATTCTAAAGATAACTTCTTTATCTCTCCACCGAACCCTATATTGTAACCACTCTTTAGAATCGTCTCTTCGAGAAGGACATTTTAGTATGAGTATACACATTTATCTGTTGCTCAATATATTTGGTTTATGTTTTTTTTGTAAAGGTCGGGAAGTAAACTGAACAAAAACCAAGCAGACACCAACGTGTAACGGTGAAAGAGTAATGCCGATTGTTAGTACAGTAAAACCTCTCTATAACGGCCACTAAATTACATCAAGTATTTTGTGTTAAAGGCAGATTGTTGCTTAAAGCAAGGTGAAAGTAAAACAGAACGCTCCTATAGGACCGTTCTGTTTAACTTTCACCTTGCTTTAAGCGGTCACCTGCTGTATATAACAAATAATTAAAACAAACTAGTGGCCGTTATAGAGAGGATTTACTGTATTATTGTTATTATGACAATCGGTTGTATTTTCGCAGCTCTTTTGAAACCATTGTGACAAATAGAGCATTTGCTGTACATGTACATGTAAATGTAACAAACAGTGTTACTGTCTAGTCATTAAAGAGAGGATGTTACACGAGTGTTCATTTAAGAAATGAATGACGTGGTCCCGGTGTTCATGAGGTTATGCAACGCATAGATTTACGAGCAAAGTTAGTGAAGCCCGAAGGGCTTCACGTGAATCTTTGCTCGTAAAGCTATGCGTTGCATAACCTCATGAACACCGGGAGCACGTCATTTATTTCTTATATTTATATTCCATTGTATTTCTTATATTTCAACGGATTTTTTTTTAAATATTATATACCGGTCACGTAATAGCCGCTATCTAGGTCGTGCCAGGTTCGTTTCTAACGTAGTAGGATTGTTAGAGATAACGCTCCTTACGTCACGTGTACATAACACGGAAGTGACGTTACGTCGTTTGGGAACAGACGATGATTAATAGAGTTTGAATGTAGTACGCAAAGAGAGAATTGAGAGAAGTAAATTGTGAAAGAAGAAGACGTGTCAATCATCTATTCCCGTCCCATATAGACAATGATCTCTATATATGGTATGAAAAATAGTCCCAAACACATATTATAAATATAGAATGAATACAAAATTTTAATCAGTAAATTGTCCAGCGGAATTCTGGGAAATGGAGAACCGACTCAAACCGGTATTGAAATGAACGTTCATGGGAAAATGCAACTTTCTTTTAGAATAAGGTTATATAAGGACGTTGCAGGGCGAATGTAAATATAACAAAATATTTACATTCGCCCTGCAACGTCCTTATACAACTTCCGTGAAAGTACACGTGACGTAAGGAGCGTTATCTCCAACAATCCTACTACGTTAGAAACGAACCTGGCAACGACCTAGATAGCGGCTATTACGTGACCGGTATATAATATTTAAAAAAAATCCGTTGAAATATAAGAAATACAATGGAATATAAATATAAGAAATAAATGACGTGCTCCCGGTGTTCATGAGGTTATGCAACGCATAGCTTTACGAGCAAAGATTCTCGTGCAGCCCTTCGGGCTTCACTAACTTTGCTCGTAAATCTATGCGTTGCATAACCTCATGAACACCGGGAGCACGTCATTCATTTCTTAATTGTTTTTATGAAACGAGTTTACTATAATAATATGACACGAACTTTAGAGAGTGTAATATTCATTATAGTAAACGAGTTTCATGAAAACAATTTGCAATGAACACTAAAGTAAGATTCTTGTTAACACATAATCCTTAAAAAGTGCCAAAAAAGTGAAAAAGACTATATCTGTCAGCTGTTTCTACCATTGTTTACAGTTTAGTACAGCCAGATTAAAACTGTTCATTTGCCCTAGTGCGTTTTCGCGATTTACGGCACTCTGTTTCGGCATTCGCACGCGGCAGATTATGTGATACATAACATTACAGAGGTCTAGATAAGGTGTGTAAGTTGAAACATTTTCAAGAATATCTCCTTTATTTCTCCACCAAACCCTATGTCTCGAAGAGACGATTCTAAAGAGTGGTCACAGCATAGGGTTTGGTGGAGGAATGGCGATATTAGTATTTAAGTACGTACCTTTATCTTTTGCTCTGTTTCATCGATCTTTTCGTTTTCTATATCCATCTGCATTGTCCATCAATTAAAATTAATTTTCAAAAATTATTATGTCTGCTAAAATTGATAATGCTACTTCCTTTTCGCCTATGCTGGCAACAGAGATAGAGGCCCGATATTAAACTGTTATTCGTTGTCGTTTGAAATAAAAGACCCTACAATAAACGTAAATTCTCAATAACATCATTCATAACATAACTCGTGGCTTCAGCGTGACGTAACACTATCATTTATTTTTTGATAATCATGGGCATATATTCACTAGTGAATAACATTCGAACGACCGAATGACATTCGAACGATTCATACGCGCTGTCAAAACAAACAAACTGGCGGACGGTGGTCGACCTACCTGTCCACGATTGAGTCACGATAGATGGCAAAGGATTGTTGGCACTTGCGCCTTAATTTCGATAAAATAATACAAATTGTAATCGCTGTCAGGAATCATATACAAAATGTATGCCAAAAAAGACATACCAGCTACTCTGACCCATACAATCCATTCTACATTTAAAATGCCTCCTCAACTTTGCATTTTCTTCATCGCATGTCCTTTTGTTTATGCAGATTTCTACTCATACAAATATCTCATCAATCAACAACTATAGTCATCTGAATCCAGCACAGCACAAACATATTTCAAATATGCTATACTCACTAACTCAGCTGATCGCGAAAATCTTCCTCCTGTTCCAACACATTTTATGCAGCAGTTCGTACTGAATCTTTTGTCCATTTCAAACATTTTCACTGAACTTGAATCGAGATTTTTTCCTCGGTGGAAATGTCCATGTCCATGTGTATACATACAACACTAATGAAGGGCTTAATATACCAAAACGAAGGCGCATTTCGAATCCCATTGACAGTGAGTGTCGGACGTGTTGGCGACTGTATGTGGGTCTTCATGTAAATGGCGCGCTTTACATAGACACATGTTGTGTACAATGACGTCAAAATGTGACGTGTTTGTAACTATGTATGTCAAAACTGTAACTCAAAATTTATTTTTACGTGTTTCTGTATGTTTTTGTATCATAAACTATCACAGTTAAATTTGAATACCAGAGAGGTCTGAATTAGATCCTGGTTGATATGACAGTAAGTAAAAAAAAAGTTGGAAAATTTGGACCTACTTTGTCCCAGTTACCTAGCGAACCTAATAACACCTTTCATTCATCATTTCTATATGTAAGGAGAATTTATAACAATCCACGTTACTGCTGAAATATTGGCTGCAAATAACATTTGTGTGTGTTATGTTATAAATAGGATCTTGCATTCGTGTTCATGATTATTGGATTTATTAAATTCGTCTTTTTAAAACGATAAAAAACTCGCTAAAGCTCGTTTTTTATCGTTTTAAAAAGACTCATTTAATAAATCCAATAATCAAGAACACTCATGTAAGATCCTCTATAAACATTGGTATTGTCCATTCATTATTATGAAGATTGTCAATTTGAGCTTATGTCGAAAAATGCCCATGTGATACGAAATAACCCCTTTTCATTGCTATTTATAATTTTTGTTCTGCAACAAAGTACCATCGGCACGTGTCAAAACACTTAACGAAATACGAATAAATACTAATACAATGGCGAATAACATCGGCTCTTCGATATCAAACACATGCACATTTTGTAGTATTCCGATATACATGTACTTCTTTTTAGCATGTAAACAAATGTACAGTGAACCCTCATTAAAACGGAGGTGTTTGTTTCCAGATATTTTGCTGTTATAACAAGGTTGCTGTTATAACGAGTTTAGATATGAAATGAACCACATGGCCAGTTTTAAACTAGTACTAACAGGATGACGCTTAATGCAGATCACAAGAAGTGCAAAAAGCTCCCATTAGGGAGCTTTTTGCACTTCTTGTGGTCTGCATTAGGCGATCACCTGTCTTATTGGCCTTGCACCTATTTATTCAGTGGTTGTTTCAACGAATTAACGGTAATTTTGTTTCAATGCATACTGCCGGTATACCGAGGGTGCCATTGTACATAACGAATGCCGGTATAATGAGGGTTCACTGTATTATGCAAGTTTTAGGAATGTTCAAAACATTTGGCAAGTAGAGAATATCACTTTAAAATCAGGGCTCACAGTATTACGGAATGTAACGCGAACTACTAATGACTGAACGCTGCTTTTTATAGTCAATGCTTACAGTGTGAAACACTAGATAAATAATTGTCATTTTAGTAGAATATAAATGCCAGACACCTTTTCTGTGTAATTATCGTTACAGGTGCGCCGGGACTTATCAGAGCTTATAGAAGTACAATGTAGAGTAAAACATGTCTAAAGGGACCACCAAATGCAAGATTAATTCTGATGTTTAACCCATTCCCTCATACAATGTAGGCTATTTTTAGATCCAACCTCTTTGAATAAATCTACCGAAAATGATCATTAAGTAGAGAAAAGGAAAATTTAGAATTTTATAGTTTTTAAACCATTGTGGTAAATAGAGCATTTGCTCATATGGAGCAAATGCTCTATTTATCACTATGGTTTCAAGCAGTGGCTATTCAGAGGCGTATAAATGCGTATCTATGGAGGAAAGGGTTAAGAGAGGTGGTAGCTTAATGCAGGACGAAGACAGTAAATCCGCTCTTAACCAGAATTCTAGTAGAGAAGGATTTAGATACATTTAAGCAGGTGCCTGCTTAATGCAGGGCAAAAGTCATACGGAAAGCTCCTACAGGAGCTTTCTGTATAATTTTCACACTACATTAAGCTGCCAAATTTCTTCAATATCGATATTTATATGTAATTGGACGTCCAGTTTAGAGGCATTTAACTGTACCCTCATTCTGCATCCTACTCTTATAGAAATCCGCTTTCGTTTATTAACCCGTTCCCTTATGTAAGCGCATTTTCACGCATCTGCAAACAGAATAGACCCAGATCAGACGGCTCCTATAGGAGTCGTCTGATCAGGGTCTGCTCTTTTTGCTTATGGTGTAATATAGATCTGATTCTACAGCTTCTTCCTGAGCCAAAATGTCACGTGTCCATACGCCATTATAAAAAAATAATCTTATTAATATTCATGACGTCATTATTTCCTATTTGAATATTCATCAGGGAAAGGGTTAAACGATCGCAATAGACAGGTTATAATGTACTTCAGTCTTGCGGCAATGTTGGCACAATAGATCGAACCATACATGTAACTAAGGTTTTTATCTAAAAGAAGAGGTTCGTGCTTACAATGTAAGTATTTAAAGTACTTTCAATATCACCAGTAGGTAATATGACTTTAAATAACGCATTTTTAAAGATATATTAACTAATAAAATAATACTGTGTGTACCATTTTGAAAGTTATATCGGATTTTAAATGAAAAATAGATATATAAAATGGTTCCTGTATGTTGTGTGGAGGTACATGTACATGTAGTCTGCAATGTAAAAGAACTGAAATGTTTTATTACGAATTTAGGTCAATATGGCCTAGTTATTCTGCTTTAATTTTGACCCAGTTTTGTGGAGTATCGGAAGCACAAAAATGGAAGCTCCTTAGGGTTTTGTGCATCTGCAACCACTAATTATGTCGGTCAGGAGTGTGTGTTTGGGTTTAGCCCTTACCATGCTGAAATTTCAAATGGACTATTCCACAATTCAAACGGATCAAGCTTATGATGAATATTAAGGGGTTTTTTTTAAGAAAAATATTCATGACAAACAATGCAGACCCTGATGAGAGGGTTCCTCTAGGAGCCCTCTCATCTGGGTCTACACTGTTTGCAAAGGACATTAGTGACTCCTATCCCGCACGTTAATGGTTTAACAAGCAGTAACTTTGACACCAATCAGGTCATAGCTCCTATGGTGTATAGCAAGATACTGCTGCTGCAACTGCTGACAATGCTGATGACAACGTGGAGGACGACAGTGGTGACGATAATGATGATGATGATGAAGAGGAGGAGGATGGCAACGATGATGATTGTTCTTATGGGCTCTTACTTTATGCATGGAATTAAATTATTCATCTCCATGTTAAACAGTTTGTTATATCTAATTAATTAAGCTACAGTAAAACCTTTCTATAACGGCCACTGAATTATGTTAATTAGTTGGTATATTAGGGCAGGTGGCTGCTTAAAGCAAGGTGAAAGTAAAACAGAACGCTCTTAACGACCACCTTTTAATACAAAGTACTTGATGTAATTTAATGGCCGTTATAGAGAGGTTTTACTGTATCTTGAATGATAAACGCACGCCTGCAGAGTTATTGCAATTCTGTTTCCCAAAACCACAAAGCACAGGTGGTCCTTCCTTTAAGCTTTCTCGAGAGTAAGTTCTTGAGATGAAACCACAAGGAAATATGACTCTTAGGATGTTACTTCCCCATATAACCGCAAAACCACAATTTTCGCTAGTCGAACTACCTCGGAGAATTCCTTTCAGAACGTATTGGAGACCGCCGAGTTGAAATTTCGCCTGTTTCTCAATATTGATGACAATGGCATATCAATTGTTAGTCTGAGACATGGGTTTGAGTTAACTCTCGGTGACAGGCAGTCATCAATTTCCTCTGGTGAAGCTTATGCTATTTAAACATTGTTGAATATATCATGTTGGAAGTAACGGTATCTTTAGAACGCACATATCTTGTGTGAAAAGAGCGCTGTATAAATGTGGTATAATAATAATAATAATAATAATAATAATAATAATAATAATAATAATCTATATTTTCCCGCAAGATCCTGATCATACATGTACAGCTCCTATGGTAGATTTCAGACCTGGGTCTTCTCTGTTCGTAAATGCGTCATAATGATGGTTAGTCTCTATCTGTAAGGTTGGATTCCATACATTTTATTGATAAAATGTTTATAAAGACCAGTGTGTCAGATTTGTGTCACAATATAAATTAGTTTGATAGTTTTAGAATGTATGCTGCTAACAGGGGTAAAGTGGTACTGTTAACTAGAAATATCTGTGAATATTGAAATAATTAGTTCAGTCCTTCTCCGGCTAATCACGGCTGGACTCCGATGTACATGTAATACAACTTTATTGCTTGAGTCTGAAATAATTCTCAAGCATCTGTTTGGTCAGATTTTGAACTTGTTCAAAATCTGACCAATCAGATACTTGAGAATGACGCAGATATCAGAAGTGTAATGACCTGACTGGCATTCGCAAACAGTTTATATCTACAGTGCTCCCTCCCTACAACGGCCCTCTCAATAACGATTCCCTCCTTACAACAACGCATGTCACTGTTTCCGAAACAACAAGACTCCAGAAACAATTTTTTCCATCGTATTTTCTTTATGCCTCTATCAAACCCTATGTTGTGACCACTCTTTAGAATCGTCACAAAGTGACGATTCTAAAGAGTGGTCACAACATAGGGTTTGATTGAGGCATAACGGTTTTAGTTCTCGAAATACACCGTATCTGGGGATCTGCAAACAAGCTAATTATGTTTGATTTTCCCTCCCTATAACAACTCCCTCTGAATAACACATACAATCTTCGTATCCCAAAGGGTGTCGTTGTAGAGAGGGAGCACTGTACATGAAACAATGTGTAATGCAGTGTCTCATCCGGATCTAGGCTGTTTGACACTCGGTCAATAGTTTCTCAACAGCTTGATTTATACTGGACTTGTACTAGATCCATATTATGTATAGTCATTATTTCTACAGCGAGGTGACGGGTTAATAACATAAACTGATACCTTCAGATACAGTGTCAGATTGAACATTTTAAATATGGAAAATGGATACATGTAAATCTGTTTTGTTCCAACTTGCCTGAAACATGTTTGTATATGTTTGCATTTTTTATAATTTGTTACATGTAAACCGCCCCTAAACCCTCTGTAAACAACACAAATGTTCTACCCTCTTCTCAAATTCGGATCGAGTGCAATTGAATTGTGACCAATTCCGAATTGATTAAGCTTTTGAGAGAAAAAAAATTCTTCCTCACGAGACCCCAAGGTGCTCGACGTCTCAAGCTGTTTGCAAATTGAATCAGGTCGCTTATATTGGGACAAGTATTAAGATTAATATTGCGTTTACTATATCTCTCCGGGCAACACCTATATCACCGAATTAAATATTTTTCTGTTAATATTATTGATTTTTAGGCAGCAAAATGACATAAGAATCGGGATGTGTGTGACCTGAAATTTACTTGGCGCTAACGAGCATGGTTAGGTCAAATGAATATAATTATACAGTAGAAGCTGGAATAACCCATTCTCTCCTACTGACGCCTTTTTGCGCCTCTGTAAATTTCATTCATTGAAACCATTGTGATAAATAGAGCATTTGCTCCTATGGAGCAAATGCTCTATTTATCACAATGGGTTCAAAACTACACAATTCTAAAATTCTCCTTTTCTATAATTAGTGCTCCTTTTCGGTAGATTAATTCAAATAGGTTGGGTCTTAAAATAGTCGAGGTGGGAATGAGTTAAGTGGTTATGCATTTATTGAACATAGGGGTCTTAAAACAGGTGGTTGCATAATGCAGATCAACAGTAATACAGTACGGAAAACTCCTATAGGAATTTTCTGCATTACTTTTGACGTGCATTGGGTTGCCACCAGAATTACAGTTAGACTTCTTTTTGATGGCATCTTAAGACAGGTGCTATTGTATCGAAAAAATAAAACATTTTCATAGTTCTGGAAACTAAAGGAATCTGTCGTATTTCGATTCGGGATCACTAGTTTTGATGGTATAAGTTTTGAAATTTGAATGCTGCTTAAGCCGGTGCTAGGGGGCGTGAGTAGTGTTGCATTTTTAATTACTACTCATGAAATGACTCAATAAAACCGAGTCTGCAATTTTCTCTTTTGGCATAGCTACTTTTGTTTTCGAAGGATCACCCACTTTCAGAATATATGTTATACTCCAGTTACACTGTAGACATTTTCTGTTGCGTTAATTTCAAGGGGCAAATTTACTCTAATGACATGAACTAGATCACCTGTGACATAAAAACAAACAGAGCACACCATGATCCGTTAGAACAGACATCCGATCCGAGTTTGTTTTAAAACAGTGTAAATCCAACGTAGAGGACTCCTAGAAGAGCACAGTGACCAGGTTCTACACTGTTTGTCATTCAAATCGTGACCAATTTGCACTATTTTGCACAATCAGTTGCAGACAGAGTAGGTCCAGATCAGATGGATCCTGGAGCAACCCTTTGGTCAGAGTCTGCATTGTTTGTCATTCAAAACTCTCTTCGCCAATGTTACCTTTTCGTACTGAATGGACTGTTTAATAATGGTTGACCATTTTACTTAGAAAACTTTGCACTTGATCACAGTTTTATTATGTTGCCTCATTAAACCCGTTACCTCATAGGCTATTTTAGATACAACCTCTTTGAATAAATCTACCGAAAAGGAGAATTAACTAGAGAAAAGGAAAACATTAAAAGTTTGTAGTGTGAAACCATTGCGATAAATAGAGCATTTGCTCCTATAGGAGCAAATGCTCTATTTATCACAATGGTTTCTCAAAATGACTTTTACAGAGTCTTGTCGAAAGCCGTCAATATGGGGCAATGGGATAAACAAGAACTGAAGGCATGGGTTATTGAACTACTTGTGTCTGTGTAAAGAATGTCGTGGGAGTACACATCTGTTCTAATTACAAACAGTACTCTAATATCACGCGTTCTAGGCACAATTTTGTAATTCTCGTCCTTAAGCTAGAACCAATAAATTAGTATTATGGTGTACTTAACCACATAATGTGGAGTAAAATGAGGTGTACACAAGTGTATCTATCATAAAGGTGTTATTATTGGGTAATTAGTAGAAAGTCAAACATTTTTATGAGTTTGTTCGCTGTATATAATAAACTGCAGACCCATAATACAAGAGGAAAGGTTCTTTTTCCGTTACGTAACATGTAGGGTCGGATCTGTATCATCAAATACATAATAAAAAACACTATTAACCTTTTACTCATGTAAGAAAAATTGACAACATGACTATTAATTAACTGATTATTTTATAATTGGGCTGAGAACAGACGAAGTTTTTATCACGACAGAGACTAGAATTAGATGTACATGTATATTATTTAATAAACAAACAGAACAGACCCTGATCAAAAGGCTCCTGTAGGAGCCATCTGATCTGCGTCTACTCTGTTTGCAAAGAAATTGAGTAAATGGATCAATATTATCTGTTGATGTTTTTGCTGGTTTTGAAATAAATACGATCTTAAAGCACGACGTGTATCAGAAATGGCCATGTTTGGTGGCAAGTAGTGTAGAACCAGATCAGATGCCACATTTTAACCCTTTGCCCAATGAATATTTATATAAGAAACATGACATTATGACATAATAGATATTAATCAACTTACTTTGTATTACATAATTATGAATAAGGGAATTATTACATGTAGCCCTTACAAAGCGCTGCAGAATATTACCTATATTCTGACATAGGCAAACAGAGCAGATCCTGATCAGACGGTTCCTACAGGAACTGTCTGATATGGGTCTATTTTGTTTGCAAAGTCGTAAAAAGGTTAAAATTGCCTGTCCTGGGTCTACGATGTTCGCAAAAACAATCAATGCACGCGTTTGGTTGCAGCATTCAAGCGATTAACTTACCGGAAATGAACTAAGAGGAGGCACTTTGGTTTTAGTGGAGACGGACACCAGTGCTTCTGAAAATATCATACGAGGCGTTGTAAGATTGCTTTCTTCACACATGCATGAATATATGATAATATGTCCCATGCAACCACAGTATGAAACTATAACAATCGGAAAACTTCGTGTAATTCCGGAAAAGCCGAGCAGCAGCCGTGGTCTAGCCGACATCAACTGAGGGGTGCCGCATGAACAATATAGGTGACACGACAATCAAGAGTATTTTGTTTCATTTTTGTATTAAATTACAAGAGTATTGTGCAATATAATGTCCCTATTCGAACGGGTTTTTGGGAAAATATTATCCTAATGTCAAATAGCTTGGACCCTGATGAGACGCCGAGTTACTCGGCGTCTTATCTGGATGTTAGCTGTTTGCAAATGCCGTTCAAGTCGTGAATAGAGGAATGAAATAGAGAGACGATTCTAATATGTAACTGAAAGACAGGAATATGAATAAATGTAATCCTTAACCATTTCCCCCATAAATACGCTTTTCTACGCCTCTGTAAAAGTCACCTGTTGAAACCATTGTGATAAATAGAGCATTCGCTCCTATAGTAATGCTCCTTTCTGGTAGATTTATTCAAAGTGATTGGGTCTTAAAATAGCCTATTAGGGAATGGGTTAATACCCCGCTTATCTACGTATAACTCATATAAATATGTTTGTGGTTTTTGCGGGTGGTGCTAACTTATATATTAAATACAATTTGATGAAAACACACGTTACGATTGTTTTTTACATGAACGGTCATATTTCTCCAAAATATCTATTGGAAACGGAATAGTTCATTTAACCATTTACTCTCTTGATGCGCCTTTCTACACATTTGCAAACAGAGTAGACCGAGACTTGACGGCTCCTGTATGAGATATGATTCTACAGTTCCTGTCATAGCCAAAAATCACTTGCCCACGTGCTATTATGACACTTAATCTATTTGATATTAACTCTTTCCTCCATAAATACGCCTTTCTACGCCTCTGTAATAACCACTTCTTGAAACCATTGTGATAAATAGAGCATTTGCTCCTATAGGAGCAAATGCTATATTGATCACAATGGTTTCAAACTACAAAATTCTAACATTTTACATTTCTCTAGTAAATGCTCCTTTTTGGAAGATTCATTCAAAGAGGTTGGGTCTAAAGATAGTCTATGGAGGAATGAATCATTAAAACTTACATGGCTATTAATGGAGTAACGGGTTAGTTAACACGTGTCAATGATAATGCCTTGAATGGCATTTATAAGCATATTTGATAGTTTATTACTGCTTTCTAACATCTACTGCATCCTCTCTCCATGCTGATGAAATCATTAAAACCTCTCTATTACGACCACTAAATTACATCAAGTATTTTGTGTAAAAGGCAGGTGGCTGCTTAAAGCAAGGTGAAAGTAAAACAGAACGCTCCTATAGGAGCGTTCTGTTTTACTTTCACCTTGCTTTATAGAAGCGTTCTGTTTTACTTTCTATAGGAGCGTTCTGTTTTACTTTCACCTTGTTTTAAGCCACCACCTGCCCTGAATACCAACTAATCAACACAATTTAGTGGCCGTTATAGAGAGGTTTTACTGCACATGGTTTAACAGACTAGCAGTCTGTTCCTTAACCGAATTTCTAAATCCCCAGTAATTATTCATGCAAATTGTCTAGTCCACTTTAAACCGATTCAAGCAAAATTTGCATAAATTCGCACCATTTCAATTCACGAGTCCGTTCTCCAATAATTCACTAAGGAGTTGCCAACGATTGATGTGACGAAAAACAAAACATGTGCAAAGAACTTGTGTACCAACAAAATTATTTCAAAATAAAACGTGGTGATTGAGCAATTATATTTACACATGTACAATATATTCCATAATATATGCATTTAACTGGAAGCAAAACAAAATGACACAAGAGCGATAGACGTACACACAGGAATTACATGTAAAACCGTTTTTAAGACATTTTTACGACATGCAACGTCTTTCTAACAGAGTAGATCCAGATCATATGACGCATGTGGCAGCCATCTGATCAGGGTCAGCTGTGTTTGTTTTTGAAATAATATAGTTTCTGCCAGGTAAAAAACACTTTCCTTTTTCATAATCCAAATTTAAAATATTCAGCTAATGAATGGTAATGCAGTATTTATTTCTTACATACATATTCATCGGGTAAATAGTGAAGTGAATGAAGCCAATGCGTGTAGAATCTTTAACTTAACCATTTCACAGCCAATGTCGCAAAAATGCACCACGACAAATAGTGCAGTCCCAGATCAGACGCCGCCTTTTCAAGGCGCCGTCTGATCAGGGACTTCACTTTTTGTCTCAAACTCTGTGTCTATATCTGCGCTTTATTCCTTTGAAATTTGCATTTATTGATCTTATTTCTTTATTTTGCTGAACATTTAACAAAATTGGACTGCAGACGACGATCAGAAATTTGGCACCTAAAGAAGTAAACCCTTTCTTTCATACAAACGCTTATTTCACGCATTTGCAAACAGAGTAGATCAGGGTCTGCTCTGTTTGCTAATGGAATTTGATAGATATGTGCCTCTACTTTCTAAAATGGGTTCAATCTTCCACCTTATATCTACTCTTTGTCCATGAATATTCAGTGTGTATTGAAATTTGGAGGATAGGTATTTACTTATGCAAACAGTTTGGATCCAGATGAGCCGCCGAGTTACTCGGCATCTCACCATGATCCAAACTCTTTGATACTCTGGTCATGTTGTTGAAATGCAAGATAAATCAACCCTGACAACTGAAATCGATGATATCTTCTACCAACAAAACTTTGCTCAGCAGACTAAAGCTAAACCCATTATCTCATAGGCTATTTTTAGATACAACATCTTTGAATAAATCTACCGAAAAGGAGCATTAACTAGAGAAAAGGAATATTTTAGAATTTTATGGTTTGAAACCATTGTGATAAATAGAGCATTTGCTCCTATAGGAGCAAATGCTCTATTTATCACAATGGTTTCACAATGTGGCTTTTACAGAGTCGACAAATGTCGTCAATATGAGGCTATAGGTTAAACAAAGCTTGCACAATGGTCGATCTGAAAATATCTAATTCACCTGAATGTGAACAGTTCTGAGAAATGCCTTAATGTTTATTTAACTGAATTTGTTTGCACACATTTAATACATATCTTCAAATAAAATTCAATAAAACGTGGTAGAAAATGGGTATTTCAAACTTCAACGATTCGCGTTTTATTACTCCACGTGTGGATTATCAACTATTATTTTTATTTTGTATTGTAATAATAATGGTTTCTTTCCTATTTGCCGTTTACACAAATGTTTCTCTATTGCAAAAGAACTAGATTTCACTCTCCCGTTTTACTATACAGTATAACCCCTCTAAACCGAATTTCTAGTAGAGTAGAATTAATATACTTTTAGACAGGTGGCTGCTTAATGCAGGTTTGGAAATCACGTAGTGGAATGCTCATAGAGGTGCTTTCTGCATGACTTTCACCATGCATTAAGTTGTCACATGTCTCAAAGACCGATAGTTACATGTATAATATATTTAACATCTGGTTTATAGGGATTTTACTGTGTTTCTCGCTTTAGTGTCATTATATTCATCTATTACTTCAGTCTCTAAATATAAGGTTTTATTGGGAGAAAATTTGCGCCAAAGGATACGGGCTAGAATTATAGTATTTGTATGTAGTAGACGACTTTATAATTTGTTCTTGATTTCCCTAAAGGCTTGCATAAAGACACCACATTAAGTAATTTAAAACAGTATCTTTATTCTCGCATTGTTTAATATCCAAATCTCTTGCTGGTTCTGAGACTTTAGTATTTTGTTGTTTTGCATGGGGGCATGAGGGATATGTGGCAGCTTCATCGCGTTATGTCTATTATACAATGAATTGTGCCATTAGAAAATACAGTAAAACCTCTCTATAACGGTAACTAAATTACATCAAGTAGTTTGTGTTAAAGGCAGCTGGCTGCTTAAAGCAATGTGAAAGTAAAACAGAACGCTCCTATAGGAGCGTTCTGTTTTACTTTCACCTTGCTTTAAACAGCCACCTGACCTAAATACCAGCTAATTAACACAATTTAGTGGTCGTTATAGAGAGGTTTTACTGTATACATGTCTCGACATAACGTCTGACCAAGGTATTCACATTTTAACAATTTACTCCAAATATACGTTATTAAGGATATCCATATGTGTACATAAGTCAGATATACAGTTGAACTCGAACTTCAAGGGACCATACAAATTACTTCGAGATAACCAAAGTTCGAGTTATCCGATTTCTAATCTGAACAATTGCTAAAGTTCACAGCTTAATGCAGGTCTAAAGCAATACTGAAAGCTCCTATAGGAGCTTTTAGCATTATTTTAGACCTCTCTGTATTAAGCCATCATGTTGGTTTCTAGATATGCGTAGTGATATATTTTAGAGGAAGTCTTTATTGTGAACTTTTAGTTCGAGTTATCCCGAATTTCGAGTTATCCGAGTTCGAGATATCGAGGTCCCACTGTATTATAATTTCATAAGCACAAAGGACAGCACCTGATCAGTTCTGGTCTGCTATGTTTACAGAGGTGTGAAAAGACGTTTTGTTTGATGGAAATGGGTAAACAGAAATGTATCAATGAGGAGGCACACTTTAATACTAGTACTTCCATGTAATTACAGTATTCTCGCAATTACTATTTTCCGAAAATTACTCTTTTCCGTGATAAATATTCAGCTAATTATCATTTATATGACCGCAGTTCTGTTAAAGCGATGTAAAGCCTACATAATCAATTGTCAATTTGTTTTAACCCTTGTATGACAAATGTGCTCTACAATTGAAGTTCATAGTCTGACATGCAGGAAAACAATCAGTGCAACAATATGATGGTTATGACAAACAGACACCTAAAATAATGATGTTGATGCTGATGCTGATGCTGATACTGATGCTGCTGCTGATGATGATGGTAATGATGATTGTATAAACGCAAATATTATTATAATAATAATAACGCAAAATAAAGTAAAACGCTAGAATAAATACCTTATTTTATAATTTTAATTGCGAATCGCTTCGATCTGTTTATTTCACGATTATACAGAATATTGGAAGGATTATATGCATTATTCGAGTATGTATGTGTTTGAATTTGAATTTGAATTGAATTTCGAGGTCAAGCTGTGGTAATGACAATATGTATTCAAAATATAGAACACAAAGGATAATATTTTCATAAAGAAAAAAAATCATAATTAATTACAAAAGTTGTTTATTTGCTATGAATGATAAATATGGCATGCAACATATTTGTAATCAACAGGTTTATCATTTTACAACACAGTATTAACCACACACGCTTCCAACTGACATGGTCCCGTAATACGAGATTTTATTGGGACAGAAATTAACGCGGGAAATGAGTTAGCATTACAATGCGTATATTCCCTAACCCATTCTCTCCTATACTGACGCCTATTTGCGCCTCTGTTAAACTCATTTTTTGAACCAGTGATAAATAAAGCATTTGCTTCATTGGAGCAAATGCTCTATTTATCACAATAGTTTCAAAACTACACAATTCTAAAATTCTCCTTTTATAAAGTGAATGCTCCTTTTCGGTAGATTAATCCAAAAAGGTTGTGTCTAAATTAGTGAAGGAGAGAGTTAATACACATTGCTGCTTATCAAAACGAGGTAAAATTGTTCACGATTGAGATCGTCAACATATAATCTCCAACATATAATCTTCCTTAATACGTTTTGTCAAACATGTGACTTGTGTTGACTTATATAACACCAGTAAAATGTTCACATTTTCAGTATACGATATGACAAGGAGAGGATCTCAATAAGCATGTTGCTTTCGACACGATCCTAGTTATATATAAACTTATGGAGCCCTGTAATTTTTGAATAATATGTTCAACCTAACAAAATTGCTGCTGAGTTTCCAAAGTCCTGACAAAAACGCCAAAGCGTCGAAGAAATTATTATTAATCATTATCACGCTATACCTGACTCGCATTTGAAAACAACTTGGATCAAGAATTAGGAGACGCCGAGTAACTCGTCGTCTCATCATGATCCACGCTATTTGACACTCTGTCTATAATTGATTCGAAAGTAGTCAAAACAAATCAGATTAAACTGTGAGCAGACATTATTTTGTCACAGTGGGGCAAGAGTTACGATACTCTGCAGCAACAACAGTTTTCATTTCGTCTGTGTTTATCCCCGATTGTCCCTGATACGATAGTTTTCTCGTCGTTAAGATGAAGACCATTGAGGCATGTTGAAGCATTCTGTGTTTTTCATCTGAAACTATTAGCTGGCTCTTACGTCATCAGCCAATAAATCCATTATTCGTTTCTATGCTATGAAAAATAAAAAAAATGATGTTTGCTCAGGTTTGGACCTCTTGACTACTTCCGACTCGACTAGGTCCCGAGGTTATAAAACATTTTGCTTGAGTCTGAGATCAATCTCAAGCATCTGACCATTCAGATACTTGAGAATGATTTTAGACTCAGATTCAGAAAATTTATAACCTTGGACCAAGGCTTTGCAAAACTATTAAGTGAATGTCAAACAGGTCAGAACCTGATGAGAAGCCGACTTAATTGGCGTCTCATATGGATCAAATCTATTTGCAAGTGCAATTCATGTCGCGACAGCGGCGTGAAGGTTAACACAGTTTCTATGGAAAAGGTCAAACCGATTATTATGTTCATCCTTTCTTCTTATTCCAATGCATGTTTCCATATAAAACCAAATCTAAAGCAATATATTAACTTTGTTCTACTTTTTGTACCGGGGTTATAAAGTATTTTGCTTGAGCATGAGTTCATTCTGAAACATCTAGTCCCGACATCTAATCTGAAATCATTCTCAAGTATCTGATTGGTCAGATTTTGAGCTGGTTCCGAATCTGACCAATCAGATAATTGAGAATGAGCTCAGACTCAAAATCAGAAGTTTTATTACCTCGGAACCTGCTTAGATTTTCGGATACTTTTTCTTGCGATGAAATAATGCTTTGAGACTAATCATAATGGTATTTTCTCACACTAGAGCATCTACGGATGAATAAGGCAAGGTCTCTAGACACTGTTAAAATGATACTCGGCACTCAATTTATTTATGTGTTCCTTGTAGCAGAAATTGTTTCCTATGGAAAAGTAAGAATTTCTGTGTGAACTCGATTGTTATCGGGAACACTGGAACCTTTATCAGGCATTTGGTGAAACAAGTACGCCCTCGCATTCTTAATGCAATTGAGATAACTATCAGAAATGTGGAACATCAACCTTGATGTAAAGTGCAGCTGGAAAGTAAAAGGCTTTATTGGATCAAATTGTTTATCCATAATATTACATTCGGAATATTGATATACAGATTGTCGTGGAACAAATTACTCTGGTGCATTATGCTTTGTGACTGTCGGTGAATTCACCATTTTTTATTGCTTATCTGCTTTGAGAACTGGCTCATACTACTGATGATATATTTCTAAAAAAGATTAAATATAAATTAATTTTGTTCCAATGTATACCATTTCCCACGTGAATAGTTAAGTAAGAAATTATGCTGATATACATATTAATAAGACGAAATATCATAACGACATTTGAACATAAGAAATTGTGGCCATGACAGACACAGTAGAATCAGATCTTCTATAAGCAAACAAAGCAAATCCTGATCAGATGGCTCCTGCAGGAGCCATCTGATCAGGGTTTACTCTGTTTGCAACAGCCTGCAGAGGCATATCTATCAGGCAATGTATTAAGACCTAATATTGCATAAGACTAATGCTGATGTTGTATAATCAAAATATGCCATGGAAAGCACTCACTAGAACATATTATATACTGTCTATAAAACAACAGATATGCAAAACTTTTAGACTCAGGCGGTTCGTCCGAACGCAGACTCTGAATAGCTTTTCAAGCGTCACGCAAACATATTTGTTTCCAACAAAAACATAAACATACTTGGCAAATTTATTTTCCCCCAAAGGAAGCATTTTTTTGTAATAAATTTGTAATAATTGTATAAATATACTATAGTAAGTTTAGGCGGTGTAATATAAGACCGGGTATTCCACTTAAGTGCATGGCTATATAGTGTCAGTGTTCCAAGAGCCAAAGAACACCAGGGTCTTTGAAAATAGTAAAGACCAAGACGCTTATCATTCGTAGGATTACTTGACCTTCGTCTACAATGGTGTGTGGTATGAGTTGGTTTATACTGTAAATATTATGATATACTATTCCGAGGACATGAAACCATAATGTGCCATCTTCATCTGTAATAATTTTGAGAAATTGAATTTAAAGATCTATGATCTGCTAAAATCAGCAATTTGAATCAGGAAGTTCATACAATAGGAACATATATATGTGGTTGCTCTTTTCAATATATGCAATATCTTAATTCTCTATATCAATGGACACTTATTAGATTTCAGTACATTAAGTGTCATTGTCATATTGAAGTGCAAATAGGTGCTATGTAAAACCTCTCTATAACGACCACAAATTTATATCATGTATTTTGTGTTAAAGGCAGGTGGATGCTTAAAGTAAGGTGAAAGTAAAACAGAACGCTCATATAGGAGCGTTCTGTTTTACTTTCACCTTGCTTTAAGCAACCACCTGCCCAAATTACCAACTAGTTAACACAATTTAGTGGCCGTTGTAGGGAGATTATACTGTAAAACATTTTTTACACGAAATGTTTGCATAGTTCAAGTGTGCTATATGACAAATGTATTAAAAATTATGACAAGTTTGATCTAATGTGTCATAATACTTGACGATGTGTGGAATATGTTTTTCGATTCAATGAAACCCCCGTCTCCCATTGACTGTGATAAAAGTTTGTATTTCTCTTTGTAAATGCAACGGCTGAATGGAATGAAATGGATATAATGCTTGGTACAATTTCAGTGCAGGAGACGAGTCACTAATGTCCTTTGTAAACAGTGTATACCTATTGGAGCCCACTAATCAGGATCTACACTGCTTGCCATGTTACACTTTTCTTTACAAAACATCCCTGAATATTCACGATAAGCTGGACCTGTTTGAATTATGGAATAGTCCAGTCAAAAGTTCAGCATTGAAAATAGAGGATCTTACATGAGTGTTCTTGATTTTTGGATTTATTAAATGAGTCTTTTAAAACGATAAAAAACGAGCTTTAGCGAGTTTTTTTTATCGTTTTAAAAAGACGAATTTAATAAATCCAATAATCATGAACACGAATGCAAGATCCTATTTATAACATAACTCACACAAATGTTATTTGCAGCCAATATTTCAGCAGTAACGTGGATTGTTATAAATTCCCCTTACATATAGAAATGATGAATGAAAGGTGTTATTAGGTTCGCTAGGTAACTGGGACAAAGTAGATCCAAATTTTCCAACTTTATTTTTGACTTACTGTCATATCAACCAGGATCTAATTCAGACCTCTCTGGTATTCAATTTAACTGTGATAATTTATGATACAAAAACATACAGAAACACGTCAAAATAAATTTTGAGTTATAGTTTTGACATACATAGTTACAAAAACGTCAAATTATGACGTCATTGTACACAACTTGTGTCTATGTAAAGCGCGCCATTTAAATGAAGACCCACATACAGTCGCCAACACGTCTGACACTCACTGTCAATGGGATTCAAAATGCGCCTTCGTATTGGTATTATATAAGCCCTTCGTTAGTGTTGTATACACATGGACATGGACATTTCCACCGAGAAACAAAAATCTCGATTCAAGTTCAGTGAAAATGTTTGAAATGGACAAAAGATTCAGTACGAACTGCTGCATAAAATGTGTTGGAACAGGAGGAAGATTTTCGCGATCAGCTGAGTATAGCATATTTGAAATATGTTTGTGCTGTGCTGGATTCAGATGACTATAGTTGTTGATTGACGAGATATTTTTATGAGTAGAAATCTGCATAAACAAAAGGACATGCGGTGAAGAAAATGCAAAGTTGTGGAGGCATTTTCTATGTGGAATGGATTGTATGGGTCAGAGTAGCTGGTAGGTCTTTTTTGGCATACATTTTGTATATAATTACTGACAGCGATTACAATTTGTATTATTTTATCGAAATTAAGGCACAAGTGCCAACAATCCCTTGCAATCTGTCGTGACTCAATCGTTGACAGGTAGGTCACCGTCCGCCAGTTTGTTTGTTTTGACAGCGCGTATGAATACAGTTCGGTCGTTCGAATGTTATTCACTAGTGAATATATGCCCGTGAATATCAAAAAATAAATGATAGTGTTACGTCACGCTGAAGCCACGAGTTATGTTATAAGGGTTAATAATGTTAATTTTCAAAATGTATAATCATGATTTATCCTTTGTTTGGGTTTGTTAGTTTCGCTGAGTTCCTTTCTGCCCCCCCACCTCCAATCCCATCGAAATCCCAAAACCTATGTCTAATCAGCATAGTAGATACATGTAACTTATTTCTCAAGCCAGGGTTCCTCTAATCAGATCAAAACAGTCCCTATTTCACATAACTCATGGTCGCATTACATATCATTCCATTGTATCAAGTACCAGCTTTGTCAGCGAGATAGTAGACAGACAAATTACATATTTTCCCAAACAAACCCCTAATCTCTGTGAATGAGATAGTGAAGGTAATACTAACTCTAAAACAATTGGTACAGCAATGGACGTTTGTTTAGATACTGTAAATGTCGCTGCTTAGAACTTATTAACGTAAAGAGGACAACAAAAACAAAGTTGGAAATGCAATTATACAGGACGAAGGTATCTATCCTTGTAAATAGTTCCATAGAATAAGGACAGCAATATTTGACTCTGTTGGAATTTGCATCTTGTGAAAAGCACAAGTCATGTAACAACATACTGAACAATCAAACACTCAAGTCCGTTTATTTAAAGTGTTTCTTGGAGATACTAGACATTGAGGAAAAGGACAATTTGATGAAACAGACTTATATTTTGTATTATGTGATGATGATTAACTCATTTGCTCCCACGATCCCATATATGGGACGTAGGCAAACAGAGTAGACTCTGATCAGACGCCGCATAATGCGGCGTCTTATCAGAGTCTACACTGTTTGCTGATAGGAAATTTAATATAAACCAAAACAAAAATGAAAATTTAGACCAGACATCCCTTAGATAAAAAATAGACTAATCCAATATATAAGCATGGAAGAATCCACTGGGAGCAAATGGGTAAAAGAGGAGAACACACGTCTGTAAATAAACACAGGAAGAGACGCAAATGAACTAATGGAACGTAAACAGTCGTTCTTAACTGCTTTATCTCCTTATACGCGAACAAAAAAAAGCAAAAATATGTTTACACAGTAGCATCTCGAAAACGATACAGTGGATAACTCGAACTTTGCGATCCTTTTATAATTTACAATGCATACTTGCTCTAAACTGTATCACTACGCATACCTAGAAACAAATGCGACAGCTTAATGCAGGTCTAAGTAACGATGAAAGCCCAAACAGGACCCACATTAAGATGTAGGCTTGGGACATTGTCCTGGTTCCATGCTTATAAAACGTTTTAGCTGAGTCTGAGTTCGTTCTCAAGTTTTTGATTGGTCAGACTCAACTAAAAAACTTTATAAGCATCGACCCTGATTAGAAATCGGATAGCTCGAATGTCTGTTTTCTCAAAGCAATTTGTATGGTCCCTTGAAGTTCGAGATATCGAAGACCAACTGTATGCATGGTTCCACTTGGAATTTGTTCCTTTTATGGATATAGGAACGTGCTTTGCAACATTTCCTGTTACTTATCTAAATATTAAGGCAATTGCACATTGTGCACATTGCATGTGGAAAAGGGACGTTTTGAAAGTCACTCCGAACTGGAACATGAATTGCAAAACTATTAGAAAATGAAGAATGTATCACGCGAATCTAAAGATTCAAACAAGAGTATGTAAAGAAGCCTCTTTACATATGTATCAATAAAAGGTACATTCAGTGTAATATGTTGCACAATTATAGATTGCTGTAATTCAGTATAGCGACAACTGGACATCAATTTCAATCAAGATGCGCCATGATTAATCCTTACACCATTGACAACAAAACCTTTGATCTGGTGATAGTTTGACTACTATCGAGTCGATTAACTCTTTCGCTGCCAACTTTTGTCGTCTGCAAACTTTATCATCTGCTACATGTTTATTTGTTTTTATTATTCCTCATTTTTATTTCAGATAACATTGCCACAGTAAAAAAACAATTTGGGTCCTGATGAGACGCCGAGTTACTCGGCGTCTCATCTGGATCCAAACGGTTTTCATAGGTAATCACAGATGCGACATTGGCAGCGAAAGAATTAAGCTCCTGACTATAGACCGGTGTCTCATCTGAATCCAATCTGTTTGGAACTGTGTGTAGGGTCGTAGGCAGTGAAATATGGGTTAATGTATTACTGAGAAGTTTCGCAGAATATGGATGATTGATGTTTCAAAGAAGTGCATAGACATCCACGCTTGTGGTAGAGTGTATTTATTGTATCATTGCCTGCATGTCTGCTTGCCTCCCTGAAGCACTTCAAGGTGTACGCATGTCTGCAACATTTCTATTCACTCCGGCGCACTTTAGTGCATAGAAAGGGGCTTACAAAACTAACGATGTATGGCTTAGACAGAATTTATATGGCATTTAGAATAATTATGTAAATGTAGTTATAGTATTCAAGATAAACAGGTTTATGCTTAATTCTAAATATCATTTCGATATCTAGAAGATACATTTGTAATATATAATTAGATAATTAATTCATTTAAACCTTTATCTTGCTATCCGCGACCTGACTAACATTTTCAAACAACTTGGATTAAGATGAGACGCCGAGTAACTCGGTGTCTCATCAGGATCCAAGCTGTTTGACATTCGGTCAACAATTTCTAAAACGCTTCTACGAACCAGAAGCAACTAAACCATGACAGCTATTTCCGATTCCATTAAGCTTTTGAGATACTATTGGCCGAATGTCAAACGAATTGGATCCTGATGAGACGCTGAATAACGCGGCGTCTCATCTGGATCAAAGCTATTAGTATATACCAGTGTTGCAGTTGTGAATACATGATTTCGAATGCTAATACAATATTTCAGAAGCATACAGTAGAGCCCCTCTAATGCGACCTCTTAATGGGTAAACATTGGTGTATTTATTAGCAGGTGGTTGCTACCACTCAGAATTATACCTCTTTGTGGTGGTCGCATTAGAGGGGTTTTACTGTATCTTATTTTGTTATATAAATATTCATGGAGTAAAGAGTTAAACATTGACTGACTATTAATCTCTGCAATATTTTAATATTTAATTGGACTAACTGTGCCCTGTTGTAAAACGAGTACACACGCCTTGTACGAACCATAAACATTTCCAACAAATGCTACCTGCAGAAAATTATTTCAAACGATAATACAGTGGAAACATTATCCTATTTTGCCTTGAGTCCCTAATATTTAGCATTTCGGGAAAAGCCCCCCTGAGTGACATAATCTAAGCAGTATAGTTCACAAATTATTGTGCCACCTACACACCAGCACAAAATGTATACTCCTTGCAGCAAAACATGCTTGCATGTTAACAGGGACTTCACTTTTTGTCTCAATCTCTATTTCTATATATGTGCTTTATTCTTTTGAAATTTTCAGTTATTTATCTCATTTCCTTATTGTACCGAATGATTTAACAAAATATTGATTGCAGACGACTATTAGAAAATTGGCGCCGAAATGGTTAAACCGTTATTCAGTAGCCAAGATAACAATGGCTGCACAAAATTGGATCTGATGCAGTTTAGACTACTTCTGGTTCGAACCAGTGTTTAATGCTTTACTCAATAGATATGCCTTTCTATGCCTTTGCAAACAGAGTAGACACAGATTAGACGGCTCCTATAGGAACCGTCTGATCATGGTCGGCCCTGTTTGCTTATTATATAGTATAGATATGATTCTATAGTTCCTGCCTAAACTAAAATGTCATGTGTCCGTGTGTTATTATAGCAAATTAATCTAATTAATATCCATTACGTCATTATTTCTTACATGAATATTCAAATACATGTAGATTGGATCATGGTGATGCAGATCTGGATATAAGATATTTGCAAAGGGGAGGGGGGGGGGGAGTCGCCCATTTGCCCCCAGTGGATTATTCCATGCTTGTATATTGAATTAGTCCATTTATTATCTAAGGGATGCCTGGCCTAAATTTTTAATTTCGTTTTGTTTAATATTGAAATTCCTATCCGAAAACAGTGTAGACTCTGATCAGACACTGCAGTATGCGGACTCTGATCAGAGTCTACACTGTTTGCCTACGTCCCACATATGGGATCGTGGGAGCAAATGGGTTAAACTCGCTTTGATAACATATCTTACGATTACCCCATGACGTACAGATAAAGTGTATGTATACTAAATATTCTGTTATATTTATTTCAACTTGAAAGAAGAGATAGCACAGTTTCCATGGAGAAAGTCAAACCGATTATTATAGTTACCATAGTTACTCTAAGTATTTCACCACTCAATCTCGCCATCTCCCATCTCCCATCTCCATGGTTCTATAAAGCTCAATAAGTAAGGTTGGCACCATTTTGATAAACTTTAAATAAGTTTAGCTCAGAAGCAAACAGTGAAAAATCCGATCTCATTTCTCCTTCAGGAGCTGTTTGACTCGGGTCTGCACTATTTGTCTAAGTTTGGCTGTTCGAAGTCATATGATGATTTGGATACATACAATCATGTATACATACCAAAGACGTGCAGGTTTATTTCCCGTACTCAGCGTTATGATTTCACATCTTTAACCATTTCCCTGTTGTATATTCATGTAAGGAATAATTACATGAATAATGACATCATGAATATTTATCTACTAACATAAGACTTCTATAGTGATTGGACTCTATCGTTAAACAGTGATTGGTTATTCCATTCTGATAACTCAGGGTTAAAAGTGTTAAGTTTGCTGCCTTGAAATCCAACATACAGTAAAACCCCTCTAAACCGGAACTCCAGTACAGAAGAATTTAGACTCTTTTAGGCAGGTGGCTGTTTAATGCAGGATAAAATGCAGAAAGCACCTAGACCAAACACTATAGAAGTCTTATGTTAGTGAAGTGTGTATGACAAACAGTGCAAACCCTGGTTAGATGGCCCCTGCAGGAACCCTTTGTTCTGATTCTACACTGTTTGAAATTCATAGTACACTCGATTTCCGCATTTTGACAAAGAGCTGGTGTTCTAAAATTAAAGCGCTCGTCTTTTTATTTACTTCTCCAATGAAGCAGGAACTATGTGCTCTGGGTCCATGCTTTTAAAACTTTTAGTTGAGTGAGTCTGAGTTCGTCCTCAAGTTTTTGATTGGTCAGATTTGAGCCATTGGCTCAAATCTGACCAATCAAAAGCTTGTGAACTCAAATCTGACCAATCAAAAGGTTGAGAACGATCTCAGGCTCAACTAAAAAGCTTTATAAGCACGGACCCTGTTACAGTGTACTCTTTACATGATAGATACGCATCTCCAGAAATTTACAGATAAGATCAAGATGGAATGCATAATAATCATGATGTCCTTATTTATTACATTAATATTCATCAGGTAAAGAATCCAAACACCTTGTTACGCATTCCAAACAAAGAGGACCCAGATCAGATGGCTCCCATAGGAGTCGTCTGCTCTGGGTCTTCTCTGTTTGGGTATGGTCTAATATAGATCTGATTCTACTGTTTCTGTATAAGTCAAAAAGGCCTGCGTTCATAATTATACCATTATGAGAAAAATCAACGAATAAATATTAATGAGGTCATTATTTCTTACATGATCATTGACCACTGGAACCGTTATCTGCGGGCTTGTTAAACAATTAAATCTTCGGATGTTGACGCCATTAAGATAACTATCAGCGATAAGGAACTATCAACCTTGATTGGAAGTGCAGCTGGTACGTAAAGCGTATTATTGGACCACGTTGTATATCTACAATTCCCCAGTCACATATTACATTCGGAATCTAGACAAAGGAGATTGCCGTGGAACAATTCATTTCTGTAATTATACTTCGAGACTGGTGGAAAACACTTCAACATAAATACCATATTACCTGTAATAAAAGCTCCCTCGGCATTACATTTTTTTTAAAGGGGGTTGCTTACATTTTGTACATATATGGCTGCTCAAATTCAAACTGAAAGCAGAAAATATAATTCTGCATTGCTTTCAGTCTGCATAGAGCAACCACCTGTATACTGAAAAACAAATAGTTAATGGTTATTATATAAGGTCTTAGATGTTTTAAAGGCTTGAGCCCAACCTCCCACACACAAACACACGCTCAGAAATAAGGAGCATTTATTGCAGTTGAAACCACTCTATAACGACCACTAAATTGTGTTAAGTAGTTGGTATTTAGGACAGGTGACTGATTAAAGCAAAGTGAAAGTAAAACAGAACGCTCCTATAGGAGCGTTCTGTTTTTCTTTCACCTTGCTTTAAGCAGCCAGCTGCATTTAACACAAAGTACTTGATGTAATTTAGTGGCCGTTATAGAGAGGTTTTACTGTATAGTGGAAACGTTTATTAGGGAACATACTGTAATACATATCGCTTATCTACTTCGAGTAATGCCTCATAGTACTTCTGAAATATGCACACAACATATAGCTAAATGTTCTCTATGACATGACAGCTTAATACTCAATATTGTAAAAATCTAATGTTAACGTAATGAATGAGGAGACGCTGCAGACTCAGACCAGATGGCTCCTTCGACAGCGTCAGTATAAATCTGTAATTACCGTTCTAATATACAATGTACGACATTCTTACCTGTCCGTTGCGTATGTTAGAGCTTAACGAAGTAAGTCTTAATTGCTGCATATTAGAAAACGCTATCATTTCGGATATCGTTAAGTAAAGACCGGGTTTCTCCTTCCCAAAATGTAAACAAGGACGCTTTAAACTCCCCATTACTGCGTTATAATTTTCTCAAGCAGCATCCGTTTATTTGGTTATATAAGACCATTGTTCAGAAAGAAAAAAAACTTATAGGAGCTTGTAAGATACAGCAATACCACCAGTAAAATAGTTTCGTTTATTCGGGCTTGTTTAAGGGTTAGCCATTATGGAGCCGTCTGATCAGGGTCTGCTCTGTTTGCTTGTGATATGATATAGATATAAATCTACATTTTCAGCCATAGTGGTCAAACATGCCTGCGTCCACGTGCGATTAATTGCACTCTCTTTTTAAGTGTGTAAATGTAGCCAACTTATGTTATCAGTGCCATCAATAAATACTGAAACGTACTTATTTTTAGATAAGTAGTTCAAGCCTTCGGAAAGCGGAAATATTGTCCTATATGTGCCTTACACTGTACAAAGAGGTATCTGATGAGGGTCTGAGCCTGTTGATTTCCAAATTATTTCCAACACTGGGTTAATTTGATTTGCAGAAAACCATTCTTTCTCGTTGAAAATGTATTCTTTTACATCAAATCCGAGCGATTTCCCTCTATATAACAGGTATTTACGCACGTTGGTAAATATTCCGTGTTATACAGTAGAATATTTCTTTATACGCCATTAAAGGGGTCTAATTATTGGTCTGTAAGTTTAATGCCGTTCAAAAGTAATGCAAAATACCCTTTAGAAGATTATGGCACTACATTTGCCATGCATTACCCAACCATCTGCTTTTAAGACCCCCATGTTCAATAAATAAATGGCCGCTTATGACAGGTTCTACTGTATATTCAAGCTGTAAGAATACTTTAACTCAGTTTGAATGACAGGTCAAATCTTTCATTACGTACGTCCCTTTCGTTCATACCACATTGCCTGGTTTTTATACAAAACAGTAAAATATAATAAATTTTGATCCTATCTTTTCTATGCTTTTCTTGTTGCACATGCTATTTTGGTAACGATATTATAGTTACAGTAACATCTCTCTATAACGGTCATTAAATTGTGTTAATTAGTTGTTATTTAGGGCAGGTGGCTGCTTAAAGCTCCTATAGGAGGGTTCTGTTTTACTTTCCTTTCACCTTGCTTTAAGCAGCCACCTGCCTTTAACACAAAATACTTTATGTAATTTAGTGGCCGTTATAGAGAGGTTTTATTTACTGTATGCCTTTGGTGCAATGATTTTGCATGTTTCATGGTTCTATCTTCATACCGCACAATTAATAGATAGATATCATGAGTCTGTAAACGTTTCTAGATAATAATATAGTTATAGCAGATAGTTTAATATTACAGTGAATGTTAATAAAATGAACTATTGATTAATATTACAGTAATGTTTGTGAGTCTGTAAACGTTTGCAGACCATTGCATGTTAATAAATTTAACTATTGATTAATATTATAGTGAATGATAATAAAATGAACCATTAATTAATATTATAGTGAATGTTAATAAAAATGAACTATTAATTAATATTATAGTGAATGTTAATGAAATGAACTATTAATTCATATTATAATGAATGTTAATGAAATGAACTATTAATTCATACTATAGTGAATGTTAATGATATGAACTATTAATTCATACTATAGTGAATGTTAATGATATTATATATTAATTCATAATACATGTATAGTGAATGTCAATGATATGAACTATTAATTCATACTGTAGTGAATGTTAATAATATGAACTATTAATTCATATTATAATGAATGTCAATGATATGAACTATTAATTCATATTGTAGTGAATGATAATGATATGAACTATTCATTCATATTATAGTGAATGTTAATGATATAAACTATTCATTCATATTATAGTGAATGTTGATTATATAAACTATTAATTCATATTATAGTGAATGTTAATGATATAAACTATTCATTCATATTATAGTGAATGTTTATGATATAAACTATTCATTCATATTATAGTGAATGTTAATGATATAAACTATTCATTCATATTATAGTGAATGTTAATTATATAAACTATTCATTCATATTATAGTGAATGTTAATGATATAAACTATTCATTCATATTATAGTGAAAGTTAACAATATTAACTATTAATTAATATTACAGTGAATGGTAACAATATGAACTATTCATTAATATTACAGTGAATGGAAACAATATGAACTATTCATTAATATTACAGTGAATGGTAACAATATGAACTATTCATTCATATTATAGTGAATGTTAATGATATGAATTATTCAATCATATTATAGTGAATGTTAATGATATGAACTAGTAATTAATATTACAGTGAATGGTAACGATATGAACTATTCATTAATATTACAGTGAATGTTAACAATACGAACTATTAATTAATAGTACAGTGGATGGAAACAATATAAACTATTAATTAATATTACAGTGAATGTTAACAATATGAACTATTAATTAACATTACAGTAAGTTTCTGCCATAGCCAGACATCCCTGTGTCCATGTGTCATTATAAAACTTAATCTAATTAATATCCATGATGTCATTATATCTTACATAAATATTCATGGAGTAAAGCGTAACGTCGTGTCTTCCAAGTAGCAGAGAATATTTGTTCAACTTATTCTACAAAAACTAGAATTATACCTATGTGTACTCGTTCTTTATCGGGAACACAAGAACCTTTATCAGACACTTTGTATCACAAGTACGCCCTCGCATTCTTAATGTCATTGAGATAACAATCAGAAATGTGGAACATCAACCTTGATGCTAAGTGCGGCTGGAAAGTAAACATAATTATTGGATCAAATTTTTATGTCTACATTATTAGATTCAGAATATAGATTTAGTGATAGCCATGGAGTAAATTAATTTCATAGTTGTGCTTCGAGACAAAAACTGTTGAACATTAACATTTGCAGTGCTTATCTTTCCTGAGAAATGCCTCATACACTAATGTACAGAAAACCTCTCTAAACCGGAGTTTTAGAAGAAAAGTAGTTAGATACTTTTAATCAGGTGACTGTATAATGCAAGGTGAACGACATGCAAAAAGCTCCTCTAGGAGCTTTTTGCATGGTGTCCACCCTAAATTAAGCTGCCACCTGTCTTAAAGACAGACATTAGTACTAATTTGAACATCCGGTTTAGAGGGATTTTACAGTACTAATTCCGAAATATAGCAATTGTTATATCGCAATGAATTAAGTATGTTCCCTCTCTAATGTTGATGCTACAGATGGGTAGCATATCACGTTTTTGCTTGCAAATGTATTTTGTCAAGTGCTTAGAAAATACTGGAAAGGAACAGCGAAGACTTGGATTAATGGAGTCATATAAAAGAAAACTATAAACAGGACTGTAGAAAAGAACCACATCGCTTATTTCTCCGGAGGGGAGATTCTAATAAGTTTCAGCAAGATAAGATTTGGCGGGAGAAATGTGAAGAAAATTTTGATAAGATTTTCTAAATACAATACTTATTACAGCCCTGCTTGATGGATAAGACTAATTAATAATTATGATCGTCTGAATGTGATTTTGGCAAACGAACGTCACGTAGAGATACCGTTTTCTGAATTCTATACACACAACGGTGTCATCTTTCCATCTCAGTAACCCGTATATAACAAGGCTGTCGTTTCTAGAGCTGTTTTGAATAATGCCAGGTGTTTATGAGATAACCTATAGAAGTATCTGATGTCACAGTGAACTACTAGGTCATACGGAATTGAATTTATCCAGTCACGGCGCGTGTAAACCGTGCACGCCCATGCAATAGTAAATACCAATCCGATAAGCTGCAGACAAAGCAAATATCATTTTAAGGGCAGAGTATGTAACTCCTGTAATAAAAATATATATGAGGCGAAACAGTGGTAATATTAAATTTTGTAAACTGTTTAGATCCAGATGGGGCGCCTAGCAACTTGACATACTTATCGTGAACAGAGCTACAGATAAAGGTGTGTACCAAATTACTACAATCGTCATGTCTCCACCAAACCCTATACTGTGACCACTCTTTAGAATCGCCTCGAAGAGACGATTCTAAAGATTGATCTCAGAATAGGGCTTGGTCAAGATTGCTCCAATTAACCTACATCGTAAAACGCATTTCTGAATCAGTAATAACGGTTCAGGTCGTCATTTATTTAGCTCTAGAACAAAGTAATTTTTCTTTGCCATATCACGAACAGATACGGAATCGATCGGAATAACTCGCGGATCTAATCGGAACACACTCAAGTACTTTCGGCGCAAAATTTCTAATTGTCGTCTGCAATAAATAAATGCAAATTTCAAAGGAATGAGCACAGATATAGAAACAGAGTTTAAAGCAAAAAGTGAAGTCCCTGATCAGACGACGCCTTGAAATTTCAAGGCGGCGTCTGATCTGGGACTGCACTATTTGCCGTGGTGCATTTTTGCGACATTTGGCAGTGAAAGGGTTGATTAATACGGAACTAAAACGCATAGCAATTTTGTGCAAATAAAACTAGCGACAGTGATATTTTAAACGTCAAACTTTCGCATGTTTAAGTGGTTAGTTATTACCGCACCATATGGCTTTTCGTTAACTAAATTACAATGTTATTCCATTTTATCGACTTCTAATTTACATCACTCTGTCTTTAATCCTTACAGCGCTGAATTGTCAAAACAAATAATGAACTATTCCAAAATTCAAACAGGTCAAGCTTATGGTGAATATTTAGGGATTTTTAAAGAAAAGTGTAAAGAAAAGTGTAACACGACAAGCAGTGCATACCCTGATGAGAGGGCTCCTCTAGGGGCCCTCTCATCTGGGTCTACACTGTTTGCAAAGGACACTAGTGACTCTTGTCCTGCACTGTAACGGTTAAACTACCAGTTATCTTATGTCTGATTTTGACATCTGTAATGATGTTGACATAGAAAAGTTTTATTCAAAAGCAAAAATAGAGGTTTCCTTTTCAAATATACTATAATACTATAGACTAAGATCGCACTATCACCAGTATGTGCCAAACTGCATTATCTAACTTAACTAAGTACCATTAAGTTTCTCTAATACGGTCGCTAAGAAGGAGTCTAATTATGTTGTCTTTTTTTTAAAACAACCCATAGCTTAGCCCTTTCCCTCATATAAACGCCTTTTCACGCATTTTGCTAACAGAATAGACCCAGATAAGAATGCTCCTGTAGGAATTTGATAGATCCGTTTATTTAGTTTCTAAAAAGGCTATGCCCAATGCTCCATATTTCAATACATATATTTTGTTTATGAATATTCAGTAGGTATTGAAGTTTGAAATAAACGTAGAACAGGGAAAGGGTTAATGCAAGACATATACATTTGTGCAGGAAGTTCATATATGAGTTTTCTGCGTTACTTTTGCCCTGCATTACACAACCACCTGTTTCTAAGGACTCCTATTTTAATAAGTTATGCGGTCACTTTATGGAGATTCTATTGTACTCCAATTTAACTGTATACAAATGTCAAACTCTTCCAAATTGACTTGTTCATTTTTTCATGCTAAACCTATAGATGTTAAAAATGTTTGCCATTAACTGTCATATCAAACAGTGAAAACCATGATATTGGTCTGCACTAGTTGCATAGTCCCATTATCGGATTACAGGAGACGATATACAGAGTTAATAAAGAGTTAAAGAGGAAGTCCCTACAGTGAACGCATATTTTCAATAATATACTAAAACTTGGTATTTGTTATGCTCAATCATTTTTATCAAGATTGTCAATTTGAACTTATATCGAAAAATGACACTGTGATACAAAATAAACCGATTTCATCAATACTTATATTTTTTTTCTACAACAAAGTATTATCGGCCTTTTCCGTTCAAATTTTCCGCGTTTTGCAGATGGTCACCCGATCCCTCAATTGTTTACGTAACAGCTTTTCTCGGAAGTGTTCGGAGAGACCCGAATAGCGCGAACAGATACGAAACTAAAACCCCATCCGAATAAAACTGACATAACGGGGAATAAAAGCGGGATCGTCGATATCAAACACATGGATGTTTTGTCATTTTCAACGTTTATTGGATAGCTCTTCGTGCGCTATACTACTTTTCAGCATATAAACAAATGCGTTTTGTATATTTTAGGCATTTCTGAAACACCTCGAATTTAGGGACCTCCCCTTTAACCGTGATCAAACATCGAGTCAGTTGGCGTCTCACATGAATCAAAATTGCATGCATGGGTTATCAAACTTATCACATAAGTGTAAATAGTTATACTTTCTAAGTGTAGGAAGGGGAACATTAGTAAAACAAAACTGATATTTACGGATGTCCTACTAGAATGTTAGTATTAAACAAGACGAGTCACAAATATCCTTTTCAAACAGTGTATACCCAGATGAGAGGGCTCCTAGAGGAGCCCTCTCATCAGGGTCTGCACTGTTTGTAATGTTACAATTTTCTTTAAAAACTCCCTGAATATTGACGGTAAGATTGACTTGTTTGAATTTTGGAATAGTCCATTTGAAATGTCAGCGTTGAAAAGGTTAATACATGTAGGTCTCCTCCGATACCTTCTCCTTACTCACTTTTTCATTTTGTGTAATCATTATCCACCATGAATGACAAAGCACTTCACATTAATGTTTTATATATTAGCATAACATAACATAATGGTTCTAAAAATGCCACTTAATAGTTAAAAATGTAAGTTAAAACCTTTGTATAGCTGCCGCTTAATGAATAATAAAACTGAGATCTTTAAAAGCTGTCATTTGCTTAATGTAGAACAAACGTACAAGCCAAAGGGGGGTTTCTGCATTTGTTTTCGTCCTGTATTAAGCTGCCAGTCTGCCTTAAGGACCAATAGTTACACCTGTGGCAGCTGTATGGCAACTTAGGGGTAATGCTGAATCAACTTAACCCTTTCCTTCATATAAACGTGTATAATTCAAACGGAGTAGTCTTAGATCAGACGGCTCCTATAGGAGCCGTCTGACCAGGGTCTGTCCTGTTTGCTAATGGAATGTATTAAATATTTTTCTTCACTTTCATTATAATGATTTTGCCCATGAATATTCAGTAGGTATTGAAATTTGGAATAAACACAGAACAGGGAATGGGTTAACTCTTTTTCCACCATAAGTGAATCCGTGATAACGTTTGCAAAAAAAATTGATTCTGAGTGTCTCCGCATCTTATCTGGATCCGAACTGTTTACACTTTGATGTGTTTTTTAAAAAGAAATTAAATAAAGAAATTTCATTTTTATACCTGAATTAAACGACAATCTGAGAAGACGACATTTATTTGGCGGTTAACCCTTTCGCTGCAAATGCCGGATCTGTGATTACCTATGCAAACAGTTTGGATCCAGATGAGACGCCGATTAAATAGGCGTCTCATCTGGATCCAAACTGTTTGTTACTGTTACTATGTTTTTGAAACAAAAATGAAGAAAATCAAAAGAATGAAAGTTTGTAGCAGACGACAAAGTTAGCAGACGACAGAGTTTGGCAGCGAAAGGGTTAAAGGGTTACACGAAAACTTCTTACGTCCGACCTCCAGGGAGGTAACATGACATGTAATGATTACGTGGGAGGTCTTAGTAATTATTTGTCGTTTAAGACTAAAACAATTAGAAATTGAGAAATAAATGTGCAGTAAATGACAGAAACTTGCCATGCGCGTTTTATCAAAACCGTGAAACATGCGTGGGTATTTGTGTTAAGTTAAAAGTATTATAATGGTTTAACCCTTAGATGTGCAACAGTTGCAAACAGTATAGATCCAGATCAAATGTCCTACGAGGGAACCCTTTGCATAGGATGCACTGCTTGTCATAACAATCAGTTTGCCAGTGGTAAAGTTTGATATAAGTTTTCGTTCAACTCTTTCCCTATTGAATATTAATGAAACATATAATTACATCATCATAATTTATTAGCTGGGAAGAACGTTTATGATGTAAACTTTTCAAGGGAAGTGTTCGTTTTTGTCTATACATGTATCATGTCACAAGCAAACAGAGCAGGTCCTGGTCAGAGACTCTTTTAGGAGCCGTCTGATCTGAGTCTACTATGTTTGCAAATGCTTGAAAAGGAAAGGAAATATTAAGGAAAGGGTTAATCAAAATGTAGAAAGAAAAGAGCCAGTTTTAACCCTTCGCTTGCTATTCATGTCAATATACCTACCTGTAAATAGTGAAGACCCAGATGAGACAGCTCCTGCAGGAGCTGTCTCATCTGGGTCTGCACTATTTACAAGTTGATTGTGCAACCAGTGCACTCCACAGCAGTGATTGCACAGCGAAGTACTTGTACTCAGTGAAGATATATGTAATTATACAACAGGGCATGGGTAAAGAAGGAGAAATGTATTTTAAAATTCAGCAAGAGAAGGGTTAACTATTCAGCAGATTATGCAGATTATTCATCATATCTGCTAAAACTCTGATCTGGAGCGTGTTTGCTTACTTCCGTAACATGTTGAGGCATTTGAAAATCTACTGACCGCTTGCAAAACAGTTTGGATGCTTATTAGACACCGCAACACAGTAAAATTCCCCCATATAGGAGCCGTTTGATTAGAGTCTGCTCTGGTTATGTAATTTTGATAGATCTGACTCTACAGTTTCTACCAATACCAAAACTGGATATGCATATAAGCCGTTATAAAAAAATCAGATAATAAATATTCATGGTGTCATCATTTCTTACACGAGTGCTAAGCAGAGAAAGAGTTAATAGAGATGTATTCAGTATAAGCATGATGTTTAATCGCCACATGTGACAATGATACATCGTATCTATATTACGCTATAGAAATTGAAATCACAGTAAATTAACTTGTATCCCACTTTTCGCGACCTATCTCTCGTTGCAATTGCAAACAGCTTGGATCCAGATAAGACGCCGAGTATATCGGCGTCTCATCTGGAACAAAACTGTTGGACACGCGGTCCATAGTTCCTCAAAAACGTCATCTTCACGGATTCGGATGTTATCAATATTCAACAGAGTTACAGATAACGGTGCGTACTCATACATATGTATATTAAAATCGTCATTTCTCCACTAAACCCTATGTTGTGAATCGTCTCGAAGTGTGAATCGTCTCTTCGAGACGATTCTAAAGAGTGGTCACAACGTAGGGATTTGTGGACAAATAAAGGCGTAATTCTTGAATATATTTTAGCTTACGCATCTTATCTGACCCTCTGACCATAAGATCCGAAATTGAGCAGGCATGATTGTGCCAAAGCGGGGAAAGGGTTAAGGCGGAAAGAAACATAATCCATGTACAGAAAACCACCTCTACAACGGACGTTCAATTTAGTATAAATATCGGCCTTGGAGAAAGGTGACAGCTTAATGCAGGATGAACGTCATGCAGAAAGCTCCTCTAGGAGCTTTCTGCCTGACGTTCACCCTGCATTAAGCAGCCACCTGCCTAAGAGTATCTAAAGTATTCTCAACTGGAATTCCGATTTATAGGGGTTTTATTGTTCTATGCATGTAACTAGTTTTTTTAAAGACGTAAGCACACAACATGGGGGAACTAATATAGGCTAAATGTGACATATTTTATTTGCAATGTAACACCTGATACAGAAAATAATGTTACTTACAATCAAAACCAGTAATACACTACTCCGTAAATACGCCGTTCTACGCATTTGCAAACAGAGTAGACTCAGACCAGACGGCTGATCAGTGTCTGAAAAGTTTGCTTATGAAATTAATATATACAGACCCTACGCTTCATTTTCTACGGATACCAGCAAATTCTGTGTATATATATTATGCTATTATAAAAATTCAGTTAATAAATATTCATGATGTCATCATTTCGTACATGAATATTCACCAGGGAAATGATTAAAGAAGTGAACACACAGTATGATGAAGATAGTAAGGATTAGCTACACGTCACATGTTTCATTTGCAACGTAACATCTGATACCGCAAACTATGGTTTTACTTTCAAAAAAAACCCCGTAAAGTAGTAGTCTCTTACTGCAGCTCGTTTTAAATGTGCCTAAAATGTCACAAACCATTTGTTTATATGCTGAAAAGAAGCACATGTATATCTCTAGAAAACCGGTCGAATACACGTTCAAGAAGGACATGGGCGCGTTTCAAAACTCAATGAGTACTAATTTAACCTAATCAACATTGAACCTGATGGATATTTGTGTTATTTAGAAAGTAAAAAACCCCCAGAACTATCAAATTCCATTGGCAAACACAGCAGACCCTGATAGGAGCTGTCTGGTCTGGGTCTGCTCTGTTTGCAAATGCGCGAGAACACGTTTATACGTGTATGAGGGAACGTGTTAAACATGAAGAAGACGACGATTTAACCCTTTACCCAATAGCCTATTTCTAGTTTTGAAGACAGGTGACCACTTAAAGCAGGTTGAAAGTAAAGCAGAATGCGCCTTAATGCGCATTCTGCTTTACTTTCAGCCTGCTTTAAGCTACCACCTCCTAGAATATAGAAACTATTTATGATGCTATATGTTCATTATTGTAAAAATTGGAACTATTTTCTTCAGCGGAGGAATATATTAAACTCGCTTAAAGCCGCTTCTATCAGGTAAAGGGTTAATGTTAATGGAACTGATATACCGGTATTCCATTGACATCGCACGGTTCAGCTAACAGTGCAGACCGAATAATGAGCCTACATTGTATGCATCTGTCCCATTTACGGGATCGCGGTAGTAAATAGGGTAATGTAATTGTATGGATGGCATTTTGGCAAGGCTGCGTATTGTTATTGTTTTTATATTCGTACAACAAGTACTTCAAACGTCATCGGCTGCATCTTGGTCGATTAATAAGAGGCATTGAAATACCAACACATCGTATGAAGAGACAACATCTCTCTGGGGTTCGGTTAGAGTCCGAGATTTTCTAGGGGAAGATGAATAGATCTGGGTCTACACATGAGTGACTTCAGATAACAAATGGTTAAGAGTCTGCTTCCGTGTGTGTTTACGTTACGTACCTTACTAATTACTCTGCTATACACCACTCAGAACAAATAAAAACAACAACATCGGAATCCAACACATATTTAAGACCCGATGCAACAATATTGCAACTTCATTCTTTGTATGAAGCACGCTGAGTACCTTTACAGACATCTTGGTTCCAAATGAAACACATAGAATCTGAGTATCTCACAGCCTCACACGAATCCAAACTGTTTGACACACTGGTCCTGGTTTGTGCTTAACCGGATCTGTGATTACCTATGCAAACAGTTTGGATCCAGATGAGACGCCGAGTAACTCTGCGTCTCATCAGGATCCAAACTGTTTGTTACTGTTACTATGTTTTTGAAACAAAAATGAAGAAAATCAAAAGAATGAAAATTTGTAGCAGACGACAAAGTTAGCAGACGACAGAGTTTGGCAGCGAAAGGGTTAATATCAATTAAGAAATGATAACGTTATGAATATTGATAAGATAATTTTAAAATGGTATATGGACAAAGTAATCATTGGCCATGACAGAAACTGTAAATTCATATTTATATTATTCAATAAGCAAACAGAGCAGACCCTGATCAGACGGCTCCTATAGGAGCCGTCTGATCTGGGTCTACTCTGCTTGCAAAGGTGTAGAAAAGAGCATTTATGGAGTAAATGTCTAACAGAATAAAAACAAAACATTATTCCATAATGATTACGACTGACTCAAATATCAAAAACATCATTTCGCCCTACAATTACTATTGTGTGACCATACCTTAGAATCATTTCTTCGGGCCGATTCTATAGAGTGGTCACAAGATAGGATACTAAGGTTGGGCACAGTATAGGGTTTGGTGGAGTAACGAATGAATTATTCTTGAGAAAAGGGTTCTAATATATGTATCAGATAAAACAGAAAGGGGCATATGTGCACTAGTTTATTATCTAACTGTAGAGTTACACGAACTCTTATTCTACAGATATAAGATGCCAGCTCTAACTTCGCTCTGTTGCACTTTCGAATCAGTTGGTGGTCACAATATAAGGTTTGGTGAAGATATACATGTGCGTTAACTATTCTTGAAAAAGGTTTAAGATAGGCATCCATGAATCTAAGTATTGTAATGGACGGTACAACTTTTACGCAAGCTTATTAACCCATTCCCTCATACTGACAACTTTTGACGCCTCTGCAAAACTCACGTTTTGAAACCATTGTGATAAATAGAGCATTTGCTCAATAGGAGCAAATGCTCTATTTATCACAATGGTTTCAAAACTACACAAGTCATGTTTTATAATGGGATATGGACACGAGACTATTTAGCTATACTAGAACATATAGAATCATATATTTATTGTTGTATAAGCGAACAGAACCTGCTCAGAAAGCTTCTATAGGTGTCGTCTGAGTAGGGTCTTCTCTGTTTTAAAGGCATAGAAAGGCTTATTTGTGGAGCAAATGGATAAACGCGCAATATTATGTTTTCTATTTTTTTTGAAAATCTGACAAAAACAATATTGTTGTATAACCATACGATAGGCTGAAAAAACATTGAATATGTACTGTTTTTGCAGGCTTGTTACTGGGAAGACGCTATTTGTATGCAATTTTCCGCGAAAGGTTCATTGACCGGGCGTGTGCTGAGCTGGGAATTGAGTGTATTAACAAGTGTGGGTAGTTTTTGTACATTGAATCATGCACGTTTTATTGCGTTTGGAAGACGTTTGAGACAGGGAAAACACGATAGCAAGTTTTACTTTCGCAAGAAACAATTCAAACTATTAATAAGTATTAGCGGTTTGCCGCAACAAGTTTTGCAGGCAAAACTAAACGTGCTTTCATCGTCATGGATTACGATCTGTGTTGTTTGCTACTCGTAATCTCAAACCAGATGTAAACAATAATATGTGCTTAAAACTTTCCCTGTTGAATATTCATGTCAGAAATACAGTAAAACCTCTCTTAACCGGCCGTTAAATTTAGTATGAATATCGGTCTTGGAGACAGGTGGCAGCTTAATGCAGGGTGAAAGTCATGCAGAAAGCTCCTAGAGGAGCTTTCTGCATGACTTTCACCCTGCATTAAGCAGCCACCTGCCTATAAGTGTCTAATTTCTTATCTACTAGAATTCCGGTTAAGAGAGGTTTTACTGTAATCAAACCGTGGATCGTAACTCATTTTCATAATGGCACAATTACGCAGTATCTTTTGAAATTGGTAGAAACCGTATAGTTTGATCCTTTAATTTAGTTTTATTTTTTGATAGCCGTATTAACAACATTCTTAACCCTTTCGCTGCCAAACTCTGTCGTCTGCTAACTTTGTCGTCTGCTATAAATTTTCATTTTCTTCATTTTTGTTTCAAAAACATAGTAACAGTAACAAACAGTTTGGATCCTGATGAGACGCCGAGTTACTCGGCGTCTCATCTGGATCGAAACTGTTTGCATGTGATATCATAGACCCGTCATTGTGGCACGGAAGGGGTTAAAAGTGCAACTCCTTATTATATCTCCTCTCCAGAATCAACGTGTTTCTTACAATACCGCTGAGAAAAATGTTTTTCAATTCCTACATCTCGATTATTGTTACGTTATTTGGGGATAACTGCTCAATAGTGCAAGAACAAAAAATTATTCGTTTTCAAAAACGAGCTGCATACTAAAGATAAAACTAACTGCCCATTCTGGTGATCTCTTCAAAGAACTTAAATGGCTGACTTTTCCGGAAAGCATTCAATTCCACAAATCTACTCGAATGTTCAAAATATTTAATGGTTTGGCAGCTGCATATTTCACACCAAAGTCAAATGTGCATGACAGGAATTTAAGGTCATAATCGAAGTCTGAATCATATTCTCAATGACCAAAGTTTGATTGTGTGTTTTTTTTTCGGCTGTCGTTTTCCTATTCTGGTGTCATGCTTTGGAATAATTTGCCTTTGAACATAAGAAATGCTTATTTAATAATCAAACAGAGCAGACGTTGATAAGACGACTCCTGACGGAACCGAATGATCTGTGTCTACTTTGTTTCCAATGGCGATAAAATGTGTTAAGTTAACAACTTAATGAAGTTCTAAAGTAATGCTGGGAGCTTCCTGCATGACTTTCACCCTGTATTAAGCAGCCACCTGTCTAAAAGGATCTAAAGTCTCCTCTACTAGAATTCCGGTTTAGAGGAGATTTACTGTATATAGAAGAAATACCGAGCAACTCGACATCTCACCAGGATCCAGACTGTAATTGTACACGTTGGTCATCATTTGAAAGAAAGGGCAAGGTAATAAACATGTTCAAAGAAAAGTAGATCATACAGTAAAACCTCGATTATCCGAACACTAAAATACGTATTATTATCTTTCTTTAAGACAGGTGGCTGCTTAATGCATGGTGAAAGTCATGCAGAAAGCTCCTCTAGGAGCTTTCTGCATGACTTTCATCATGCATTAAGCAGCCACCTGCCTAAAAGGGTCTAAATTCGTTTATAACGAAAATTCGAATAATCGAGGTTTTACTGTATTTTCTTCCTAGAAAGCTTTGCGCAGCAGGCTCAAGGCTTTTGGCGCCAAATAAATTATGTCTGCAAACGATGATGTCTGCTTTAAATAAGTAGATTGTCCTTTAACCCTTCGCTTGCTGTTCACGTCAAAATACCTACCTGTAAATAGTGAAGACCCAGATGAGACAGCTCCTGCAGGAGCTGTCTCATCTGGGTCTGCACTATTTACAAATTGATTGTGCAACCAGTGCACTCCACAGCAGTGATTGCACAGCGAGATACTTGTACACTTTGAAGATATATGTAATTATACAACAAGGCATGGGTAAAGAAGGAAAAATGTATTTTAAAATTCAGCAAGAGAAGGGTTAATGTCTTATCTAAAACGTAAGCGGTTTGTCAAACAGTTTGGGATCCTGGTACATGTAATACACCGAGTTACTCGGCATTGTATCTGGATCCAAACTGTTTGCAAAGGTAATCACATACTTGCTTATTGCAGAAAGTTCTCTGATTCGCGTCCCAGGGACTTCGGCAATAAAATAGTTAATCCTTACAATGCGGGACACGATTCACTAATATCCTTTGCAAACAGTGTAGACCCAGGTGAGAGGGATCATAGAGGAGCCCTCTCATCAGGGTCTGCACTGTTTGTCATGTTACATTTTTCTTTAGAAACATCCCTTAATATTCACCATATGCTTAAACTGTTTCAACTTTGGAAAAGTACATTTGAAAATTCAGCATTGTAAGAATCATCAGTGAAAATGTCTTCCTCCGCAACAACTGTCAGCTGCATTCAAGCCATACTCTTTAAATGCTGAAGTTTCAAAACGGTCCTTCATTGTTTAATGGTGGAGTCAATATTTCTGGAATAAATGTGCTTATTGAATTTAAATGACAAACAGTGCAGCCTATGGTAAGAGGGCTCCTATAGTATCTGACCTAAACATTGGTTTAACCCTTACCCTGTTGTATATTCATGTAAAAAAATAATGACGTAATGAATACTAATAAGATTATTTTTATAACGGCATATGAACACAGAACATTTTGGCTCAGGCACAATCTGTAGAATCAAATTTACATTATACCATAAGCAAACAGAGCAGACCCTGATCAGACGGTCTGATCTGGGTCTACTCTGTTTGCATATGCGTGAAAATGTGCTTACATACGGGAAAGGTTTAACCATTTTCTAATAAAAACGCCTTTTCACTCATTTGCTCTGTTTTGCTGTTGACATGACGTAGATCTGGATCTGATTCTTAATGTTTTCAAATCAAAATATTACCTAAAAAACATTCCGTCATAAACATCCATGATGTTATTATTTCTTACATGTTTATTGAACAGGCAAAGGGTTAGAAAAAAGAATCTGACATAAACATTGTTTTAATTATGATACTGTTCCGTTATTTTATCGCGTTATTTTTATAGTCTAAACACATAATGTTAGACACGTGGCATCAGATGCAAATCTAAAAGGTGTGTCAGACACCTGTGCATCAAAAATGTTTTTGGAGATGTCAAACTTACGTACAAAACCTTTTACATAGATGACATTGACGTGATATTATTTAACCAGGTTTTCGATGGGTTTAAAATAATGTATGACATAGTATCTGATATATAAAAAAAGGATCGTGTGAGCACATAAATCATGAGGAATTTATTTGACACTCTGTTGGCATTTTTGCTGAGGAATTGAATAGTTATGCACTATGCAATTTGAAAATCAAGTGGCCGAGACTTTATGGAAATACAAAAATGCTTTTAATAAGACACATATTAAAAGCAATAACTGCCAAGGGATTAGTTTTTGTAAGCTCGTTTTCACGTTGAGTGGCAGAGATAAAGTAGACGTGCCTCACTTTCGTATTTACCCTAACAGCATATAATAAACCTCTCTAAACAGGACGTTCAATTTAGTATAATTATCGGTCGTTGAGACAGGTGACAGCTTAATGCAGGGTAACGAGGAGCTTTCTGCATAACTTTTACCCTGTATTACGCAGCCACCTGTCTGAAGGTATAGAATTTCTCCTCCACTAGAATTCCTGTTTAGAGGGGTTTACTGTATATGAAAGTGTCTTAAGCGCTTTTAGATATGCCCTTTAACGTATTTTCAAACAGAGTAGACCGATACCAGACGGCTGTTGTACATGTAGGAGCCGTATGATCTGGGTCTACTTTGTTTGCTTATGGAGTTTATACAGATTGCACTCTACAGTTTCCGCCAAGATAAAAAGTTCCTCAAATTGACGATATCGTTACAAAAATGTCAGCCAATTAATTCTTATAAAGTCATTATTCTTTTTATGAACATTCATGAGGCAAAATGTCATCCACCGGTTTTGATACTACAGTTAACCCTTTCCCTCATATAAACGTGTTTTCACGCATTTGCAAACAGAGTAGACCCAGATCAGACGGCTCCTAGAGGAGCCGTCTGATCAGGGTCTACTCTGTTTGCTAATAGAATGTGATAGCTCTGTTTCTTTGCTTTCTAAAATGTCTACACTGTTCCACTTTCCAAATTTTTTTATAATTAATTTGTTAATAAAGATCCAGTAGGTAAAGACATTTGCAATAAAATAGAACAGGGAAAGGGTTAAGTCTCGTTGATACAGCCACGTAATTTATTAACTTTCTAATCTGTAAAACTAAGTGGTTACTTAATGCATGACAAAAGTAATGCAGATAACTACATTGGAGTTTTCTGCATAATGTTTGTCCTGCATTTAGCTACGACCTGTTTTAAATATCCAGAGTTAGACTTGTTTTGAGTGATTGTTTTAGTGAGATTTTACATTATTTTGAAAATCTGGTTCAGAGCAGTTTTACTTTGCAGTTACAAGATGCATCTGCATTGCAGAAAAAATACACAAATACAGTAAAACCCCTCTAAAACCGGAACTCGAGAGGACTCTAAAGAGTAGTCACAACAGAAATGACGATTTTAGTATCTGAGTATGCACACTTATCTGTTGCTCTATGCTAATGAATAATTGTAAAACACACTATTGTAAATAAATGTATTCCTAACGCTTTATTATTGTAATAATATATTGTAATTGTAATGAATATTGTAATTGTAGTGAATATTGTAATAATATACATGTATTCCTAAAACTTTATAATTGTAATACATATTGTAAATGTAATAAATATTATAATTGTAATAAGTATTGTAATACATGTACATGTACATGTACATGTATTCCTAGCACTTTATAATTGTAATAAATATTGTAAATGTAATAAATATTGTAATTGTAATAGATAATGTAATAAATGTATTCCTAACCCTTTGAATACAGGAAACGAGTGCACTGAACTTTGCAAACAGTGTAGATCCAGATCAGAGAGTTGCTAGAGGAGCCCTCAGACCAGGGTCTGCAATGTCTGCCATGCAAGTCTTCTCACAAATTAGACCGAAACAAACAGAATTGACGGTACAGTAAAACCTTTTCTATAACGACCACTAAATTGTGTTAATTAGTTGGTTTTTGGGCAGGTGGTTGGTTAAAGCAAGGTGAAAGTAAAACAGAACGCTCCTATAGGAGCGTTCTGGTTTACTTTCACTTTGCTTTAAGCATCCACCTGCCTTTAACACAAAATACTTGATGTAATTTAGTGGCCGTTATAGAGAGGCTTTACAGTATCGTTAACTTATGATGCATAATTCCACTTTATCAATTCAGCATTCACACACATGCAGTTAAATGCCTTAATTTTCTTCGTTTTATAATCAGGTTGTTCTGTAAACTTCGTTACCATAACAACTCGTTCAAACTGCTTATTTGAAAATATCAAAATGATTACCATAATTTTGCACCAATCATATTTAAAAGTTATTACTATACCATATTTCAAGTTTGAGTTCTCTTAATCATAATAATTTTAGCACATTTCCGTGCTTGCAACTAGTGGAAATTGTTCGTAAAAAGAAATAATTTTGAGATATGACCCATTTTGCACCGCAGAAATTTCCTTGAAACTATTTTAAGTATTATTTGTTGCATATTTAATCGTTAACCTTCTCTGGGCGATTAGTGAATATCCTTGCACACAGTTTATATCCATATCAGACGCCGAGTAACTCGGCGTCTTTCAAGATACAAACTGTTTGACATTCAGATTGCATGCTTCTATAGATATTGAATATATAGTAAAACCTCGATTATTCGAGATTTCAGTATAAAAGAGTTTAGACCCTTTTAGGCAGGTGACTGCTTAATGCAGGGTGAATGTCATGCAGAAAGCTCCTAGAGCAGCTTTCTGCATGACTTTCACCCTGCATTAAGCTGCCATCTGTCTTAAAAATCGAAAATGGTACGTATTTTAGTGTTCGAATAATCGAGAGTTTACTGTACTCTATATTTTGAAAAAAAAGATTTAGATAAAAATGTGAAAAGTGATTCTGTACAGCATGCTCAAGGTGGTCTTCGAATGTCAGACTTGCAGATCAGAAGGGTCTTGATCCAGGTGCATAGGAAATATAGCTAACCCGTTACCCCATAAATACGCGTTAGGTACTATGCCTTTGCAAACAGAGTAGACCCAGATCAGTGTCTGCTCTGTTTCCTTATAATATAATATTGATATGATTCATCAGTTTCTGCCATGGTCAAGCATTCCTGTGTTCATGTGCCTTTATGAAAAAGTCTAATTAATATTCATGATGTAATTCTTTCTTACATAATATTTTGAAGCTAAGGGTTAAATTAAACCTTTAAAAAAGATTGGGAGAGAAACACAATAAGCAGTTTTACTTTCGTTTCCATCCCCCTTTTCGAATGCGTTTGTACAATATTCATGCAAATATTTATAACTAAAATATGTTTAAACCAATATTTATTTCGAGAATATCTCTATTTGTTGCCATCAAATCCCTTCGTGTGACCAATATTTAACCCTTTCCCTCATATTGACGACTTTTGACGAGTCTGTAAAAGTCACTTTGTGAAACCATTGTGATAAATAGAGCATTTGCTCCTATAGGAGCAAATGCTCTATTTATCACAATGGTTTCAAGCTACTAAAATTCTAAAAGTTTCCTTTTCTCTAGTTAATGTTCCTTGTCGGTAGATTTATTCAAAGAGGTTGTATCTAAAAATAGCCTATGAGGTAATGGGTTAAAGCGGTACCATAACAAAAGGTCTGATAGGGAAAACCTTGATATGTTTCAATCTCTGTACATGTACAATTCAATACGCTGAGCATCTATTATTATTCTATTATATTGAATTGATCTACGTGTCTTATTTCTTAGCGAAACACTATCTTTTTCGTACACATTGAAATCAGGGTCCATGCTTATAAAGCTTTTTAGTTGAGTCTGAGTTCGTTCTCAAGCTTTTGATTGGTCAGATTTGAGTTCACAAGCTTTTGATTAGTCAGATTTGAGCCAGAGCCTCAAATCTGACCAATCAAAAGCTTGAGAACGAACTCAGACTCAACTAAAAGTTTTATAAGCATGGACCCAGTCTGTAGAGACTAGTCTAGCAAATACCAGCGAAACTGAATTCGGCTGAAAATACAATAGACCACGTTTCACTTATATTTCTTAGCTACACTTAGTATATTATTCGCTATTTTAAAGAAAGTTCTATCGAACTTAAAAAACACCTTAACTTGGATCTAGGCTGAGTGATGTCCAAGATTTCATTTATTCTTAAGGGCAATATGCCTATAAACAGCACGTGTCAGAAGTCTGTAAAATATATTTTTTTAACGGAAAGTAGTAGGGTGTAATAGAAATAAATTACGAATAATTACTTAAAAATGCAAACGTTCAAATAAATAGCACATACTCTATTACATCCTTGTGTTTATTTATTCTGTGATCTATATTACATGTAGTAGGTTCTACTGTATATGTAATTGCTGAATGATATTGTACGACATTGCATAACCCTTTCCTTCGTATAAACGCATCTTCATGCATTTGCAAACAGAGTAGACTCAGATCAGACTATAGGAACTTTGTCTGCTTTTGACATGCCATTGATATGATTATACAGTTTTTTTGTCGAAGCAAAGAATTTCATTGAAAAGTTAACATGATAAAAATTGAGTTAATACACATTCATTTCTTGCATTTACATGTATACTGAACCGGGAAAGAGTTAATGCTGGATAACAGTAATGTTCAACTCTTTCTGTACGACCGTTGCCTTGCATTAACCCATTCGCTCCTGGGAAATTTTTAGACCCAACATTTTTTAATAAATCTACCACGAAAGGAGCATTTACTAGAGAAAATGATAGTTTTAGAATTGTGTAGTTTTTAAACCATTGTGATAAATACAGCATTTGCTCCATAGGAGCAAATGCTCTATTAATCATAATAGTTTAAAAAAAATGTTTTTTTACAGAGGCGTCAAAATGCGTCAGTAGTAGGAGGGAATGGGTTAAGCTACTCACTGGCTTGAAATAAAAAAAAACAGAATAAGACATGCGTGTTGCTCGCTGTTCATAGGTTACGCTGTACTGCTTTGGAATTAGTTACTGACGTAGGACAATAACTATATTCCAAAATATATTGCAAATTGTTTCTCTCACTCTCTCGGAATTTCCAATCCACAATAGGAAACGTTCAGTTTTTCAGACGAAAGTGCTTCATCAAAGTTAACAAAAAAATCATTTTAATTATTTTCGTGGAAGACGCTTGTCTGTGTATCAGAGAAGTCGACTAAACGTAGTGAAATATCCTCCGATAATACAATTTGATTCAAACAAAATGTGTTTCCATGCTAACTATTGCTGAGGAAATGGCAAAACAGATATATTTTCACCACAGGCAATCCTTTAATACTACGATTCCACATATGGAACATGTGTAAACAGTCTTGATCCAGATTATAGGGGTCCTGGAGGAGCGCTCTGAACTGGGTCAATACTGTTTGCTGAACCCATGAATGTCAACAGTTTATACCAGTATAGTTTTGTTTGCACCCCCACCTTTGTTTGCGACCCCACCCTGCACACTGGATGGGTTCTAAAATCGAGTAGGACGAGTAGGACTTAAATGTTAATATAGGTTAGAAATAATTACGTCGTCATTATTGATTAGATATGTATATATTGGCATATGAACAAAGTCATATTTGGCCAATGCAAAAGCTGTAAAATCAGATTCATGTAGATGTAATTTTATATACAAATAGAGAAGACCTCCCCCATAAGCCGTCCGATCTGGGTTCACCAAAAGTCATTTCCATATATCAAAGGGTGCAATTGGCTAAATATTAGCCAATTCAATAAGAAGAGCTGTAATAATATTATGCGACAATCGTGTGTGTTCTGCCATTTCTTTTTAAATCATCACATCAGTCTGTAGATGGTTTATAAAAAACATTGCCTTATCGTCAAGCAGGTACATGTAGGCTCCCGACTAGGGTTTATCTATGTCCCATGTGATCATAATTTCATTGTTGGTGTGCAACTTCAATACTTTGCAAACAGAGTAGATCCACATCAGACAGGTCCTACATGGGCTTTCTGATCTGGGTCTGCTCTGTATGCTCAAACATGTAAACATTATATAGATCTAATCCTACTGTTTCTGCAATTGTCAAACATATGTTGTTCGTATGTCATTATAAATCAAATTAGCTAATTGATTATGAATATTAATCATAAAAAGGGGGGAAAATATTGTCATCGCAAATAGTAGAAACATAATTTTGATTTAGAAGACTACGATCAGAAAGATGCACAAGCATAAACAGCTGGGTGATCAGGTAAAGGGTTAATCAATAATACAGTAAACCCCCTTTAAACAGGAATTCTAGAAGAGAAGAATTTAGATACTTTAGTCAGGTGGCTGCTTAATGCAGGGTGAGAATCACGCACAGATCTCGTAGGAGCTTTCTGCATGACTTTCTCCCTGCAATAAGCTGCCACCTGTCTCCAAGACCGATATTTTACCAAATTTAACGTCCGGTTTAGTATACAATGTATTTTCCTAACAGATAACATGTCTTATTGTTACCGGTAGACGACAGTGAAATGTCGGGTTAATGATTGTGACTATCCAATTAGGACATACAGCTGTTACACCATGCCTGCAGTCACAGTATTCACTCACATGTATCTTGGCTAATTGAACATTAATAGTTTGAGTGCAAAATGATGGCGACCTAACTTAACAAGCAATTTGAGCCCGAAACGGATTTAACACTTTACTTCTTGGATACGCCATTTAGCGCCTTTGCAAACAGAGAAGACCCAGATAAGACGGTTCTTATAGAAGACGTCTGATCGGGGTCTGCTATGTTTGTTTATGAAATAGTATAACTATAGTTCTACAGTTTCTGGTATGATAAAAACATTATCATTAGCGATCCCTCTGATCTGGGTCTACACGGTTTCCTACGGGAGCTTTCTGCATGACTTTCACTGTGCATCAAGCAGTCACCCGCCTAAAAGTATCTAAATTATTTTGTACTAGAATTTCGGTTTCGAGAGGTTTTACTGTATGCCCCTCTACCCATTACCTCATAGGCTATTTTTAGATCCAACCACTTTGAATAAATCTACCGATAAGGAGCATTAACTAGAGAAAATGATTTTTTTAGAATTTGTAGTTTGAAACCATTGTGATAAATAGAGCATTTGCATAATTATCACAATGGTTTCAACAGGTGACTTTTGCAGAGGCGTCAAAAGGCGTCAATTTGAGGGAATGGGTTATAAAAACAAAGTAAAAACCTGTTCAATGCAGTCACGAATTTTTATACAGCAAAACCTGGATTATTATCATTTTTAATAAAAACAAATCGACGTGTTTTATGGCAGGTGGCTGCTTAATATTAATGTTCGGTAAAAACTTCCAGAGCGTGCAATGAACAAAAGAAATACACATCAATTAATTTTTCGGATTAGTTCTTATCCGATTGAAGTCACTTTAAATTGGAACACAGTTCTTAAACAACAATATCATTATACTCTCCTAGAAATGCTCGTAGTTCGAATATTGCGTGATTTTGCTATCAAACTGTTATATTCTTTCTCATTTTCAAACTGTTTTCATACGTTTTATGAGAATATACTTTGTATAAGTCTCTATTAAAATACGTGCATATGTTGTGTTTTGTTGAAGCCGTTCTGTCTGCATTCAGATGCCATCTATCCTAACCCTTTACTTAAATATTTACAGAAGCATATACATGTACATAATCTTATGGAAAATGAGTTACATTTAACCGTTTCCCTGGTAAATACTCATGTAAGGCATAATGACGTCATGAATATTAATAAGATTATTTTTAATGGCACATGTACACAGGACATTTTGGCTCAGGCAGAAGCTGTAGGATCAGATCTATATTACAGCATAAGCAAACAGAGCAGACCCTGATCAGACGGCTCCTATAGGAGCCGTCTGATCTGGGTCTACTCTGTTTGCAGATGCGTAAAATTGCGCTTACATAAAGGAAAGGGTTAATGTTATGTAAACGAGACAGTTTGTCTTTGACACATACTTTACAGTCAGATCTATAATACTCGTAGTCCGTTAGCAATAATATTATTCTCTACAAACTGTCTGGTCTGGGTCTACTCTGTCTGCAAAGTTGTGAAACTGTATTTGTATGAGGGAATAGGTTAACGAGTGATAATGGTATTTATCTGAGCGAGGTTTTACTGTAACGATATCCATGCAGAATATATCAGGTGTCTTATCTGGGCCAAAATTGTTAGCCCGCGGGAAGGGAAATGTTCGGATATGTCTTAACCCTTTACATCATTAATATTCAGGTTAGAAACAAATGACTTCATGAATATTAATTAGAATATTTTATGTGTTATTATGGCATATGAACACATGCCATTTAGGAGGAGCAGAAACTGTAGAATCAGATCTATATAATTTCCTGCAGGAGCCATCTGATCAAGGTTTCCTTTCTTTGTAAAGACTAATAAACATCCCAAATATACATCATATAAATGGTGAATGATTTAGGCGTTAGTGGCACATACTTTAAAAATACATAATTATATTCTAAACAATAACATTAGTGTCGATAAATTCGACACCTTGCTATTCCAAAAGGAAGTGTCATTATTTTGAAAACATATACCATATGCTAATGACATTAATTCATTATCGCCATATATCACGCAGTGCATGTATTTTTAACCTGCTTTATCGGTCGTAATAAATATTATTACAGCAGTGCCATGTGGTAAATATATTATTTGCTGTATTCTTACAATGTACCTCTTGTCCATTAGTATCTAGATTCTATATTGCATTTGCATGAAACGTACTTTCTGGTGGACAACTTTCTGCTGGCATACTCATTTTGCATGTTAAGTAAAATATGGGAACTTTGTGGATGAGTCACCCTGTATTAAGCTGTTACCTGTCTTAACCCATTACCTCATATTGATGCCTTTTGACGCCTCTAAAAAAGTCACTTGCTGATACCATTGTGATAAATAGAGCATTTGCTCCTATGGAGCACATGCTCTATTCATCACAATAGTTTCAAACTACAGAATTCTAAAAGTTTCCTTTTCTCTAATAACTACTCCTTTTCGGTGGATATATTCAGAGATTGGGTCTAAAATAGCCTATGAGGTAATGGGTTAAAGACCAGCATTGACATTGATTTGAAAGCCCGAAATAGAGAGGTTTTATTGTACACCAGTAAGATATAATGAACTCAATACCGTAAAACCCTTCTTAACCGGAATATTATTACAGAAGCTCCCAAAGGATGAAGCTGCCTTGTTTACCGGTCATTTATTCCAGTTGCGAACAGAACAAACATTGCAAACTTACGCAAAAATCCATTAATGTAAACTGTTCTATGGAAACACACCATGGTGAAAAGACTATAGAATCAGATCTATTTAATGTCAAAAGCAAACAGATCAGACCCTGATCAGACGGCTCCTATATGAGCTGTGTAATCTGGGTCTGCTCTGTTTTCAAATGCGTGAAAAGACGTTTGTATGAGGGAAAGGATTTACCTTTTGAGTTTTCCAGTTCTATGTTTTAGATCTACATGTATTCCAAATTTCAATACCTACTGAATATTCATGTACAGTAAAACCCCTCTAAACCGGAATTCTAGTAGAGAAGATTTTATATACTTTTAGGCAGGTGACCGCTTAATGCAGGGTGAAAGTCATGCAGAAAGCTCTGAGCTTTCTGCATGAATTTCACCCTACATTAAGCTGCCACCTGTCTCCAAGTCCGAAACTTATACTAAATTTCACGTCCGGTTTAGAGAGGTTTTACATGTATAGAATAGTTACAATGACATATGGAAGGTGGACCATTGTGGCCATTTTAGCAAGTAAAGAAACAGATCTACCAAAATCCATTAGCAAACAGAGCAGACCCTGATCAGACGGCTCCTACATGTATAGGAACCATATGATCTGGGTCTACTCTATGTTAGATCTAAACTGATCTCATACAGACCGTATTTCTGAAGAGAAACTGTAAAAAATGTTGAGAACTCTAGCAGACGACATTATTTTACAGACAACAATTACTCTAACTATTCCACTAACGATTGCGCATCTATGATCACATTAGCGAACAGTTTGGATCCTGATAAGACACCGAGTCAAATGACATCAGCATGATCCTAAATGTTTGACAATCTAGTTATGTTCAACCACATAATTCATTTCTTTAACCCATTCCCTGATATTGATGCCTTTTGACACCTCTGTAAAAATCACTTTTGATACCATTATGATACATGTACATAGAGCATTTGCTCCATAGGTGCAAATGCTCTGTTTATCACAACTGTTTCAAAGCTACACAATTCTAACACGTTCCTATTCTCAAGTAAATGCTCCTTTTCGGTAGATCTATTAAAAACTGGATCTAAATCTAGCCTATGAGGGAATGGGTTAAACAAAAGGGAGTAACAATGATCATAGAAGCAGACGATATTTTATATTGCAGACGACAATTTGTGGTAGCGAATGAGTTAACGTTATCTTCAACACATGTTTTAAGCAAACATCCTTTAAGACAACGGCGGCAGGTTAAAAGAGTCACTGATAAGCTCTAATCCCATTATCCTAATCCCTTGTCCTGTAAAGAAAATGTCGCCCGCTTCATTGAAATACAGTAGAGTCTGGCTAATGCGACCAAGTAATTTATTAACATGGTAGTCTGCAAAAGCATGTACAGTGAAACCCCTCTAAATCGGATGTCCGATTTAGTATAAATATCGGTATTGGAGACAGGTGACAGCTTAATGCAGGGTGATTGTCATGCAGAAAGCTCTTCTAGGAGTTTCTGCCTGACTTTCACCCTGCATCATGCAACCACCTGCCTATTTTTTTTTCTCTCCTAGAAATCAGGTTTAGAGGGGGTTATTGTAGCTGCTTAATGCGGGTTTAACATAATGCAGAAAGCCCCATGTGAGAGCTTTCTGCATAACTTTTGTCCTGTGTTAAGCTACTACCGGGTTTAAAATTCTATAATTAGACTCCTTTTGAATGGTGGTACAGTATTAGCGAGACTTTATTATATGATTGTCTTATAAATAGCAGATGCTAATCTTAAATTCTTTCCCTGTTCTATATTTATTCCAACGTTGAATGCCTACTGAGTATACATGGTCAAACTACATGCAGTTAGAATGAAATATGGAAGTTGGAACGTTGTAACCATTATAGAAATTAACGAAACATATCTATCAAACCCATCTAGCAAAGAGAGCAGACTCTTATCAGACGGCTCCTATAGGAACCGTCTGTTCTGGGTCTACTCATTTTGTAAATGCGTGAAAACCGGTTTATATGAGGGAATGGGTTAATCCAAAGACCTATGATAACACATGTGTTATCATAGGTCTTTTGTTAATCCTTGTCCTGTATCTGTATTAGAAGTTACATGCAGCTCTGTCGTATAATTTTTTTATACAGTTGAATGCAATAAACTTGTGTACTAGTATTTGCAAAAAAATGTAGACCCTTGTGCCGTTTGTCATTCAAAATCGTCTAGCATATTTTAGAATTTCATGCTGAATGGACATTATCTTAAAACAATGTTGAACCATTCCATTTGGAAAAATAAATCCAATAACTATATTAATTGCAAAACGATATGTAGATAAACAGAACCTCACTGAAGCAGTCACTTGACCCGTTACTTGATGAATATTCATATCGGAAATAATGAGTTCCATTAATATTAATTGGCTGCATTTTCATAGTGGCATAAGAAAAACGCGGGATTAGGGCTATGACAGAAAATGTAAAATTAGAGCTCTATTAATGTACATGTATTAGCAAAGAGAGCAAACACTGATCAGAAAACGTTTAGAATAGCTGTCTACTACATGTATGTTTGCGAATGAGTCATTATGTGTCTTTATTAACCCTTTCCCTTATGTAAACGCATTTTGACGCATCTGCAAACAGAGTAGACCCAGATCAGACGGCTCCTATACACGTAGGAGCCGTCTGATAAGGGTCTGCTCTATTTGCTTACTGATGTAATATAGATCTGATTCTACAGCTTCTGCCTCAGGCTATATGTCCTGTGTTCATATGCCATTATACAAAAATCTTATTAATATCCATGATGTCATTATTTCCTACATGAATATTCATCAGGGAAAGGGTTAAGCAAATAGGTAATGAATGAGCAGGGGCGTCTTTAACCCATTATTAAATACGCCTTGAATACAATTTTGCAAACAGAGAAGACCCAGATCAAACGGCTCCTGTAGGAGCCCTCTGATCATGTTCTGCTGCGCTTGCTTATGATATAATATAGATATGATCCCGTTCCTGCCCTTAGCAAATATCCCTGTACATGTGCCATTACAAACAACTAAGTTAATATCTAAGATGTCATCATTTCTTACATGAATATTCAAGGAGTAAAGGGTTAAAAACCAATGATTGATAAATGCAGGACTAAATAACTTGTACGTGTTGTATGCACCACTTAAATCATTTTTTCAACCCTTATTCCGCTGTGAAAAAAACAACAACAACTGTGTGCTCAATGTTGGATCTGGTGCGATTCGATCAATACTTTCAGATACTGTAGAACAAGTTTCAAACAGATTGGATCCTGATGAGACGCCAAGTTACTCGTTGTCTCATCTGGTTCCAAGCTGTTCGTAAATGCCAGTCAGGTCGCATATATCGGTGTAAGTGTTTAGGTTTTGTTTGCTTCAAACACACAAGATTGGCTCTTAAGGCACCTAATAGTTTTCTACTGTAAATAATGTCGTCTGTTTTAACTATTTACTAAATAAATACGCCCTTCTACGCCTTTGCAAACAGAGTAGAACCAGATCAAACGGCTCTTCTAGGAGCTTTATGTGTGACTTTCACCCTGCATTAAGCAATCACCTGCATAAAAGAGCGTTCTGTTTTACTTTCACCTTGCTTGAAGCTACAACATGCCCTAATATACCAATTAATTTACACGCTTTAGAGGTCGTAATAGAGAGGTTTTACTGTATACATGTATATGTTTATTATTACAGAGTTAAAATGTTGGAGCTCACTAGAGACTCGACATTTTACTCATGTAAGAAGGTTTTAATCTGTTATTGAAGGAGTTTGCGATAGCAGTGACTAGGTCGACGCTTCGAACACCTGTGGCTTCAGTTAGGGTGTTCTGGGTCTACCCCGTTTGCAAATGTTTGAAAACGCGTTTATATGAGGGAAAGGGTTAAGCAGGATCCAAACTGTTTGACACTCTGGTCGCTGTTTGACACTCTGATCGCTGTTTGACTCAGAAATGAAAGAAAACTTCACCTGAAGACATTTTGGTCGTAACTGCTTACATATCGTTTACTCGATGTAGACGCTTGTTCCCGTATTTGCAAACAGAGCAGACCCTGACCAGACGGCTCCTTACCGTCTGATCAAGGTCTGCTTTGTTTGCTTTTGAAATACTATACATCTGATTGAACAGTTTCTGCCATGGCCAAAACATCATGGGTCCATTATTATAATATAAAACTTCATCAAATTAATATTCATGATGTCATTATTTATTACGTGAATATTAATAAGCTAAAAGGGCTAACAGTAAAATGGAGTTACAATGGTTTTACATTAACCCATTACCTCATGGGCTATTTTTAGATACAATCTCTTTGAATTAATCTACCGAAAAGGAGCATTAACTAGAGAAAAGGACAATTTTAGAATTTTGTAGTTTGGAACTATTGTGATAAATAGAGCATTTGCTCCTATAGGAGCAAATGCTCTGTTTATCACAATAGTTTCACAAAACGACTTTTATAGAGTCGTTAAAAGTCGTCAATATGGTGAAAAGGGTTAAACCCTCTATTCACGGTACAGTAATTCCGCTCTGAATCGGGCGTTCAAATTAGCAGCAAACAGGTGGCAGCTTAATACAGGTTAAAATTCATTCAGTAAGCTCCCAATGAAGCCTAAAAATGAGCTCAATTCTTCTTTGCCAAAATTTCGGTTTAGAGAAATTTTACTGTACACCTGTAATTCAAATCAGAGGGGGTTTGGGCAAATGTGTTAATTTCTTCATGGCCGTGAGAATTTCTATTCATTCATTCTCAGTATGTAGATGTTTACAAATATTGCACTGTTTACGTTCAAACGGTCTTTAATCTAGTTGTCGTATTATGGCAGGGATTAAACGTGGATTAAAGCGTTTTAATAGGTCAGTGTAAATATAATTACAGGGGATCTAAATAGCTAAAAACGACTGAAAGGAACGAGGTCTACGACACGTTCTATGGCTAAATGCAGCTAGAAATTAGATAAGAAAATTATATTACATTGGGAGGCGAAGTCTCTTTCTTAGCCCTTACTGCGCTGTAACAAACATAATGTCTGCTGAAATTCGAATCTGGTGCATTTTTACTAACACCGATTCTATCAAGCCCACGACAATCTATTAACCGAATGTCAAACAGCTTGGATCCTGATGAGACGTCGAGTAACTCGGCGTCTCATCTGGATCCAAGCTGTTTGCAAATGTGGGACATATCGCGATAAGCGAGTACAGGCTTAAGATGTGTTTGGATTGAGAAATAGTCTGCAAGGGGTAGGATTGATTTATCTGTGCGGGGCTATGTTGAAAGGAAAGAATGCAGTTCGGTTTGTGATGACGTACGTTTGTAGAAGTCAAAAAGAGGTTAATAATATCAATTCAGTTTGCATAAGAATGATGCCAGCTTATTTTTTTGCATAACTGAATAACATCAATATCAATTAGAGGGATAAGTGAGAATGGCGTATTTCTGAACTGATCCAAGGGTAAGACTGGGATTTGCAAGCTGTGTAGACACAGATTAGTGGTCAACAGAGCAACAGGTATAGATGCGTACTCAAATACTAAAATCGTCATTTCTCCATCAAACCCTATGTTGTGACCATTCATTAGAATCGTCTCTTCGAGACGATTCTAAAGAGTTTTGTGGAGAAATAAAGGAGTTATTCTTGAAAATGTTTCAATTTACGCGTCTTACCTTGACCTCTGGGTCGGTTCAGAATTTACAATATATGACACTCATAACCATCGTCTACAATAGGAATTCCATACAGCGACCACTACATGAATTAACAATGGAATATGCAAAACCGTGTCATTGCTTTAGATACAGAGCGAAAGTAATGCCAAAAGCTTTCTAGTTAGGGAGCTTGCCGCAATACTTTCGACTGATCTACATGGTTTGCCTATTAACAAAAAAAATCGATTTCAATGACTCATGCACACATTGGTGCCTATTTATATTACGTATTTCGCCCGTCATGTGGCGTCACAAATGTCATGCATATAATAAGAGAGGCTTACATAGCTGGACAGCTATCGCCTTGAAAGTCTTACGTTCGAATTTAACCCTTATCTCGCTATCATCTACCTGACCTGCATTTGCAATCAGTTTGGACCAAGATGAGACGCAAAGTCGTACTGTCCATAGTTTCTCAAAGTCTTGATCGCATCAGATCCAATTGAGCGGAAATTATTTTTTTCACATTTGGTTGAGGTTTACTGTTACAGAAGTGTCATTGTATACTTATAGAATTGCTAGTAGAAGTCCATACAGCTGTACTTATTTCTTAGGGAATATTAACACCTGCTGCTTCTTTTCATTTAAAGTTGTTTTTTATTAAATCTAACCCTACGCCTTTGAAGGTCATTGCAAAAATAGCAGACGAAGGTTTCACCAGTGCCTGCCCTGTTTGCTTATGAACTAATATAGAATTGATTTTGCGATTTCTGCAAATACCAAAAATGTACATGTACCAACACTAATAATTATCATTTCTGACATGAATATTAATTAGGTAAAAGTTTCAGCTCTTCAATAACGCGTTTTCTTAACCCTTTCACCGCCAATGTCGCAAAAGTGCACCACGACAAATAGTGCAGCTCCAGATCAGACGCCGCCTTTTCACGTCGGCGTCTGATCAGGGACTTCACTTATGGTCCCAGTCTCTAATTCTATATCTGTGGTTTATTCCTTTGAAATTTAAATTTGTTTATATTATTTCCTTAATTTACCGAAATATTTTAACAAAACTGAGTTGCAGACGACAATTAGAAATTTGGCGCCAAAAGGGTTAACAGACCATTACCAAGTTAACCGTTTCCTCCATCCACCTTGGCAAACAGAGAAAACCTAGATCAGACAGTTCCTTCAAGGACCTGCTCTGTTGGTTGATGAAAACATGATAGATTTGACTCTTTAGTCTCTAACAATACCAAACATGCATTGTATACATATACAATTGAACTTCGATATCTCGAACTCCGATAACTCGAATTTTGGAATAACTCGAACAAAAAGTTCAGTCCTTCCAAAACTTACACTACAAAATTGCTCTAAAATGTATCGCTACAGATATCTAGAAACACATGTGACAGCTTAATACAGGTTTAAAGTAATGCTGAAAGCTCCTACAGGAGCTTTCAGCATTACTTTAGACCTGTATTAAGCTGTGGCCTTGAGAAATCGTTCAGGTTAGATATCGGATGATTCTATTATCTCGAACTAATTTGTATGGTCCCTTGAAGTTCGAGTTATCGAAGTTCAACTGTATGCCGTTATAAAATATCAGCTAATGTTACGTCAGTTTTTACATGAATATTCCACAAGGAAAGTGTGAAACTGTTTCACTGTACTTTTGCTTTTAGAAGAAATAAACAGAGGGTTTATCAGCGCAAAACTATTTTAACTAACTCTACATTCTCTAACATTTCCAAAATTGAAAACAGTAACATCTTCCGTTTCCTACCAAAGGCACCTTCTTAATGTAAAACAGTTTCATCCCTGATGAGATGCCGAAATACTTGGCGTCTCATTTGGATCCAAACTGTCTGCAAAGGTCACCACTGTATCGTCACATAGATTACAGTTACAGTAGTTCTGCACTAAGCCTCTCGAATATGATAAACGTCATAATGTGTAACAGGTGGTATAAGAAAACAGTAAAACATCTCTACAGAGGTCGATTGGAAAAAAAACCCAACAACATCGGTATGATGATACACAAGCGGTTACTCACTTCTTTACTTCATACAAACACCTTTTTCACGCACCTTGCAAGCGGAATAGAGCCAGACCTGAGGGCTCCTATATCAGCCTTATGATTAGGGTCTACTCTGTCTTCTTATGAATTTATACAGATGCCAGTCTACATTTTCTGTCAGGGTTAAAAACAAATCATGTACGTGCATTCATGTACTACAATATAATGAAAACGCAACTGATAACTAGTACAGTAAAACCTCTCTATAACGGCCACTAAAGTGTGTTAATTAGTTGGTGATTGGGGCAGGTGGCTGCTTAAAGCAAGGTGAACGTGAAACAGAACGCTCTTATAGGAGCGTTCTGTTTTACTTTCACCTTGCTTTAAGCAGCCACCTGCCTTTAACACAAAATACTTGATGTCATTTAGTGTCCGTTATAGAGAGGTTTTACATGTATTCATGATGTCATTTTTTTCTTACATGAATATTTACGATAGAAAGGTGTAACCATTTACCTCATAAATATTCATGAAAGAATTATTGACACCATGAATATTCATTAACTGAAGTTTTGAAGAGGAATATGAAGACAGGAGCTTCCAGCAGCGTAGCTGAATCCAAATGTAATGTACGAACCGTTGTTGTACATGTATGGCTCCGGGGGCATACTCCCCCGGGGAAAATTTAGAATTGTGTAGTTTTGAAACCATTGTGATAAATAGAGCATTTGCTCCTATAGGAGCAAATGCTCTATTTATCACAATGGTTTCAAACGATGATTTTTACAGAGGCATCAAATGGCGTCAAAAAGATGAAATGTATTAAAGCTTACATAACAAGACAGCGTTATCAACGTATACCCCCTCCGCCGTCCGGTTTTGTTCCAGTTTGGCCATAGTAATGTTTTCTTTTTTTCAAATTAATGTTACGCACATGCGTAAGTGCGTATCGCTAGCTACGCACCTGGCTTCTGGCAGAAATTGTGACATTATACCTATACATGTATTATTTCCTACGCTAACAGAGCAGACACGTACGAGGACCGTCTGATAATCTGAGTATACTTTGTATGCACACGCTTAAATAGACGTAGCCATGGAGTAATGGGTTCATGCAAAAATGTTAGTTCAGTGATCTCCCGTATAAATGCATTCTCCTACATTTAAACGGCCTGCAGTAACTCAACACCTTCCTAGAAACCAGAAATTGTCAACTCTTTCGCTGCCAAATTTTGTAGCCTGCAAATTTTGTCGTCTGCTTCAAATTTCATTCTTTTTATATTTTTCTGCATTTGTGTTTAAAAAAGCATAGTCACAGTAACAAACAGCTTGGATCCTGATGAGATGTCGAATTTCTCGGCGTCTCATCTGGATCCAGAATGTTTGCATAGGAAATACATATGCGACATTGGCAGCGAAATAGTTAATTCACTGCCTTTAAGTAGTTTTACTGTATGCCTTTTAGCTATATACTATTTAGTACTCTCCATAAACACATTTATGTCACCCAATTATGCCTTAAATATATGTCAAAAGGCGACGGTATACAGCAGACCTTGTTCTAAGCGGCCATTCATTTATTAAACATAGGAGTCTTAAAAACAGGTGGTTGCTTAATGCAGGGGAAATGTAATGCAGAAAGCTCATGTAGGAGCTTTCTGCGTTACTTTCGACTTGCATTAAGCTACGACATACATTAGATACCCATAATTACATCTCTTTTTTATGTCTGTTGAAGACTGTTTCTGCTGTAGGTGACTTACTTAACCCTTTAAAAGCCGTATTGTCACAGTGGAATGGTCCATCAGTATTCATATGAAAGACTTATTTAGCTAGAGAACATTTTAACACATTATTTGTATAAAATTCATGTAAGAAGATAATGACATCATGAATATTTATTGGCTTACTTTTCATGATGGACATACATGTCCATACATAACCAGGGGCGGTTAAACTACACAGTTCATTCAGTATGGAAGTCTTACTGGAGAAGACTTTAAAAAACCAGTGAAGACTCTAAACATGCAGGTGACTCTTCCAGACGCTCTCTTGTCACCTTTTGAAATCATTATGATAAATAGATATACAGTAAAACCTCGATTATTCGAATTTTCGTTATAGAAGAATTTAGACCCTTTTAGGCAGGTGGCTGCTTAATGCATGGTGAAAGTCATGCAGAAAGCTCCTAGAGGAGCTTTCTGCATGACTTTCACCATGCATTAAGTTGCCACCTGTCTTAAAGATCGATAATAGTACGTGTTTTAGTGTTCGGATAATCGAAGTTTTACTCAACACTTCTAAAATTGTCCTTTTTTCTAGAGAAAGTTCCTTATCGATTGATTTATTCAAAAGGTTGATTCTAAAAGTAGCCTATGAGGGAAAGTGTTAAACTAAAATAATGCCATCCTAACAGTATTAGAGCTCTGGTTTTGTTTTAACCCTTTACTTCATGAATATTAATGTCCGGCTTCGGCTCCAATAATTTTGAATAATTATTGACTTTAAAATATAACATAAGGAGATTTATCATGCCAAATGACTATTAGATCTGCAACTATAAGCAAACAGAGCAGACCCTGATCTGAAGCTCCAACAGGAGCTGTTTGTTCTGGGTCTATTCTGTTTACAAAGGCAAAAATGGAAATGCTATGGAGTAAAGCTTTAATACAAGTGAGATAGCACTTTCAAATTGCCCATTGACCGAATGAATATAAGCGAATGGCGTTGATTTAAAAGTCCTTAAATCATAATATGAGAAAGCTTTAAACTGCAGCCAGTAAAATGTAGCCGATACTTGCCAACAGTTTGAGTCCATATGAGAGGCCGAGTAACTCGGCATTTCATCTGGATCTGAACAGTTTGACACTATGGCCGTTGTTCTGAAAAGAGATGCCAGATAAATCAAATATGGAATCGGCGCGCTGGGTGACATATGCTGCTATCGAAAGTTCGTTCAACTGGTTCAGGGTTAAATACATCAGTAGAAAAATATGAAAGAGAAATATATTCGGTGTTGTCATTCCAGAGCAATCGCGCGTAAAACATGAACGAATCTGATTATTAAATTCCTTTTAAAAATTTGCATTTTTATAACTTAAGTTTCTTTGAGGGACATGTCATTAACTCTTTGCACGCTAGCGACGAATTATGTTTAAACAGTTTGGATCCGGAACAGACGCATAAAATACGTTAGGATCCAAACTTTATACCCTTTGATACTAGAATTTGAAATAAAAATGGGGAACATCTATTCTAAGAGCCCGTAGCAGACGACTATCTTTTTACACTTAAATGCACATAATTCTCCCGCTGACGTCGACTTCATTGTACATGTAACTCGTTCCCAAAGTCCAATTGAGATCAAGATTGCAAACAGTTTAGATCCAGATGAGACACTGAGTGATTCTTTGTCTCATCAAGACCAAACATGTTTGATGCTTTATGTTTTTTATTTAATCCATTTAGTCACATTTTATTTTCGAAAAATACGCCCAGATCTTATTTGGAGCCCATCCAATTTTCGAGTAGGAGGGGGAGGGGCTTGGTCTACAAGTGTTGCCTGTGTCCTTTTTAAGGGACATCAAGGAACTTTAATGGGTTAAGAAAATGACAAAAACAATTGAAATGGCAGCAGACGACACATTTTGCCAGACGACAATATATAAGCATTCAAATTGCGAGTAGTCTAGATCCAGTGTAGACGCCGATCAGCGTTTTATCGGGATCTATACTGTTTGACACACTGGTTGTGGTGTTCGATGGAAATACAGTAAAACCTCTCTATAACGGCCACCAAATTACATCAAGTAGTTTGTGTTAAATGCAGGTGGCTGCTTAAAGCAAGTTGAAAGTAAAACAGAACGCTCCTATAGGAGCGTTCTCTTTTACTTTCACCTTGCTTTAAGCAGCCACCTGTCATAAATACCAACTAATCAACTCAGTTTAGTGGCCGTTATAGAGAGGTTTTACTGTACGACAACCCTTATCCCGTTTTGAAAAAAATAATAACAGTTTAGTTTTGAACCTGGTGCGATATAGACTTCTTTCGATTCGATTAAGTTTCTGAGGAACAAATAACTAAGTGTCATCGCAAAAGCTTTTGAGAAACTATTGACCAAGTGTCAAAAAGCTTGGATCCTGATGAGATGCCGAGTTACTCGGCGTCCCATCTGGATCCAGGTTATTTGAAAATGCGGCTTAAGCGGTACATGTAGTTAACGGTATAAGGGTGAAGGCCGATACAGACAACATCTTTTGATGAAGTTAATGATTCAGAAAAAATGAAATTCATTCAACTGAAAAAATATTATCTACTCGATTTCTTCTAATTTATTTACAATTTGTTAAAAAAAGATACACCCATTTATTCTTTCTTCTTTTTTAGCAAACGACTCTTTTATTTGGGTAATTTACGAGCAGTACCGTGTTTGAAGTTAAGTCGTTCATTAACCCTTTTTCCTCATGTAAACGATTTTTTCACACCCTTGCAAACAGAGTAACCCTAGATCAGACGGCTCCTATTGGAGCCGTCTGATGAGGGTCTGTTCTGTTTGCTTCTGAAAATTTACTCTAAAGTTTCTGTCAATACCAATCTATCCTGTGGACAATTGCTTTTATAGAAAATAAGCTAATAAATATTCATGATGTTGTCATTTCTGACATGAATATTAAACAGGGAAAGTGATAAAACAGTCTATTTAAAGCGACCCCTCAAAATAGTTTAATAGTGAGCATCGGTCTTTAACGATTTCACTTCCAAGTACATGTATTGTCGTCTGCAATAAGTGTCATCTGTTTCAATTTGTTTTCGTGTTTGATTAAACCCTCATATAAACGCATTTTCACGAGTTTGCAAACAGAGTAGACCCAGATCAAATGACTGATATTAGAGTCGCCTGAGTAGGGTCTGCTCTGTTTGCTTATGGTCTAAAATAAATTTGCTTTTACAGTTTCTATCAAAGCAAAACAAAAAGAATCCTCGAAAAAAATCACATTATAAAATTTGAGTAAATAAAATTTAATATTAATGGTGTAATTGTTTAGTACATGAATATTGAAACAGGAAAAGGGTACAAACAGCATAACTACATCATCTGTCATTCTGTCTCGTCAGGATACCAGCTATTGATATACCGTAACCCACTCTCTAAACCGGACGTTACATTTGGTGTAAATACCTGTCTTGGAGACAGGTGACAGCTTAATGCAGGGTGAAAATCATGCAGAAAGCTCCTCTTTCTGCTTGACTTTCACCCTGCATTAAGCAGATAACTGCCTAAAAATATCTAAATTATTATCTACTAGAATTCCGGTTTAGAGTGGATTTACTGTAGTTAATTACGGGTTCGCCATTCGCAGTCAAAATGTTAATCCTCTATAATTAAACATAAACTCGTCCAAATTTACATTTAGAATTTACCATTAAATTATGTTGAGAATTTCTGGGAGAAAGGAGATATCCAACCAAATATATTTTGGTTAAAATGCATAAACAGCGAACAGTACATACCCTGATCAAAGGGATCCATCAAGAGCCCTCTGATTTGGGTCTACATTGATTGCATATGTCCCATAAATGTATACGGGTTAAGACAGTGATGTACTGTGTATGTAACTTACTGCATCTTACAAGTATTATAGCAACTCCGCCCTGTTGGTAGTTTCAGCGGGAGCTTTCTGCAATACTATCGTCTTCCATCTAACACCATCTACATGAGAGTGTGTTGTACTTAATGAATTGTGCGTATCTACATTATTGTATACATACGCAGAGACATAGGCAGAATTACAAAATGCAAATCGCTTTTTCAAAAATAACCGACTTATTTCTCCACCAAGCCCTTGTACTCTGTCCACTCCCATAGGATTGATGACGTTCGAGAAATGACAATATTAAGCCACATCCCGCTGTGAAAATATATAATATCTACTTAAATTTGAATCTGACCACATCCGAATCTGATGCAAGTGTGACCACCTCCGATTCGATTAAGCGTTTGGGGAACTATTGAACCAGTGTCAAACAGATGTCTAGATGAGATGCATAAATAAAAACATTTTCAAGAGTATTTCGTTTATTTCTCAACCAAATCCTATGGTGTGACCACTCTTCGAGACGATTCTAAAGAGTGGTCACAACATAGGGTATGGTGGAGAAATGACGATCATATTATCTGCATGCGCACATTTATGTGCGCAGATGTATGCTTAATGCAGGGCAAAAGTAATGCAGAAAGCTCAATTTGTGCATTACTTTTATATTGCAGTAAGCTACCACCCGTTTTAAAAATCCAGAATTATACTTCTTTTTTAGTGGTCGTATACTCAAATTAGTGAGACTCTACTGTTCTTCAAAGTAAGATATATTATAAAGTTTGTCTAACTTCTGACTTAACAAAAATACGCAAATTTACATTCACAAACGGTGTACATCCAGATAAATATCTGGGTTACTATCAGTTTTTAATTTGATTTTTAAGTTTATGGCACATATTTAGATTTATAGGTCTTAAATCGTTCGCTGCCACATACTGTCGTCTGCAAACTTTGTCGTCTGCGTCAATTTTCGTATTACAACTTTCTCTCTTTTTGATTCAATTACGTCAGCAAAGCGGAGGTCCAAATTAAGTCATGTTCGAGAATAACTGTTGTATTTCTCCATCAAACCATGTTGTGACTACTCTTTAGAATCGTCTCTTCGAGACGATTCTAAAGAGTAGTCACAACATAGGGTTTTGACTGAGAAAGGATAAATTTACTATTTGAGTACGCACCTTTATCATCTTATATGTTACTCTGGAAAAATACCAACTAGTTTGGATTCCTGATAAAACTCCATCTTCTAATCTGGATCCGAACTATTTGTTAGCACATATTCATCACTGGCAGCTAAAGTGCTAAGTCTCGATGATATCCGAGTTGTTCGATATTTCTGTCATTTTGTTTCTAAGAAGGTTTGAATAATAGACGTAGTTTAAATTTCATGATAAATGGAATCGCTTCAAGGGCTGAATTTTGACTGGAATATACAGTAATCCCGTCTAAACAGAACGTTTAAATCAGAAATGAAACTGGTCTGTGAGAATGATGGCAATGTAACCCATTACCTCATAGGCTATTTTTAGATACAACCTCTTTGAATAAATCTACCGAAAAGGATCAATAACTAGAGAAAAGGAAAAAATCAGAATTTTGTAGTTTGAAACCATTGTGATAAATAGAGCATTTATCACAATGGTTTCACAAAGTGACTTTTACAGAGTCGTCAAGAGTTGTCAATATGAGGGAATGGGTTAATGTATAATAAAGTTGCCAAAGGAGATTCTGCATGACTTTCATCCTGCACGAAGCAGTCATCTGCATAGAAGGAGCTAAAATCTTCTTCACTACAAGTTTGGTTTAGAGGAGGTTAAATGTTCATGTACGAACATCTTCAGAAATGTGTTCCTCTGTACTTGCAAACAGTGTAGCCATGGAATAGCCCCCACCCCGATGTACATACATACCCCATTCACTTTAAGGATTAGTTAAGATGAAACTACAGTAAAACCTCTCTATAACGGCCACTAAAATGTGTTAATTAGTTGGTATTTAGGGCATGTGGTTGCTTAAAACAAGGTGAAAGTAAAACAGAACGCTCCTATCACCTGCCTTTAACACAAAATACTTAATGTAATTTAATGGCCGTTATAGAGAGGTTTTACTGTATACAGCTGAACTTCGATATATCCAACTTCAAGGGACTATATAAATTACTTCGAGGTTCGATCCGTTCGATTTCTAATCTGAACAATTGTTCAAGTTCACAGCTTAATGCAGGTCTAAAGTAATGCTGAAATATCATGTCGGGGCTTTCGGCTTTACTTTCGACCTGCATTAAGCTGTCAAATGTGTTTCTAGATATGCCAAGTGATACATTTTGAAACAATTCTATATTGTAACATTTGTAAGGACCTAACTGTTACTTATCTCGTAGTTCGAGTTCGAGATATCGAGTGTTTAATTGTATCAAACAAATAACCCAGATATAGCTGAGAGCTCGAGTAACCAGGATGTAACAAGAACCAAACTGATCGGCACTGTGAATGTACAGTAAAACCCCTCTAGTGCGACCACTTTATGAGTAAGCATGGGTACTTTTAAAGCAGATGGTTGCTTAATACAGGATGAAACTTTCTGCATTATTTTCGTCCTGCATTAAGCTACCACAGTCACGTATTTCAAAGTCATTTCACTCATTTGCAGACAGATTAGACCCAAATCAGACGGCTCCTAGTAAAGGAGACGTCCGATCAGGGTACATGTATGCTGTGTTTGCTAATTGAATTTGATAGATGTGTGTCTTTAGATTCTAAAATGGCTACAATAGTGTTTCACCTTCCATATTTCATTATAAACTATTTTGTCCATGAATACATTCAGTGGGTATTGAAATTTGAGGTAAAAATATAGAAAAGGAAAATGATTACGGTAAATTATGGGAATTTGAGAACTGAGGCGGGCGACCATTCTGAAATAGTTACTTATTGTTAGATCTTATTAGACAGTCATTGACAAACAGCTCGTGTCAAGATGAGCCACTCGGCCTCTCATCATGATCCAAACTGTTTGACACACTAGTCATTCTTTTCTGACATAAATAAGAAACATTTGTTCCATATCAGAATCTGAGCATACTTCAGTTTTAACCCTTCTCTTGCTGAATTTTGAAATACATTTCTCCTTCTTTACTCATGTCCTGTTGTATAATTACATATATCTTCACTATGTACAAGTATTTCGCTGTGCAATCACTGCTGTGGAGTGCACTGGTTGCACAATCAACTTGTAAATAGTGCAGATCCTGATGAGACAGCTCCTGCAGGAGCTGTCTCATCTGGGTCTTCACTATTTACAGGTAGGTATATTGACGTGAATAGCAATCGAAGGGTTAAAGCAGAATAAGAATTAAGTCCGATAGAGGTCTACACTGTTCACCCAGGGGAAATACCAAATGCTGCAGATAAAAAGTACAGTTGAACTTCGATATCTCGAACTTCAAATGGCCATACAAATTAGTTCGAGATAAAAGAAGTTCGAGTTATCCGAGTTCTGATCTGGACAATTTCACAGCTTAATACAGGTATAAAGTAATGCTGAAAGCTCACGTAGGAGCTTTCAGCATTACGTTAGACCTGCATTAAGCTGTCACACGTGTTTCTAGATATGTGTAGTTATACATTTTACATCAATTCTGCATTGTAAGTTTTGGAAGGACTGAACAATTAGTTGGAGTTATCCCGAGTTCGAGTAATCCGGGTTCGAGATATCGAAGTTCAACCGTATGTCAAACAGTGTAGACCCTGATCAGATGCCGATTTATACACAGTGGTAGGCTTATTGTCTGACTGTTTGCCACGTCCCCGAAAACACTTGTTATCGTAAAATGTGACCCGTTAATTATCTATCCCATGAGTACATGTACATGTATGCATAAAAGGAATAAAGACGTAATGGATATCAGTCAGCTCTTTCACTAGTATGGCATTACGTATTCTTTTAAATCTTAACCATGGCGGATACTGTATAATTGGATCTATATTATGTCATAGGCAAACAGAGAAGTCCCAGGTCAGACGGCTCCGTATAGGAGCCGTGTGATCTGGTCCTACTCTGTCTGTAAAGGCAAAAACAGGCGTATATGCAGTTAAAGGAATACACGTAAGACGGCTAACAAATGTGCAGATGAAAAGCTATTGTGTGGTGTACATGGATCAGAGAATAGGAATAGATACCCGTATTGACATAATTATAATAAACAGCCCCCATTAACCTTGCCTTTTGAATGAGGGAAGCTAATGTACTAGTCATCTGCAACCAGTGTAGACCCAGATCAGAGGGCTCCTAGAGGAGCCCTCTGATCAGGGTCTGCACTGTTTGTTATTCAAAACCTTTCTCGTAAATTATTTTGAATGGACTCGACTGTTCAACAATAACGGATCATTCCACTTTAATTTTCAGCAGTCAAAGGCTAAACGTTAGCGCTGACATACTTGACACGACTTAAAGGAAATTAAATCAAGAGAATGAGTGGTATGTGTGCGATTTAGCTGGTTATAATGCGGATTTTATCTATTTAACCTCCCTCACCATCTGATCCTCTCTCTCTCTCTCTCTCTCTCTCTCTCTCCGTCTCTATATGTCTCTGTCTGTCTCTCTGTCTCAGTCTGTCTCTGTCTGTCTCTGTCTCTGTTTCGCTCTGTCTGTCTCTGTCTCTCCCTCTCTCTCAGTTTATCTCTCTCTCTTTCTCTCTCTCTCTCTCTCTCTCTCTCTCCCTCCCTGACTTTATCTCTCTCTTTCTCTCTCTCTCTTTCTCTCCCCCTCTCTCTCTCTCTTTTTCTCTCTCTATCTCTTCTCTTCTCTTTCTAAACTGGCCATTAGAAGGAGTCCAATCATCGATGTGTAAGGAGCTTTCTGCATTATTTCGTTCTGCATTAAGCAACCACCTGATATTAAATGTTTTTCAGTTTAGTGGTCGTTATAGAGAGATTATACTGATTTCATTATAACAGGGGAAACCATTACCGACCGCGGAGTCAAACAAGTATTATTTACCTAAACCCTTTCATTCAAATAAACGCCTTTTCACGTATTTGCAAACAGAGTAGACCTAGATCAGGCGTCTCCTATAGGAGTCGTCTGATCAGGGTCTGACCTGTTTGCTAATGGAATTCGATAGGTCTGCTTCTATATTTTCTAAAATGACTACAATGTTCAATACTTCCGAATTTCGTTATCACTATTTTGTCCATGAATAATCAGTAGGTATTGAAAGTTTTAATAAACGTAGAACAAGGAAAGTGTTGAGTCAGATACGACATACAGACCTAAGTGGGATTTAGACAATGCACACTATGATCGAACGTCGCGCCATACTTTGGTCTACACTGTTTACATCGATTTGTCTTCACTGTAAATGCCGAATATGTGAATACCTGAGCAAACAATTTGAATACAGATGAAAAGCTGAGTAAATTAACCCTTTGCTTGCTAATCACGTCAATATACTGCTGGAGCTGTCTCATCAAGGTCTGCACTATTTACAAGTTGATTGTGCAGCCAGTGCACTCCACAGCAGTGATTGCCCAGCGAAATGCTTGTACACAGTGGAGATACATGTAATTATACAACAGGGCATGGGTAAAGAAGGAGAACCGTATTTTAAAATTTAGCAAGCGAAGGGTTAAAATCTGATCAGGGTCAAACTTATTGATGTTGTGGTTATGCGGTTTTTAACCTGGATTTTCCCCATAAATACGGCTTTCTTCGCCTTTCCAAACAGAGGAGACCCAGATCAGACGGCTCCACTAGGAGCCGTCTGATCAGGGTCTGCTCTGTTTGCTTATGAAATAATATAGATGCGATTCAACAGGGTCTACTTTGGCTAAAATTTCCTGTATCCAAGTGCCATTAAAATAATAATCTAATTAATATTCATTGTGTCATTACTCTTACATGGACATTCATGGAGTTAATAGTTTCTAAATTAAAGAAAAAACAAATTTTCGATTCAAAATTGATATTTGAAGCGGACGACAAATGTTACAGACGACAGTGCCTGGCAGCCTTGGAGTTTACCCCTACAGTGTTGGAAACGAGTCACTAATGTCATTTGCAAACAGTGTAGACCCAGATGATAGGGCTCTTAGAGGATCCTTCTCATCAGGGTCTGCACTGTTCGTTATGTTACACTTTTCTTTAGAAAGATCTCTAAAATTCACATAAGCGTGGCCTGGTTAAAATTTGGAATAGTCCATTTGAAAATTTGAAAAATAAGGCTTAATGTATTTTTTTCTCATAGAGTTTTTTAAGCGTTTATCAAGATAACACCGAATAAACAGGTCGGGCTGCACATTACATGATTGTGCAATACATAAAACTCTTGAAAACTACCCTTTATATTTACAGAATTATTATGGTTGATATACAGTAAACCCCCTCTAATGAGACCAGCAAAAAAGGGCATAATTGACAGTGGCAAAGGCATGTGGTAGCTTAATGCAGGACGAAAGTTATGCAGAAAGCTCCTGTAGGAGCTTTCTGCATAACTTTCGATCTGCATTAAGCAACCACCTGATTATGAAGACAGTCATGTTTGTGCATTAAGTGGTCGCATTATAGGGGTTTTACTGTACGTAATATGTACAGTAAAGTCTCGTTAAGGCGACCACATGATTATGAGCTTTAACCCATTTATTCCCATATTATTTGAAGAAAACTCGTCCAAATGTCATTGTGGATTGCTCCATTTTTCGTGTTGTGGGGGCACAGCTAACAAAGTATTTGTTAGAATAAGTCAATTACATCGGTGGTTTTAGCAAACAGTGCAGATTCTGACCAGAGGACTCCTTCAGGAGCCCTCTGATCTGGGTCTACACTGTTTGCCTACGTCCCCTTTTAAGGGACACTGGGCACACATGGGTTAAAAGCAGGTGATGGCTTGACACAGTTCAAAAGCAATACAGAAAGCTCATACGGGGAGCTTTCTGCATAATTGATGTCCTACATTAAGCTACACCTGAATTTAATATCCAGAATTAGGCTTCTCTTGAGTGCCCGTATTAGATAGACTTTACTGCATTAGTAAGTATAAACATCCTACCTCCGCCATTCTTGTAGCAGATGTATGGAAATCTCCAGACATTCCCAAGATCCACAGCAAATCCAACAACCGACAAGAGAAAATCCAATTTTTTACCCCACGTTTCCCTCTCCGGTGCATGTTCAATGCCCTTAGTCCCATCTTTCGTGTTCCCTTCTATATCCACATTTTCTACAGCCCCTTTTCCGGGCAGCAATGAGTCCAGTTGCACTTTTTCGTTGTCATAATCCCAGCCTGGGGAGCTAACCTCTGATCCCTCGGGCCCATCCTTCTTGGGCTCATTGAATTCGTTCTCCATTTAACCACTGTTTAGATACCCTCGTTACAATTTCTTGTTCCAAACATAACTAGTTTACACGTTACTAAACCACTCTTTTCACAATCTAGAAACCTAGATGCACATCAAGTCACAAGAATCTAATTTCACAATCATAAGAAACTCCTGATTTGAGTTAGTTTGCTTTAAACATGAACACGCACACATTTTGATCAACAATTCTATTTTCACATCTCCTATTAATTCTCCCGCCAAATTGAGTGACAGGGGATTATTATCACAGTGAAATTACGATAGCGAATTTTGCTTCCTTCCCAACTGTTGCGATAAGTCCTCGCCGAAGTTTAAATCCATCTATCGACTGAATCGCATTAAATCATGCAAAAGTCGTCCTAAAGATATATAATACGTTTATCAGAAGGCGACTGACCCGCTCCAGTCACTGTGATTCTGTGGTATCAGTTTTATTAACCAGCACAATGTAAAATCACAGATCCAAGCTAATTCTGTGGCATATATATCGGATCCCTCTCACTGCAATATAACAACGTGCCAGCGCGTCACCTACATAAGACGAGCTTATACTTTGAGCTTCGCAATATGAAAAACAGTAAAGCGATCAGAGCACGTGGGACTTATATACATATCACCAGCTAGTAAACTATACCAGTGATACTGTTGATAGTAGAAGGTTTAAACCAATTTAAACCCTGTAGTGGTAAGTGAGCTCGTCCATATATTCAATTTGGACGAAACTATATTTTGATTTATAGGGGTGCTTTCACTGATGCAATGTTTTGAAAATAATCCATACAGCAAGTAGTGTAAACCAACATCAAAGAAATCCATCTCGAGCGGTATTATTAAGGTCTACATTGTTAGCTTTTGTTCTTTTTGCAGGGTCTACAGCAAAACCCCTATAAACCGGACGTTTCAGTTAGCATAGTATTGGAAACAGGTGACAACTTAATGCAGGGTGAAAGTCATGTAGAAAGCTCCTCTATGAGCTTTCTGCATGATTTTCACCCTGCATTAAGCAGTCACCTTCGTAAAAGTATTTAAAATCTTCTCTACTTGAATTCTGGTTTAGAGGGTGTATATCGTATTGACTTAGAACTGTGGACTGGTTTAACTACGTAATTCCTATGAAATAATGATAATACATACAATGGCTTTTATCTTCTTTCAAATGAAGAGTTGGATTATTACTTAATCCTTTACTCCATGAATACACATGCATGCATATTAATTATTTTAATAATCATAATGGCAGGCAAACAAAAACAAAACAACAACTATAGTACACGATCTATACAAATCTGTAAGCGAACAGAGCAGACCCTAGTCAAATTTCGGATCAATCAGGACCCTTCGGATCTGAGTCTACTCTGGTTTCAAAAGCGTTAAAGGGGCGTGCTTATTTGTTGAGTGAATTGTTAATACAGTTGAACTTCGATATTTCGAACTTCAAGGTTCGACATAACAGAAGTTCGAGTTATCCGCTTTCTTATCCGAAAAAATTCACAGAGTCCACAGCTTAATGCAGGTCTAATGTAATGCTGAAAGCTCATGTAGGAGCTTTCAGCATTACTTCAGACCTGTATTAAGCTGTCACACGTGTGTCTATATATAGATACAGTGGTAAATACGCTATTCCTACCCACTTAACGCGTTTCTTACGCGTTACCTAACCGTTCGTTACCCGTTTCTTAGCCGTTTCGTTAAACGGGTTTCTAACCGTTTGTTTACGCGTATCTTAACGCGTTTCCTAAACGCTTAAGTGCCCGGATGAAAGGGGAGTAATCATGGACGAAAGGGGGGTAATCCTTGATATGCCCTTTCTTTGAAATGGTGGACATTCTCATTTACCTGTTGGACACTCCTGATATGTAAAATTAAGATTAACCCTTTCGCTGCCAAACTCTGTCGTCTGCTAACTTTGTCGTCTGCTACAAATTTTCATTCTTTTGATTTTCTTCATTTTTGTTTCAAAAACATAGTAACAGTAACAAACAGTTTTGATCCCGATGAGATGCCGAGTTACTCGGCGTCTCATCTGGGTCCAAAACCTTTTGCGTCTCATCTGGATCCAAACTGTTTGCAAAGGTAATCACAGATCCGACATTGGCAGCGAAAGGGTTAACAGTATTTAAACTTTTAATTCTCGTTTCATTTTCATAAGATCTAGCTAGATCTAGATCTATATTAAACTATAGATCTACATTTTCGTTGCGTTCATCTATGTGTTGTTAAATGTCTTTTTTGCTACTGTACGTACAGTACCGTAGAAGATATAGTAGAAGTATTTTACAACAGATCTAGATCATATCATTCTAAACTATCTTTAAAACTAGAATTTATATTAATCTTAATTGGTCTAAAACGTTTGGATTTATATTTGTGCTGAGCCATAGATCTACAATTATTCAAAACATAGTTTTCTTGTATTTTGGTCATTACATGGGCAAATTATTTGGTATTTCTGTTACGTAATAGTTCGCAACTTTGTTGATAAGAAAGCAGTGGTGTGATCACTGTCAAGACCATTGTCCCCTGCTGAGAAAATAGCTAGGGGATTTACTGACCATGCATATGGCAGCTTTGATCGTATATTTAGGCAGGGGAAAACTAAGTCTTCAACTAAGACAATTTATTTTCATGCATTCATAACAATTATAGCTCGAGTTAGTATTTTTAAAATATTTGAATGCGGGGAACAAAAGTACTGACATTTGAAAGCAGTGTAAACACAGACAATATAGCTACAAAATCAGGGTGTTGATCAGGGTCTTCACTAGTATTTTCATAGGCCTAATTGAAATCATCTAGCAAATATAAGCCTGGTAATAGTGAATGGAATATGATGGGCCATTCCACTTTTAAATTTCGGCATACAAAGGTTTAATCTTCACAAAGTAACAAAATAATAAGAACGTTTTCATAGTTATATGTGAACATGAAATATGCTTACTGTATTTGTTTAAAGCGCTTTAGATCTACCTCATAATGATGAAAACACCTTTGAAAACGTAATAGGTTCAGATCAGATTGCTCGCGTGGAAGCCGTTTGATCTTGGGTCTGCATTATTTGCTTATCCCATTACATACACATGGATTTAACACTCTAAAGCATTTGCAAACAGAGTAAACATAGACATGAAGGCTCTTGTAGCGGCCGTCGGATCAGGGCCCACTCTGCTTATGAAATTATAAATTAATAGAGTTGACTACATTTTCTACAAATATCAAAAAGGCGTGTGCACTTATACCGTTGTTAAATTCAGCAAGATCTAATAAACACTCATGATGTCATTTTTTTCTGACAGAAATACTCAAATGGGAAAGGGTTAAGAAATAGAATAGATCTAAATTCTTTAGTAGGTTTCTTCATTCTAGATCCAAAATTTGGTGGTTTACTTTGTGACAGTTTTTTATCTGAAATGTAGAAACCTACTCAAAAAGAACTAAATTCTTCAATACATTTGTTTGATATACAGTGGATATCTGATTTGATAGCTTTGTACAAACACAATTTAAGAACATATCGTCACCTAAATGAGCAAATCGTCGACACTAGCCGGGATGGAACCGCTAAACGTTCGTTGAGTGACGAATCGATTCTTATTTTGGCTAACCCGTTTCATTCGGACATTTTTGAAAACGGCTATCATCGATAAGATCCAAAATCTCCGCATGAAACGGAAAATTTATGCACCTACCGCAACTTCTTTGGTATAATCGTTTCTTTACGCGTTTAACGCGTGTAAACCGTTTATCCCGTAACCGTTCGTTAACCGTTCGTTAACCGTTCACTACCCGTTTCTAACGCGTAGAAAAACGGGTAAATGGGTAGGAATAGCGTATTTACCACTGTATCTGTAGCGATTCATTTTTAGAGCAATTCTGTATTGTAAGTTTTGAAAGGACTGAGCTTTATGTTCGAGTTATCCCGAAGTTCGAGTTATCCGAGTTCGAGATATCGAAGTTAAACATGTACATCAACCGTGTCCCTAATGAGCATATTTGCATGAACTTTTCACCTCAAGCATATTAATTAACATTATCTCAATAAGGTAAAGCTGTAGACAACAAACTGCAACATCAATTCTATATTTGACAGGAGCTGTCTGAACTGGGTCTACTCTGATTGCAAAGGCATGATAAGGAAATGATTAACGACTATTATCAGGAGGAAGCTGGTGAGGACCAGCTGAAAACTTCAGCAGAGTTTTGTTTTTATTTAACGTATACTCTGTAACAAGACAATAAATGAATACTTATTTTATATTGTTACATGTATATAAACATACAACATATAATGTAGCTAAGTCGAATAGTATAGAATCAAATGTAAGATAATTTATAAAAATAATTGTGCAGACCCTGGTCAGGCAGCTCCTAAAGAAATTGTTAGATCTGGGTCTACTGTGGGTTTTTTTTACAGACGAGCCACAGAGTAAATTGGTGTCTTATCGGGATCCAAACTGATGTTACAGCGATTATTGTGTTTTGAAAAAAATAAAAACATAAAATTGAAGCAGACGACAAAAAGTGCAGACAACAAACTGTAGAACGAATGCGTTGACGTAAGTATGCTACGAACGAATCTGTAATAACATTCCGAAACAGTTTGATTCGAAATGAGTCATCGAGTATCTCATTCTCTGAACAGGATCCAAACCGTTTCACATTCCTTCTTTAAGTCTGTTAACCTTTTCGCTGTCAAACTCTGTCGTCTGCTAACTTTGTCGTCTGCTACAAATTTTCATTCTTTTGATTTTCTTCATTTTTGTTTCAAAAACATAATAACAGTAACAAACAGTTTGGATCCTGATGAGACGCCGAGTTACTCGGCGTCTCATCTGGATCCAAACTGTTTGCATAGGTAATCACAGATCCGGCATTGGCAGCGAAAGGGTTAAGAAGCTGGACATATTTAGCTAAGCGGTGGAGTTTAAAAATGAATTGAAGGAAAAGTACAATAAAACCCCTCTAAATCGGAATTATAGTAAAGAATAAATAGACATGTGGCTGCTTAATGCAGGGTAAAAGTCATACAAAAAAGCTCCTCTAGGAGCATTCTGCATGACGTTCACGCTAAACAAAGCTCTCAAGTGTCTCCAAGACTGATATTGATAATAAATCCACAGTCCAGTTGTGAGAGTTTGACCGTATATTCAAAACTAAATTGTCATATATGATAAAGGCTAAATATAGAATAATACTGAAACATAAAACAGAAGAATAACCTTTAGCCTGCTGTAAATATTTGCAACCGCTCAACCTGCCTAGTATTCATCATTTCTCTGTTTAATATTCATGCATCATAAATATTTATTACAGTGCTCCCTCTCTACAACGACACCCTTTGGGATACGAATATTGTATGTGTTGTTCAGAGGGAGTTGTTATAGGGAGGGAAAAATCATAGGGTTTGATCGAGGCATAACGAAAATATGATGGAAAAAGGTTGTTTCTGGAGCCTTGTTGTGTCGGAAACAGTGACATACGTTGTTGTGTCGGAGGGAATCGTTATTGAGAGGGCCGTAGGGAGGGAGAACTGTAGCTGGTAGTTTATAATGGCATATGTACACATGCTTTTGCGATATCGGTAGAAACCGCAGACTCGCATCTAATATGATTTCATAAGCCAATAGAGCAGATCCAGATCAGACGGCTCCTATAGGAGTCATCTGGTCAGGGTCTTCTCTGTTTGGAAAGGCGTGAGAAGCGACTGTATAAGGGAAAGGATTACACACATGAGGTGTTTGGCATATATCCTCAGAGATAACTACAACAATGTAGGTGTCAGACAGCTTGGATCATGATCAGACGCTGAGAGAGTCGGTGTCTGATCCGGATTCAGGTTACGTGCAGAGTACAGTAAAAACCTCTAAAACCGGACGTTAAATTGAGCATAAAAATCGGTCTTGGAGACAGGTGGAAGCTTTTTTGCCGATTGAAAGTCATACAGAAAGCTCATTTCTTCCTGCATTAAGCAGCCATCTGCCTAAAAATCTAAATTCCTATCTATTAGAATTCCGGTTTAGAGGGGTGTACGCGCTCATAGCGTGCAAACTGTTGAACGTTTACTTCTTGACGAATGTATGACCTCATTAATATTTATCAATGGAATCTTTGATTATAGCACATGGAACATGGAGACTTGTTGCCGTAGCAGACATTTGTTGAACCCTATATACCAGTATAACTTTATTTAAGTATTTACTCCACGAATATATACATGTATGTACAATTATTGCATCACGAATATTAAGTTGCTGATATTTTATAATTGCAAACGAATACAGACAATTTTGGTCATGACAGAAACTGTAGTCAGATCTATAGTATCCCTTAATTAAACACAGCAAATCATGACCAGACGGCTCCTACAAGAGGCGTCTGAAATGGGTTTATCGTCTAATCTTGGTCTACCCTGCTTGCATAGGCGTTAAAAGGCGTCTCTTTAGGGTAAAGGGTTAGGCAAATAAACCAGATCCTAATCAGACTGTGTCTGTAGGGGCTGGGTCTATTTGCAAAACCCAAACTATTTGTTTATGCGAAGATATCTGTTAATTGTGACATTTACTTGAGTTGTGTTTGGTCTAGAGAATGAGACAAGCGCCTCACCATTAGCTTTTTTATTTGTATATTGTCACAAACAACTACCTGCGTATCACATACCATGGAGCTGAGGTGTTACTCGTTTTTTTTCATCCCGATCCAAAGTGTTGACAAAGGCCATGCTTAACCCGTTTCCTCATAGGCTATTGTTAGATCAAACCTTTTTGAATAAATCTATCGAAAAGGAGCATTAACTAGAGAAAAGGTTGTTTTTAGAATTTTGTAGTTTGAAACCATTGCGATAAATAGAGCATTTGCTCCTATAGGAGCAAATGCTCTATTTATAACAATGGTTTCAAGAAGTGACTATTACAGAGGCGTAGAAAGGCGTATTTATGGAGGAAAGGGTTTCATGTAACCCTTCACCTAACACAATGTTTTGCATACAGAGTAGATCCAGATCAGACGGCTCCTACAGGATGTAAACTCATGAAACCATAGTTGAACTTTCTATAACGGTACAAATGATCATTCGGTATCGATAGACATTGCAGTCAAATCTGACTCTACAATGTCTACAATGTCTATCGATACTGAATGATCATCTGTACCATTATAAAAAAGTTCAGCTAATAAATATCCATGATGTCAACATGAATATTAAACATGGAACGGGTTAATTACAGAGAACGTACAGACAAATAAGGAATCGGCCTTACTTTTCGTTCGTGTTACGTCACATGTACATGCAATGAGTAATAGACAGATAACGACAGCGGGGTGAGGTGGGGGACATACAGTAAACTCTTTATACAGCGATAAATACAATTAGGTCACATTTGGCAGTTTAAAGACAGGTGAAAGCTTAATACGGGACGAAAGTTACACAGAAAGTTCCTCTTGGAGCTTTCTGTATTACTTTTGTCCTGCATTAAGCAACGAACTCTTATCGGCCTTTATATCTATTCATTACATAACTAAAGAAGACAAGATATCCTGTTACACTTGTAAAGAGATAGACAGAACAAAGAGAGATACACATCAGATATAGATACATATACATGTAGATAGATAAAACATAAAACCAGAAGAGAAAGACACATACACGTGCAGTCAGACGGGTTGTCAGACGAACGAAAAGATATTCAATCAGACTGATGGACAGACGGACGGACAAATAACCAGGCAGGAAAACCCCCAGATGAACAACCGAACAGACGGACAGCAAGACAGACGGACAAACGGAAGGACATAGTTATAAACTTACAGAAAAAACAGGTAAATTGTCAGACAGGCGAGAATACACCACTTGTTTGAAACTACAGTAAAACCTCTCTAAACAGGAATTCTAGTAAAGAAGAATTTAGATATGTTAAACAAGTGGTTGCTTAATGCAGGGTGAAAGTCATGCAGAAAGCTCCTCTAGGAGCTTTCTGCATGACTTTTACCCTGCATTAAGCAGCCACCCGTTTCCAATATCGACATCTATGCTAAATGCAACGTCCGGTTTATAGGTGTTTTTACTGTACACCCTCCAATACCGATATTTATACTAAATTGAACGTCTTGTTTAGCGCGGTTTTACTATACTGGTCCTACTACTATTCGCTACCGGTGCACTCTGTATTCCATAACGTACGTTTTTATCAAAGCCCTTACTTGAATAGAGCATTTTACTACATAAATAGACTATTATGAATAGAGTGATGACGATCTAAATCATTGAGACATTTTGAAATGGAATACCTGCATCAGCTGAATAAACATTATTTGAATTGTGTATTCAAATACATTCAGATTTTTCATGAAAACGTGGAGTATAGATCGTTTCTTTAGTCGACAGGTCGTATGTCGGTCAAAGCGTTTGATCATGCACTACAAGTAATTCGTCGTGCATTTTCAGCCTGTAAGTTGACGTCTTATACAAGTCGATAAAATTCGTCCTTCTGCCAGAATCTTTTTATATTAACCCTTCTCTTGCTGAATTTTAAAATACATTTCTCCTTCTTTACCTATGCCCTGTTGTATAATATCATATCATACATACATACATACATACATAACATATATGGATGGACGGATGGACGGATGGACGGATAGATAGATGGATAGATGGATAGATGGATATATGGATAGATGGATAGATATATAGATAAATAGATGGATAGATGGATAGATGGATAGATGGATAGATGGATAGATAGATAGATAAATAGATTATAGATATATAGATAAGATAGATAAATAGATAGACAGACAGACATGCAGGTAGACAGGCACACAGACAGACATATAGACAGACAGACAGACAGACAACCATATATGATAGGACATGAGTGCATATGCATTCTTTTATTATATAAAATAGCACAGGTACCCAGACACCCGTGGGTAATATGCCCATGAGTATCCGGGTAGCCTTATGCAAATATAGATAACAATATAGATCATTTAAAATGCGTATGTACTCCCACTCGATCGATGAAGGGGAGGGGGACAACCATTGTGCTGAAGTACCCCACGTTAGCGAAAAAAGAATTATATCTATCACTTCAGCTTTAATATGAAATAATGAAGATGCCAAACGTACTCTGGGTCCATGCTTATAAAGCTTTTAGTTGAGTCTGAGATCGTTCTCAAGCTTTTGATTGGTCAGATTTGAGCCTTTGGCTAAAATCTGACCAATCAAATGCTTGAAAACTCAAATCTGACCAATCAAAAGCTTGAGAACGAAACTCAGACTCAACTAAAAGCTTTATAAGCATGTACCCAGGCTTCTAAATGTAATAGCTATCCCCGAACTCCATGAATACTCTTACGGGAAGGATGGCATTTTTTTTAATCCGAGTTTATTAAATCACTCGGTAAACCAAGGAAATGTAATAAATATATGCAAATTTCAAAGAAATAAAGCACATACATAGCTAAAATACAGATTGAAACAAAAAGTGAAGTCTCTGATCAGACGCCGCCTTGAAAAGGCGACGTCTGATCTGGGACTGCACTATTTGTCATGGTGCATTTATGGGACATTAGTGGTGAAAGGGTAGATTAATTTTATTTTACTATAATTATTATGAATAATGTCGATTTTAGCAATGGCAGGGGCTGTAGACCAGATCTTCAGCAGAACCTGTCCTATACGGCCATTCACACATTGAACTAGTGTTAAAACAGGTGGTTGCTTAACCCATTCCCTCACATTGGCGCCTTTGGACTCCTCTGTAAAAGTCACTTTTTAAAACCATTGTCATAAACAGAGCATTAAAAAGTTTTGCTCCATAAGAGCAAATGCTCTATTTATCACAATGGTTTCAAAACTACACAATTCTAAGATTTTCATTTTCTCTAGTAAATGCTCCTTTTCGGTAGATTTATTCAAAGGTGTTGGATCTAAAAATAGCCTATGAGGGAATAGGTTAATTGCAGGACAAAAGTAATACCATGGCCTGCTATGTTTGTTAATAGAATTTAAAAGATCTGTTTCTGTACTTTCTAAAATTGCTACAATTCCCTATTTCCATATTGCACAACTATTTTGTCCATGCATATTCAGTAGGTATTGAAACATAGAACAGGGATAGGATTAATGAAGTTGAAAACTACTTGGTGCAATACAGTAAAGGGCTGCACGTTTTTTATCTCAAGAAGTAGAACTCGGAAAGTACTTATTAGTGGGTGGTATACTCGGGTCGTTTTATAGCTGGACCAAAACAGTTTGTAAGTGTCATTCGCGACATAGCTGACACTTGAAAGATAAAACTTTACAAGTTCAAATGAATTAAGAAATGGTTAAAAAAAGGTTAAAGTGTTTAGTTCAACCCTTTACTCCATTGCTGTGCCATTTATTTCCATCATTTATGCCAGGAAATGATTGAGAACATAATACATTAACCCATTCCCTCATATTGACGCCTTTTGACGCCTCTCTAAAAGTCACTTTTTGAAACCATTGTGATAAATAGAGCATTCGCTCCATAGGAGCAAATGCTCTATTTATCACAATGTGTTCATACATGTAACAACACAATTCTGAAGTTTTCCTTTTCTCTAGTAAATGCTCATTTTCGGCAGATGTATTAAAAGAGGTTGGATCTAAAAGTAGCCTTTGAGATAATAGGTTAAAGTATTTATAATGCGACCACTCAAAAGAAATTTAATTCAGGATTTTTAAAACGGGTGGTAGCTTAATGCAGGATTCAGCAACCAGTTGCATTTGAATACCCCTACTTTAATAATGCATAGTGTTGCTTTAACCCATTACCTCATAGGCTATTTTTAGATACAACCTCTTTGAATTAATCTACCGAAAAGGAGCATTAATTGGAGAAAAGGAAACGTTTAGAGTTTTGTAGCTTGAAACCATTGTGATAAATAGAGCATTTGCTCCTATAGGAGCAAATGCTCTATTTATCACAATGGTTTCACAAAGTGACTTTTACAGAGTCGTCAAAAGTCGTCAATATGAGGGAAAGGGTTAATGAGGCTCGAATGTAAATAATAAATCTATATAAAACAACGGTGTTTTAGTCTATATCCCCAAACCGCTTGGTCTACTTAGTACTTAAACACCTTACATACTGTCCTATCTCTGTCCTATCGAGACGAATTTTCAAACAAAACAAAAAACAACAAAATCCAGATCACGGTCTGCTCTGTTTGCTTATGAAATTATGTAGATGTGAGTATAGAGCTTCTGCCAAAGCCAAACCTCCTGTGTGTACATGCATATAACAGTATAGAAATTCAGCCATTCCATTTTCATAAGTTCCTACATGAAGTTTATCGAGGGAAAGGGTTGGTACTTCCGTTTTAGTATTGACTTCAGGTTTCATATCCTTTTGACAAATGACAACACTGTCGCCTGCATTTGTTTGTCTTCTGCCCACATTTAATTATGTTTATATACATTTTATTGCAGAATTATTGTGTTCTGATTGTTCTAAATGACAAACAGTTTGAATCTTGATCAGGGGCCGAGTTACTAGGCGTCTGTACTAGAGCCAAGCCGTTTGCATGGGGTTACTACAACTGTGTTACGTTAAAGGATGCAGTAACATCCCTCTAAACCGGAAGTTCACTTTAGTATAAATATAGCTCTTTTAGACATGTGGCAGTTTAATGCAGGGTGAAAGTCATGCAGAAAGCTCCACACAGAAAGCTCCTAGAGGAGCTTTCTGCATGACTTTCACCCTGCATTAAGCAGCCAGCTGCCTGAAAGTATCTAAATTATTCTCTACTAGAATTACGGTTCAGAGGTGTTTATCTCTATATAAATGTATCTATGGAGATTGGTTTATTTTTTTTCTGTAGAAAACAAACACTGAATATTCAAAAGTTCACTTTGGTTAATTGGTAAGTAATATGTCCGTGTATATTAGTACCGATGAGTTCATATCCTACTGTACAGATACTCGAGTACTCGTACCAGCTCTATAATTATTATGTATACAATTTCATTGACCTGGTTTACTAACAGGGAGGACACGTTTTGCAACTCTTCGGTCATACTTGCATCATCGATAAGGCTTATCTTAACCCTTCGCTTGCTATTCACGCCAATATACTTACCTGTAAATAGTGAAGACCCAGATGAGACAGCTCCTGCAGGAGCTGTCTCATCTGGGTCTTCACTATTTACAGGGTCTGCACTATTTAGAGGGTCTGCACTATTTACAAGTTGATTGTGCAACCAGTGCACTCCACAGCAGTGATTGCATAGCGAAATACTTGTACATTTACACAGTGAAAATATATGTAATTATACAAAAAAGCGTGGGTAAAGAAGGAGAAATGTATTTTAAAATTCAGCAAGAGAAGGGTTAATTCTTACCCCGCCCGCCGTAATTAACTAATATCTGCTCAAGTGTGAATCTTGTACAATTTTGACTAATAAACTATTGACCGAACGTCAAACAGCTTGGCGTCTTATCTGGGGCAAAGGTGTTTGCAAATACGAAACAGGCCACGATTAGCGCCTTTGCTGTCATATTTTCATCACTCCTTCACTCCTTCAACATTTGTGGTTTGCTGCTAATATCAATTTTATTAATTTCTTTTTAACCCTTCGCTTGCTATTGACGTCAATGTATACCTGCCTGTAAATAGTGAAGATCCAAATGAGACAGCTCCTGTAGGAGCTGTCTCATCTGGGTCTGCACTATTTACAAGTTGATTGTGCAACCAGTGCACTCCACGGCAGTGGTTGCACAGCGCAATACTTGTACACAGTGAATATATATGTAATTATACAACAGGGCATGGGCAAAGAAGGAGAAATGTATTTTAAAATTCAGCAAGCGAAGGGTTAAAACAACCCCGCTGAAATAAACATGGATCCTGGTTAGACGCCAAGATACTAGTTGTCTCGAATTGATCTAAAGTGTTTGTATTTTAATACATATGACCTAAGTGGCAATGAAAGAGTTATTTCGGTAACAGACTTACCCGATTTAAGTCAATTTATGACTGCACAAACTGCAGCTAATCTTAATTCGATTACAGATTAATCCGCACTAAGTCAAATGATTACTACACAAATTGCAGCTATGTATATGTGCATATGACCGACATATTTAACCCTTTTCCTCACGTGTTTTCACGCATTTTCAAACAGAGAAGACCCATATCAGACGGCTCCTAAAGGAGCCGTCTGATAAGGGTCTGTACTGTTTGAAAATGGAATTTGATAGACATGTTTCTTTAGTTTCTAAAATGGCTACAACATTTCACCGTCTATATTTTATTATAACTATTATGTCCATGAATATTCAGTAGGTATCGACATAAATGTGTAATAAACATAGAACAGGGAAAGGGTTAACTCTTCCCCCGCTATGAAAAAGGTCCGCTAAAGGTTGGATTTGGGACAAATTTAACTACACCCATTTCGATCAAGCTTCTGTACAACTGTTGGTCGATTGTCAAACAGCTTGGTTCCTTGTAAGACGCCGAGTTACTAATCTGTTTGCAAATGCTATTTAACCCTTTCCTTTATGTAAGCGCATTTTGATGCATCTGCAAACAGAGTAGACCTAGATCAGACGGCTCCTATAGGAGCCGTCTGATCAGGCTCTGCTCTGTTTGCTTATGGTGTAATATAGATCTGATTCTACAGCTTCTGCCTGAGCCAAAATGTCATGTGCTCATATGCCATTATAAAAATAATCTTATCAATATTCATGACGTCATTAATTCCTACATGAGTATTCATCAAGGAAAGGGTTAAGTTGCAGATAGCGGGGATAATGGTTTACTGATCAACCATCGATAGCGAATCTGTGGTCATCATTGCAAACAGTTTGAATACAGATGAGTAGCCGAGTACCTCGGTGTCTCATTAGGATCTAAGCTTTTTGAAAATGCCAGATGCTGATAGCAGGATGAAGGTTATAGTATGGACTGAAATGAGACGCTTAGAGATTAGGGTACCAATATAGTATGGACTGAAATGAGACGCTTAGAGATCAGGGTACCAATATAGTATGGACTGAAATGAGAAGCTTGGAGATCAGGGTACCAATATAGTATGGACTGAAATGAGACGCTTAGAGATCAGGGTTCCAATATGGTATGGACTGAAATGGGACGCTTAGAGATCAGGGTTCCAATATGGTATGGACTGAAATGAGACGCTTAGAGATCAGGGTACCAATATGGTATGGACTGAAATGAGACGCTTAGAGATCAGGGTACCAATATAGTATGGACTGAAATGAGACGCTTAGAGATCAGGGTACCAATATGGTATGGACTGAAATGAGACGCTTAGAGATCAGGGTACCAATATAGTATGGACTGAAATGAAACGCTTAGAGATCAGGGTACCAATATAGTATGGACTGAAATGAGACGCTTAGAGATCAGGGTACCAATATAGTATGGACTGAAATGAGACGCTTAGAGATCAGGGTACCAATATGGTATGGACTGAAATGAGACGCTTAGAGATCAGGGTACCAATATGGTATGGACTAAAATGAGACGCTTAGAGATTATGGTACCAATGTAGTAATGTTTGATATGAGACACTTAGAGATAAGGATACCAATATAGTATGGATTTAAATGAGACGCTTAGAGTCTGTAAGTTAGAGATGAGAGTGCCAACATAGTATGGGTTGAATTCAGACGCTTAGAGATAATGGTTGCACTATAGTATAATACTATTGACTGAAATGAGACGCATAGAGATTAGGGTACCAATATAGGTAAGACTGAAAGGAGGCGCTTAGTGATCAGGGTACCACTATAGTATTGACTAAAATGGAACGCTTAGAGATCAGGGTACCAACATAGTATGGAATGAAATAAGACGCTGAGAGTTTAGACTACCAATATAATACGGACTGAAATGAGACACTTAAGGATTAGGATACCAAAAAGTATTGACTGAAACAAGACGCTTAGAGATTAGGGTACCACTAAGTTATGGGCTGAAATGAGACGCTTAGAGATTAGGGTACCAATGTCGTATGGATTGATATGAGACGCTTAAAGATTAGGGTACCAATGCAGAATGGATTGAAATAAAAAGCACTGGAACTAGGGTACCAATATAGTAAAGGTTGAAAAGAGACGCTTAGAGATCAGGGTACAAAATTTTAATATAGTATGGAATGAAAAGAGACGCTTAGAGATTAGGGTACCAATATAGTATGGACGGCAATGAGACGCTTAGAGATTAGGGTACCAATGTAGTATGGAATGAAATGAGACACTTAGAGATCAGAGTACCGACATAGTATAGATTGAAATGAGACGCTTAGAGATTAGGATACCAAAATAGTATGGACTGAATGAGACACTTAGAGATTCTGGTACTGATATAGTTTGGACTAAAATGAAATGCTTAGAGATTAGGGTACCAATATAGTGTGGACTGAAATGAGACGCTCATATATTAGGGTACCAATATAGTGTGGACTGAATTGAGACTTTTAGAGATTAGGGTACCAATATAGTTTTGGACTAAAACGAGACGATTCGAGATTAGGGTACCAATACAGTGTGGACTGAATTGAGACGCTTAGAGATTAGGGTACCTATATAGTATAGATAATAACTTAAATGAGACGGTTAGAGACCAGGTACCAACATAGTATGGATTAAAATAAGACGTTGAGAGATATAGTGGATCATACATGAGTGTTCATTGCAAATTGTTTTTATGAAACTGTTGTTTATAGCGTAGTACAGTGGGATTCAATCTGTTAATTTGCATAAAAAATGCATTAGTGAATTTCCGAGATTTACGGCACCCTGTTTCGTCACTCCCACAAGGCAGATTATGTGATAAACCGAATTCACGACACTCTACATGTTGTATCCTTTTTTTTTTTTACATAAATCTACAAAATAAATGTAGTTCGTGAAATAACAGACATAAAGGAGATGACAACTTTAGCATTCACCGCATTTGTTTAGCATGAACTGGGTGAAATGGCATAGGTCATTCATAACAATCTGAGTATCAACAATGTTTAAATTTCCCTGAGAAAAAAATGTGGATTTCATTACACCAGTTTGGATTCATTATGTTCGTTTGAATTGTAAAGCCTATACAAGTGACATTGTTATTAGGACTCACACTTATCCCGCTACCTTAACCGATTCCCTCATATTGACGACTTTTGACGACTCTATAAAAGTCACTTTGTGAAACCATTGTGATAAATAGAGCATTTGCTCCTATAGGAGCAAATGCTCTATTTATCACAATGGTTTCAAAATACAATATTCTAAAAAATTCCTTTTTTCTTGTTAATGCTGCTTTTCGGGAGATTTATTCAAAGAGGTTGTATCTAAAAATAGCCTATGAGGTAATGGGTTAACTCCTATATCGCTAAGCCCGATCTGATTTCCGTTTGCAAACAACTTGGATCCAGATGAGACGCCGAGTAACTCGGCGTCTCATCAGGATCCAAGCTGTTTGACACTTGTTCAAAATTGAAACTTGAAAAAATGGAAACGATTCGGATATATTAAAATATAGTAACGCATTAGGATTTTAGCAGACTTAATTCTTGTTCAGCAGTGAGATGGGTTACATGTAATAATGCCGTTTATCATTTTGATCCACATATAAAACTTGCAACAAGGGATAAAATATTTTTCTCATATTGCTTATCCGAAACTTTCATTCAGATTCGTGTATTTAAGTTCACAATTGTTTATTAGTTGTTTACTAACCCCGAACTTCAAAGCCTTCTGTCCTTTCCATCTACCTGCTATATACCCAACACAAGACGTAAATCAGACATAAGCCTTAGGAGCTGTCTGATCAGGGTCTGTTCTGTTTGCTGACAGGATGACATGACCTTTCTAGTTTCTGCTGTGGTACATTTGTACAAATGTCAATTGTCCATACGCTCATTATAAATGTTCAGCTCATTGATATTCATTAAGTAAATATTTCCAACATGCATATTCATGAAGTGTAGGATTTACTTAACCCTTTCCTTCATATAATCGTGTGTTTTGCAAATTGGAAAACAGGGTAGACTTTAGAGCCGTCTGATCAGGGTCTACTCTGTTTGGTAATGGAATTTGAAAGCTCTGTTTCTTTACTTTCTGAAAAGGCTACAATGTTCTACCTTCCACATTTAGTTGTAGCAAACTTTTTTCAATGAATATTCAGTAGATATTGAAATTTGGAATGAACGTAGAACAGTGAAAGGGTTCAAAGATGATAGACTTACTACAATATGGCTGCATGCCACACTAACCTTATACATGTCGCTATTCGCGGCTCGACTCGCATTTGCAAGTGGCTTATGTTCAGCCGAAGCGCCGAATAACTCGGCATCTCATCAGGATTCAAGCTGTTTGACACTCGGTCAAAAGTTTTCAAATAGCGTGTTCGCATCGGCAATAGTCAAAATAACACCAGGTCTAATTTCGAGCAGGGATTATACTTTCCCTTTGGGGTAGATATTACCTGGCGTTGTTTTGTATCTTATATTATAATAATATCTGTGTCGGTGCAAATGCGAATGCAGTAGAACCTCTCTAAACCGGACGTTAAAATTGGTACCAATACTCGCATTGGAGACAGGTGGCAGCTTAATGCAGGAGGAAAGTCATGCAGAAAGCTTTCTGCATGACTTTCATCCTGCATTAAGCAGCCACCTGTCTAAAAGTAACAAAAGTCTTCTCTACTTGAATTCCGATTTGGAGAGGTTTTACTGTATTCTACAGTCAATTCTTGTCAAGTTGTGAAAACGTAACTTCTGCTTAATTTAGACCTGGTACAATATTAACTACTTTCGTGCAAGCTTTTGAGATACTACAGACTTAGTGTTACATGTAAACAGCTCGGATCCAGATGAGACGCCGGGTTACTCGGCGTCTCATCTGGATCCGAGCTGTTTGCAATTGCGTGTCAGTTCGCGATTAGAGGGATAATGGTTAAGGTAGGTGGGAAAGGGCTAAGCCAGTGGGACAATGACTAAGGTATTTGGAAAGAGGCCAAGGTAGAGGGCTAAGGGTTAAAGTAGAATGCTAAAGCTAGGTTCCCGCTGCCGATCAGATCAACTCGACCATCCCGATCACCCGAATTCCTCGACTAAGCTCGACCGAAGGCATGTACACGAATTCTTCTCGACCACTACTCGATCATACACGACCCCTCGCAATCATTCACGACTCCTCCACGACGTCAACTAAACAACCACTCCGACCTCTACTCGATCATCTCGACCTAGATTCGATCCCTACACGATCTCTACCCGAACAACTGGACCTCTGCTCGATCTGTACCCAATCAAATCGGGTACAGATCGGGCAAATGACTTCACCCCGACCGCACTAGATCTCTTCACGATTGTATCCCGATCAACTCGACCCTTTACTCGATGAGTCTTGATCAATACCCGACCGCTTCCCGATCGCCTCTCGTGCGCGTGGCTACTCGATCTCTACCCGATTGTTTAATATGTCCAAAATATTCCGGTATTGAGTTCGAGCGATGCCGACCAAGGTCGACCTCCCCGATCACTCCTGCCGAGCAAGCCAGACCAGTACCCGATCATTTGGTCGGGCTTGATCGATTTGATCTGATCGACAGTAGGAACCTAGCTTAAGGGCTAAGGTAGAGGGCAAATGTAGAGGGCTAAGGTAGAGGGATAAGGGTTAAAGTAGAAGGATGAGGGTTACGGTAGAGGGATAAGGGTTACGGTAGAGGAATAAGGGTTACGGTAGAGGAATAAGGGTTACGGTAGAGGGATAAGGGTTACGGTAGAGGAATAAGGGTTACGGTAGAGGGATAAGGGTTACGGTAGAGGAATAAGGGTTACGGTAGAGGAATAAGGGTAACGGCAGAGGGATAAGGGTGAAGTAGAGGGATAAGGACTAAGGTAGAGCGGAAAGGACTTAGACAGTGGAATAAGGGTTACGGTAGAGGGATAAGGGATAAGGTAGGGGGATAAGGGCTAAGGTAGAGGGATAAGGGCTAAGGTAGAGGAATAAGGGTTACGGTAGAGGGATAAGGGTTACTGTAGAGTGATAAGGGTTACGGTAGAGGAATAAGGGTAACGGCAGAGGGATAAGGGTGAAGTAGAGGGATAAGGACTAAGGTAGAGCGGAAAGGGCTTAGACAGTGGAATAAGGGTTGCGGTAGAGGGATAGGGATAAGGTAGAGGGGTAAGGGCTAAGGTAGAGGGATAATGGCTAAGGTAGAGGGATAAGGGTTACGGTTGGGGGATAAACGTTACGGTAGAGTGATAAGGATTAAGTAGAGGAATAAGGTCTAATGTAGAGGGGAATGGCTAAGACAGAGGGATAAGGGCTAAGGTAGCGGGACAAGGGTTAAGGTAGAGCGATACTGGTTAAGATATCGGGCTAAGAGTTTATGTAGCAGTAAGGACTAATGTAGCTGGTTAATGGTTAAGGTAGCAGGATAAGGTTTAACTATCCTTCTCGAGTATATCGATTTCGTCTGAGGCGTTGAGATATTAGATTTGTTTTCATCCATCCATCTTCGATTCCGTTCATTTGCATTGTAAATTAAGTCTTATGCAAATATCTGAAACAAAAATTCACTGTCACTTATTCAAGTTAAACCACCTATAATACGTAAGGCTTTAAATATTAAGCGGTTATGATTACATAAAACCAAAAAAGGACGTGATAAATAATTTTGGACAATTTAACATTTTGTATTTATTCATGGACGAGTTTGAAACTATTATTGTGTTTTTGTATTGTTTTTATTCAGTTTTTTGCCGATTTGGATATAGACACACAGATTCTTCTCGTTTATCTTCTAACGTTACCGCGTAGAACTTGTTTGAAATGATTTATATGCAGTCCATCAACTACAGATGTATTACAGAGAGGACTGGGTGTCATTTTTCTTGTCTTTTTTGTTTCAAAGTCTATTAGAGTCAGTAACAGAGGATCGCACATGGGGTAAACCCCAGTAACATTACTATACTGTAAACACTTTCTAAAGCGACTACCAAAACGTTGTCAAATTCCGGGACATGAATACAGATGGTTCATTATTGCATGATAATACAGTGTAGTTATGCAGAAAACTACAGGAGCTTTCAGTATTACGCTCACTCTTCATTGACCCTTTAATCCATTCATACACCTTTCTAGGCCTTGGCAAACAGAGTAAACCCAGATCAGACGGCTCCTGTATGCATAGTGTCCTTCATAAGACTAGACTTATTACTAATGCCATTAAAATGACTTGGCAAAATGACCATATTTATGCATAGTGCCCATAAAAACTAGGTTAATACCTCGTCTTCGTAAATTGTGTAGGTTTATACCTAGTGTCATTAAAAATACGATGTTTATGCGAAGTGTCCCTGCAAGGACTAGTTGTATGCCGTATGTCCTTCAAATGACTAGTCGTACGACTGGTGTCCTTCACATGACTAGGTTTATGCCTAATGATTTTCATAGCACTAGGTTTATGCTAAGTGTCCTTGAAAAGACTAGGTTTATTCCTTATGTCCTGAAAAACACTAGGTTTATGCATGTCCTTGAAAGGGCTAGGTTTATATGCATAGTGGCCTCAAAGTACAAGGTTTATTCACTGTGGCCTTAACAGGGCTATGTTTCTGCTTAGTGTTCATAACAGGACCATGTTTATATACAGAGTCCGTAAAATGATTAGTTTCATGCCCAATGCCCATAAAAAGACTAGATTTGTGCATATGGTAGTAGTTAAAAGGACCAGGTCCATGCCAAGTGCCCTTAAAATACCTATATCATGTTTATGCATGGTGACATTTAAAGGCCTAGAAATTTTATAAAGTGACATTAAAAGGTCTAGATTTAAGCATAATGACCATAAATAGACAATATTAAAGCATGGTATCCTCAAAAGGAATACATTTATGCATAGTGTCCTTTAAATAACTAGGTATATGCCTAGTGTCCTTAAAAAGAGCTAGGGTTATGCTAGGTGTATTCAAAGGACTAGGTTTATGACTTATGTCCTTAAAAGTTTTAATCTTCTTTATAGGACTTGACTAAATGACCATAATTATCTATGCCCATTGTCCTTAAAAGGTCCAGGCTTATGCCTAGTGTGCGTAAAAGGTTTAGGTTTATACCTAACGTTATTAATACGACTATATTTATGCGAAGTGTCATTGAAAGGACTAGATGTATATGCTCAGTGTCCTTCAAATGACTAGGTTTATGCATGGTCTTCTTCAAAGCACTAGGTTCATGCCCAGTGACCTTCAAATGATAGATTCGGGCCTATTGTCACAAAAAGACTAGACTTATGTCCAATGTCCTTAAAAGAACTAGGTGTATGCATTGTGTCCTTTAAAGGACTAAGTTTAAGCATAGTGTCCTTAAATGTATTTCTCAAAGGTGACATCGATAACAATATGATTTGCAAAAGCATGCATTCAAAGGAAATTTCCTTCAATTATTATTAATAAAGTCATGATGGTTTCCAAGAATATGTATGTAGTTAAGTGGGTCAAAACATGTAGATAATCCAAAAGGTCACATGAGGACTTTAAACTGCGTATATAAACACACATAGGCGCAGATGTGCTCAACCTTTAGCTTGCTGCGCAAATTATTTTTTTATAAGATTTACCTAGTACATTTTCAAAATTTTAGCTATAATCAGTCAACCAAATTGCTATCAGGGCGTCAAACAGTTTGGATCCTGATGAGACGCCGAGTTACTCGGCGTCTCATCTGGATACAAACTGTTTGCATAGGTAATCACTCATCCATCCACAGCAGGCTAAAGGATAAATCAATTACACAAGCAGCATGACAGTGACAATTAACCCTTTACCTGATGCATATTAATGTAAGAAATAATGACATTTGTGGCCATGACAGAAACTGTTGAATCCGATCTATACTTTTCCATAGTGTACATGTACTCTGCAAACCTGTAAAAATGTGTATTCATTAGGTACAGTAACACCTGTCATAAGCGGCCATTTATTTATTGAACATAGCAGTCTGAAACAGCGGATGGTTACTTAATGCAGGACAAAAGTAATACAGAAAACTCCTATTCTGCATTCCTTTTGATCTGCATTCAGCTATCACCTGCCTTACAGACCTATGATTATACATGTATCTCTTGTTGATGGTCGCTTTAGACACGGTCTACTATAGATGGATTACAAAATACAGTAGAACCACTCTAATGCGACCACTTAATGAATAAACATGGTTGCCTAATGCAGGACAAAAGTAATGCAGAAAGCTCCTCTAGGAGCTTTCTGCATTACTTTAGTCCTGCATTAAGCTACCACCTGCACCTAGCACCTAGACTTATACCTTTTTTAGATGGTCGCATTAGCGGTTTTTTTACTGTATTCCTAATGCATGACAGATACTGTAAACCCTCCCTTGTACAATCGTTCCACAATAAGTCTAACGGCTGATATTGATTGTAACACTTTTTCAACGCTCTATTTACAAAATGGAATAATCCATCACAGCTTTAAGGTAGACTTCATTCAGTATGAAAGGGTATAAATTGCAAGGGGATTTTGAATGAGTAACTCGGCGTCTCACCAAAATCTTACCCTGTAGATATACAAGTTGAAACTTAAATAGAGACCATTTAAAATGAAGCTGATGGCAAACTGTAGCAGCGACAGAATTTAGCATTTTACCAAATGGATATTCATGTAAGCAATCGTTGCATAATGAATATTTATTAGCTGATACATTTTTATTGCAAATATGAACACATGATGTTTAAACCACGACAGAAACTGTGGATTCAAATTAATATTATTCCATAAGCAAACAGAGCGGATGCTGATCAGACGGCTCATATACGAGCCGTCTGATTTGGATCAGCTCTGTTTGCGAATGCCTTAAAGTGGGTTTCTGTGAGGCATTCTCGTAGAATAAAGTGTAAATTACTTGAACATTTATTGCACGCAGTTGCATTTTCCAATTTGGATATGTCGGCTTTATCACTTGTATGGGAACAGCTTGCACGGCAAAGATTAGTTTCTTGCTATTGATTGTAACCTAATACAGTAAAAACTCGATACTACGAAATTGTAGTAATGAAGAAGGTATTATTGTAGGCAGGTGGCTGCTTAATGCAGGCTGAAAGTCATGCAGAAAGCTCCTGGAGGAGCTTTCTGCACGACTTTCATCCTGCATTAAGCTACCACCTGTGTTAAAAGGTCAATAATGGTACGTATTTGAGAGTTCGAATAATCGAGTTTTCACTGTATTACAAATTACTGAGTATAACTGCGCCAATTCAAACCTTGACCTACACTAAGTACATGTAAATAGATCTGATTCTATAGTTTCTACCAAGGTAAAAACAAACCCATCGTTAATGTACCATTATACGAAATCAGCTGATAAATATTCATGATTTCAGTATTTCTTACTTGAATATTCACCAGGTACAGGATTAAACGGTTAAACGACCATTAAAATAGATCTAATGTGTGTGTTCTAGGACCGTAATAGCTTAATGTAGGTCTAAAGTAGTGCTAAACGTTCCTGTATGTTCGTTCTGCTTTACTTTAGACATGTAATGAGCAACCACCTTTGAAGACGTCTAAGATCAATAAATAAATACAGTGCTCCCTCTCTACAACGACACCCTTTGGGATACGAAGATTGTATGTGTTGTTCAGAGGGAGTTGTTATAGGGAGGGAAAATCAAACATAATTAGCTTGTTTGCAGATCCCCAGATAAGGTGTATTTCGATAACTAAAACCGTTATGCCTCTATCAAACCATATGTCGTGACCACTCTTCAGAATCGTCACAAAGTGACGATTCTAAAGAGTGGTCACAACATAGGGTTTGATGGAGGCTTAAAGAAAATACGATGGAAAAAGGTTGTTTCTGGAGCCTTGTTGTTTCGGAAACAGTGACATGCGTTGTTGTAAGGAGGGAATCGTTATTGAGAGGGTCGTTGTAGGGAGGGAGCACTATGTCCAAAATCAGCGCTCTGTTTGAGAAACTTTAAAAACTTTTAGCAGTCTAATCTATGTGTGCCCTGATTACAAAGGCAAATTAAGGCTGGACTATGAATAAAAACGGGATCTTTAAAAGCAGTACAAACTGAATATAATACTGTAAGCCCCTACAGCCTCTTTTTGCATAACTTTCATCCTGCATTAGGTTCTATGGTATGTGTATTGAAATTAGAACATAATTAAGCAGTCAATTCACTGGAGCATGCTGGGATGCTCGAATTTTAGATTTCTCTCTCTGAATAAAATGTAAAATTCTTGGATTTGGGATACAGAAACCCACTCTAAACTGGACGTTAAATATAGTATAAATACATGTATCAGTCTTGGAGACAGACGGTAGCTTAATGCATGGTGAAAGTCGTGCAGAGAGCTCCTTTATGAGTTTTCTGCAAGACTTTCACCCTGCATTAATCAGCCAACTCTCCATAAATATCTAATTTCTTCTCTACTAGAATTTCGGTTTAGAGGGTTTTTATCGTTTTTATCTGTAAAATACTCTTAAAGCGTTAACCATGTGTCTACTAAGCGGGACCTGACAGCCATTTCCCAAACAGCTTGGATCCTGATGAGACACCGAGTAACTCGGCGTCTCATCTGGATTCAATCTGTTTGCCACTAGGTTAATAGCGTCTCAAACGTCTTAACCAGGCGAAGGTAAGTAAGAATTGTAGCAGATCTGAGTTTTACTCATTCCTCCATAGGTTATTTTAAACCAGACCTCTTTGAATGAATCTACCCAAAAGGAGCATTTACTAGAGAAAAGTAAAATTTTAGAATTTTGTAATTTGAAACCATTGTGATAAATAGAGCATTTGCTCCTATAGGAGCAAATGCTCTATTTATCACAATGGTTTCAACAGGTGAAAGGCGTATTTATGGAGGAAAGGGTTAAGATGACTTTTTTTCAGTAGGCTTAAGTTTAAAATACCGCATTTGCATATAGGAATTATCGTAAAACCTTTAGCATGCCGCGCTACAGTTTTACAATCAGAAACTATTGTTTCATTCAGTTCTGAAAATTGCCTTATCTTGCGTTTCGTTTCAAAAACACGATCAGGGTGATAAACAGTTTGGATCCTGATGAAAACCCACGTCGTCACATATTAATCATCAAACTGTTTTGGAAAGGTTAAAACAAACATACCAGAGGTAGGCTGAAGATATGCATGTTCACATGAGCAGTTTCCCAACATGGGCCAACCATAATAGTAACAACATACGGATTTCAGTACACAGTAGAATCTGTCTTAAGCGGCCATTTATTTATTGAGCATTGAAAAGCAGGTTTGCTTAATGCAAGGCAAACGTAAAGGGACTTTCTGCATTACGTTTGACGTGCATTAAGCTATCGCCTGCCTTACAGACTCATATTTAGACATCTTTTTGATGGACACTTAAGACAGGTTCTACTGTACATGTATATAGTAAACACGCTTTAAAGCAACTACACAGAAGCTGCCTACTTTTGGAATCCCCACCCTTCCCTCGTATAAAGGTTTCCCACCCCTTTGCAAACAGAGTATATTCAGATCCTACGGCTCCCATATAGGAGTCGTAGAATCAGAATCCGTTCTGTTAGCTGGTAGATCTATATATACAGTAGAACCCCTCTAATGCGACCACTTAAAGAAGAATCATAGCTGCCTTTATAAGCAGGTGGTTGCTTATGCAGGACAAAAGTAATGCAGGAGCTTTCTGCATAATTTCGTCCTGCATAAAGCTACCACCTGCCTCTGCCTCCCAGAATAAATTATTATGCCCCGTTTTGGTGATCGCATTAGAGGGTTTTTACTGTATATGGTTCCACAGTTCCTGCCAAGATCGAAACAATGCTGTGTTCATGTACCGTTATACATATTCGGCTAAATCCATCCACTATGCATATTAACTTGCCGATTCATTACTTTAACCCTTTCCTCCATAAATACGCCTTTCTACGTCTCTGTAAAAATAACCTGTTGAAACCATTGTGATAAATAGAGCATGTGCTCATGCTCTATTTATCACAAAAGTTTCAAACTATAAAAATCTAAATTTTTTCTCTATCTAATGCTCCTTTTCGGTAGATTTATTAAAAGTGGTTGGATCTAAAAATAGCCTATGAGGGAATGGGTTAAAATTTAGCCACTGAATTATAATGGCAAACAGTGTAGCCGCATATGATACCGCTTCTCTAGGAGTTGTCTCATATTGGTCTACAATATTTGCAAATACAAGCCTGACAAGGCTTTGTGACGCCGCATAGACGTGTCGCCGCATAGACCTGACCAGTTTCGTCTATGCGGTGATTTGCAACGCATAAGACAGGGCGGTTTCGTCTATTCGGCGACACGCAAGGCATACACAGGTCGTCCTGTCGATGTGGCACAAGTGTGCATTTTTGCCGCATAGACAGGTCTAACTTAAAGTATTCATCGTACATTTTAAAACGGAGAATATAACTCCAATGAAGATGATGATAATGATGATGATGTTAATGGTGATAAGGATGATGATGGTGATGATGGTGACGACGGCGGCGGTAGTGGTAGCGGTAGAGGCAGTCGTGTTGTTTGTTGTTGTGCTGGCTTCGGTGGCGTTAAGGACCTTCCCTCTATAAGGGTGAGATTTCCTCTTGTCCATCCGTTCGTTCGTACTTGCGAAACTGTTACGTGTCCGTAGCTGCTTTACTATTTGAGAAATAGAGTCTCAAACCTTTACACGAAGGTTTGTTGAAATGCAAAGTTGTTAACCTGTGTTCTTACAGAGTTATAGCAATTGACTGGCATATAGTGAATAAACTTAACACATATGTTCATTTGAATTCGAAATTGTAAACCTTGGTTTTTGTTTTCATATATTTGCATTATATACAGCATAACTAGCCCCTGACTTTGTCCTAATTGATTTTGTCTGCACCGTATACTATTGCAGCGAGCATAGCAACTCTACTGCTTAACCCTTTCACCGCCACAGTCGCGTAAATCCACCACGACAAATAGTGCAGTCCCAGATCAGACGCCGCCTTTTCAAGGCGGCGTCTGATCAGGGACTTCACTATTTGTCCCAATCTCTAGTTCTATATATGTGCTTTATTCCTTTGAAATTTGCATTTATTTATCTCATTTCCTTATTTTACTAAATGATTTAACAAACTTGGATTGCAGACGACAATTAGAAATTTGGCGCCGAAAGGGTTAAGACAGAGTCACCAAACATTACACAAATATTCACATGCATATGGTGCTGTGTACCATAAATTTCCTTTTAATCACATCATTTAAGACAGCGTTATGGTGCCTGACTAAAGTCAATGGGGTTTAATTGTTGCACACATAAGTACTTGACATGTAGTAGCCAAACATTACAGAAATCTTTTTAAGCGTTCTAGAAAAAAATGCAAAAAGATTCATCAATAATTGTGGTTGAAAAATGAACAAAGGAGTTATTATGAAATGCGCATTTCACTGCAAATTGTGATGGTTGCTTTGGTTTTGATAAATAGCATTACATTAATCCCTTTATATCATTATAATAATTTATTACTATATAGTTGTTGTTGTTATATTATAGTGTGTCTAAAGACATACAAACGGGCGGACAGATGAGCAGAATGGCAGTTCGATTGCGATATCCCACCCCTTAACTTGTACAGGCGTATAGCAAGACTCGCTAGATCGTATGTATTTGGTATCGTCTACGTGGCGCAAGTGTGCATTTTCGCCGCATAGAATGGGCCCTGTAAATACGTTGCAAATCACCGCATAGAAACCGGTCACGTCTATGCGGCGACACGCCTATGCGGCGTCATAAGGTTTAACCCTTCGCTTGCTATTCACGTCAATATACCTACCTGTAAATAGTGAAGACCCAGATGAGACAGCTCCTGCAGGAGCTGTCTCATCAGGGTCTGTACTATTTACAAGTTGATTATGCAATCAGTGCACTCCACAGCAGTGATTGCACAGCGAAATATGTGTACACAGTGAATATATATGTAATTATACAACAGGGCATGGGTAAAGAAGGAGAAATGTATTTTAAAATTCAGCAAGCGAAGGGTTAATGTTAGTTATAATAACATTTGTGACAGTTACACCGACACGTTCTGTGGGAGCGAACGTGATCGTTGTAATGAGAGTTCGTTGTAGTTTTTCTGACATTGCGCTGAACGCATATTATTCTTTGATTTTAACCCTTCGCTTGCTATTCACGTCAATATACCTACCTGTAAATAGTGAAGACCCAGATGAGACAGCTCAGGAGCTGTCTCATCAGGGTCTGCACTATTTACAAGTTGATTGTGCAACCAGTGCACTCCACAGCAGTGATTGCACAGCGAAATACTTGTACACAGTGAAGATATATGTAATTATACAACAGGGCATGGGTAAAGAAGGAGAAATGTATTTAAAAGTCAACAAGAGAAGGGTTAACACTTTCGTTGCCAATGGCGAATCTGTGATTACCTATGCAAAGCAATTTGAATCCAGATGAGACACCGAGTAACTCGGCATCTAATTGGGATCCCAACTGGTTGATGTTATGATTATGGGTGTTTTTTTTCAAAACAGAAATGAAAAATATTCAAAAAATGAAAACGACCGATTATGCAGACGACACAATGTTTCAATGAACGTGTCAATCACATTTTAGCATGAAACTGGATACATGTAAAGGTGAATGACAAAGTAGTGGACAAATGAACAATGTGCTTGTTTCATAAATAAGTGGACTAGATGTACGCAGGCACTACAAATGAAAACATTGGGTTAAAAAGATGTCACTTTCACAAAAGTCTGAGAGATCTGATTTTCCCCAAATCAACTCCGCCTTTTCTGAATTATTTGACATACGCATATATGCATTACCATGCTGCAGGAATCAGTCAAAACAGAAAGTAGCGTTAAATGGTGTTAAGCCGCGGAGAAGCGGTCAGTTATAGTTTTTTGTTACATGTATACATGTATGAAGAGTCCATTCATACACAAACAGTCATGCCTTGCACGCTCAGTCGGGCTACCGACTCGAACCGGACCGTCATACTCAATATTATGACATATATTGAATGCACTACTTTGAGTCGCGATTGATTACTGTGTGAGCGATACTGTAAAATTTTAAAATTTTCAATTACACAGAATCCATCAAAAATCATCCACTGGGATAATCATGGATTGAACGAATGTTTACAAATAAACAGCAGCAAATGAATGATGGATTCGGAACGAACTGACACGATTTCCGATCCTAGTTTCTCATAAAGGGATAGTTGATTTCGTAATTTGTCATTGTGTAACTGAATGATAGAGCTGGAAACACTGTATTGGAATAGGACACCCTTATAGCACCGCTCACAACACGACTGACCTGTTAGCGAATGGACGGGTATTAGAACGTACAGTGAAACCCCTCTAAACCGGACGTAAAATTTAGTATAAATATTGGTATTGGAGACAGGTGGCAGCTTAATGCAGGGTGAAAGTCATTCAGAAAGCTCCTCTAGGAGCTTTCTGAATGACTTTCACCCTGCATTAAGCAGCCACCTGCATAAAAGTATCTAAAATCTTCTGTGCTAGAATTCCGGTTTAGAGAGGTTTTACTGTATTTGAAACTATTGTGCACAGTGATTCCTTTACATAGGACTGTTAGCCTTTTACTCCATACGCATTTGTAAATAGAGTAGACTCGGATCAAAGGCCTCTGCTGCAGCCGTCGGATCAGGGTCTGCTCTGTTTGTTTATGGAATTGTATAGATCTCATTCTACAGTTTCTACCCGGGCCACCAGATTCTTGCTTATATGCCATTATAAATATCAAGGTAATAGTCTTAAATTATTATATTACAGTGCTACAGATAAAGGGACTTATACAAATACTAAAATCGTCATTTCTCTTCAAGGCGATTTTAAAGAGTAGTTACAGTATAGGATTTGGTGGAGAAATAAAGGAGGTATTCTTGAAAGTGTTTACATGTACGCATCGTCATTACACATGTATTATTTCTTGGTGTCGAACATGTTTTCACGCATTTGCAAACAGTAGACCCAGATCAGACAGCTCCTATGGGAGCCGTCTGATCAGCGTCTGCTCTGTTTGCTAATAGAATTTAATAGATCTGTTTCTTCGCCTTCTAAAATGTCTACACTGTTCCACCACATTTCGTTTTAACTATTTTGCTACATGTAATTAATATTCAGTAGGTATTGAAATTTGGCATAAATACAGAACTGTACGCCTAATCTCATCTGAATGCAAGCTGTTTTGTACATGGCAGCCAGGGTGCGCTAAGCACAATAAAGGTTAACATTTTGCAGACAATATGGGAAGCAGACGACATTTAAGCACTCTGGGACCTGACGGGAGTAGCACGGTATTCAATAGCTACTAATGAATCCATGTATTAGTTTAAATCTTTCTTCGCCAAGGAGAATCTTGGACAGGATTTGCAAACCGTTTGGATCCAGAGGAGACAGCGAGTAACTCTCCGTCTCTCACAATGTCCAACCTATTTAAAACTGTTTAATTTTTTGTAAAGAAATCTAAAACAAAAGCCACATTTAAACCCGACGTAGATGATAATCGGAACGGATGAAATTTATTTGGCGCCGAAAGGGTTACATGTAGCTACATTCTCTGTTCGTCGCGAAGTTACCAATATAAGCAGTTAAAACTTCGCTTGCTATTCACGTCAATATACCTATCTGTAAATAGTGAAGACCCAGATGAGACAGCTCCTGTAGGAGCTGTCTCATCAGGGTCTGCACTATTTACAAGTTGATTGTGCAACCAGTGCACTCTACAGCAGTGATTGCACAGCGAAATACTTGTACACAGTGAAGATATATGTAATTATACAACAGGGCATGGGTAAAGAAGGAGAAATGTATTTTAAAATCCAGCAAGCGAAGGGTTAAAATACTAAACCAAGTTAAAATAACGATTTACTCGAAACCCAAAAACTGACCGTTTGACGCTCTTAAGATATATATTGTACTCTGCCTATCAAAGTAAAAAAAACAACATATAAAATAACGTTTGAGCATACAAATGGTGTCATAGTAAAGAATTGGTTATATGTTAGAGGCTTCTCGTGAAGGATTGGAGATGTTCACTAGATGGAAGCTGGTTTATCTGTGTGCATTTAATGAGTCATTGTTTCTGCATTAAACAATTTGTAAAAGCAACAAAATATGCAATTGCATTATTGCAAATCATAGGTAAAAAACAAAAATATATACCAGCTGATCTTTGTTTTATAATTTCATATGAACCAACTATGTTCTGTGTGTTACCGCAACAAAAACTGTAGGGCTAAATTTACGTAATTCCCAGATCTGACGCCCGATGGATCATACAGGAGGCATCTGATCTGGGTCTACTCTATTTGCAAAGGCATTTTTATCAGGTAAATGCTTAATGCTAACATCAGGACATAGCACTATAACAATTCTGACGCGAATACAATAAAGCATTTCTATAGCAACCAGTAAAGGAAGATTCATAGTAGTTGTAGATGGATTTATTTAGCATCTAAATTTGCATATAATTTCCATCATATTAAAACATAAAATGACATATTTAAAAATATTGTACATTCACAATTGTAATGTTTTCCATATAAATATATATTACATAGAAGCAATTTTTAATCAGTTATATTGAAATATTACAGTAGTGTAGTTCGCCTCAATAAGATGATATAATATGACAAAAATGATGATGATAAAAATAGATCTACATTTGATTTTGATCATGACTTGGAATTGAATGCCGATACATGTACTGGAAAAGCCCAGAAAAGTCCAAAGACTTATTGCACAGCTTAAAACGAGGTTTTTGCTTGGCGTAAAACAATAGATATTCGAAAAGCTCATACAACCGGTTTTTGTTTTTATGAGCTTTTTACAACGTTTGTCCCGCATCTATCTTCATGTACCGCCTGTTTATAAAATGGAGGATGTAACCTCTTTAATGGTCGTTATAAATAAACTTAACCGTACCTAAAAACGTGTACGGGGTCGAGTATATAAGACATTTGCAAACATCGTAGACCAACATCAATTGGCTCCCTATTGAGTCATACAAATCATTCACTTCAGTGATTGATTTTGATACACCTTTTTCGTTTAATTAACATCGAGAAAATGAGGAGCAAGTTTAACCTATTATGTAGATTAAACCGTACATGTACATTGCGGCACACGAGTCACTAACGTTCTTTGCAAGCAGTGTAGACCCAGATGAGAGGGCTCCCAGAGGAGCCCTCTCATCAGGGTCTGCACTGTTCGTCATGTTACACTTTTCTTTAACTAATCCCAAAATATTAACCGTAAGCTTGACCTGTTTAGATTTTGGAATTGTCCATTTAGAAATCAGCGTTGTAAGTTTTAACTATTCATGAGATTAAGTGTTAAGAGTACATTTGAACTATGAAATCGATACGTTTGACAGAAGCAACGCAATTTTCTGCTTGCGGATGGTAAGGAATGCAATAAACGCTTTGACGTCAAAAACATGATTTTATCACATTAGATTCATGAGGTCATTTGTAACTTCTGACCAGAGGTAATTTTTCACGCTGATTCCAAAGATCTCAAGGAATGATTGGACCGTTATTATCTGCAACTGGACACCACACCGGTGAAATGAATACATCGGGGTCACGTTAGCGATTCGTGAATCTGTGATGATCTTTGGAAACAGTTTCGATCCAGATGAGACGCCGAGTAACTCGGCGTCTCATTAGGATCCAAACGTTTGTCACTCTCATTATGTTATTTTCAACACATTCCCTCAAGGAGACGCTCTTTGACATTTATGCAATTATAGTAGACACAGATCAGACGGCTACTGAAGAAGCCGTCTGAGCAAGGTCTGCTCTGTTGTCTTAGAAAATAATATAGATCTGAGTCTACAGCTTGTATCATTGTCAAAGTCTCCCATGTTCATGGTTCATGTCAATTATAAAAGTTAGCTAAGTAATCTTCATATATTAATTACTTCTCACATGAGTATTCAGGATGGAAAGGCTTAACCACATTCACCGCCAATGTCGCAAAAATGTACCACGACAAATAGTGCAGTCCTAGATCGGACGCCGCCTTTTCTGATCAGGGACTTCACTTTCTGTCTCAATCTCTAATTCTAGATATGTGTTTTATTCCTTATCTGTATGTATTTATTCCATTTCCTTAGTTTACCGAATGATTTAACAAAATTGGATTGCAGGCGACAAGTATACATCTGGCGCCGAAAGTGTTAAACAAAAACGAATAGCAACACAATGAAACATGAAGAAGACGACAATCATAGATATGCCTACTTTTGAGGCCTTTGCAAACAGAGTAGACCATATCACACGACTTAAGATCACATTTAGGTGTGTCAAACTGTATTTTGGTTGTATATTCATGTGGAAAATCATACTGTTCCTTGCTGAAATGAACCTTTCCATACAGGACAAATTTATAAATTTCTGCCCGATTTCTAAATTAATCTAAACAGCACTATTCCGTACATCATGGTCCAGTATGATTATCCATGTTTTTATACACCACCGAGTTAGTTCTATACCAAGACCTGTACTTTAGATCTCAAACAACTTTCCACGTCATTGTCGTCATATATTAAGCAATCAGGTGATTGCCACGATACCTGTGATATAATTATTCAGTAGGGTTTGCTTTCATGAAGCTTTTGTGTACAATGATTAAGATTTTTACTGCTTTTTGGGAATTTATGATAACAATTGCGAGCAGAATAGACCCAGATAAGATGTCGAGCAACTTGGTGTCTCGTCAGGCTCAGAATTTATTGTTACCCAGAGTTTGACACTGATAGACACTACGTTACTATATAGTTTGAAACTGATTCGAATGAAATTCACACCCACGTAAATTTGCGCAGCAGGCTAAAGACTGAATTAGGTTAATGTCACCCAAAACAGTAGACCCTCTCTAAAGCGACCACCTAATGAATAGACAATGGCGTCTTTAAAAGCAGGTAGATGTTTAATTCAGGACGACAGTAATATAGAAAGCTCCTATATGAATTAAGCTACCCATCAGGTTTTAAGAGCTACGTTTATGCCTCTCTTATGTAGTTGTTGTAGAGATGCTTTGCTGTACATAATATATGGTAAAATCATTAACTAGACACTCTTGTTTATTTGTCGATTTCAAAAGAGAAGTTAAAGAAGATTAATGCAAATAATTAAAATCTCATTGAATGTGAAATACGCACTATAAATGAAATATAAAAGTGACAAATGGTGATATTAGTCAAGTAACGCAAGCCTGTAATCACTGGCTACTATGACTGCCGTCATTTGTCATAGCGATGTTCCGATAGTATACATTGTATGTATCACGTCTTTGATATTGGATAGGCTAAACGTTCTACTGACAAACAATGGCGAATATTTTGAATTAATACAGTAGAACGTGTCCTTAGCGGCCATTCCTTTATTGCAGTATAGGAATGTTAAAAAGCCGATGGTAGCTTAATGCAGGACAAAGGTAATGCAGAAAGCTCCTATAGGAGCTTTCTGTATTCATTTTGCCCTGCATTAAGCTACAACCTGCCGTAATACTCATAATGATAAATCTTTTTGATTGCCGCTTAAGAGAGGTTCTACTGTATACAAGTTCGATGATCGCCGACAGTATAACACTGAGGAAAATAGGTTAACCATTTATTTGATGAATGCATGCATTCATAAAAGTCCCTGTTCATCATGAACAACATTAATGTATTAAATAAGAAAATTAGTCACCATGGCAATAGGTTAACCCTTTCCCTCATATAAACACATTATCGCGGATTTGCAAACAGGGTAGGCACAGATCAGACGGCTCATATAGGAGCCGTCTGATCAGGGTCTCTCCTATTTGCTTTTGACATGAAATATATATGTTTTTACAGTTTTTGTTAAAGCAAAACTGTTCCTTGAAAAAGTTACGTGATAGATATCGAGCTAATAAGTATTCATGATGTCATTATTTATTTCTTACATAAACATGTAACGGGAAAAAGGTTGGGAACAAGTTTTGTAATATATTCGAAAAAAGAGCCAACCCTGTTTCAAACGCGTCTTGTAGGAGCTGTCTGATCTGAGTCTGTTCTGATTGTAAAAGCACTAAACGGCAGTCTTTGGCAATTTCCCGACCAAGGCCGCCGGGAAGCGACTCACGGGATTTGTAATTGGGAGAATCTGTGTCTATATTTGCAAACAGTTTGGATCCAGATGAGATGCCCAGTAACTGTTTGACACGCCACATACGGTTTAGAGACGAACCTGAAAGAACTGTGAAACCTAAAGCAGACGACATTGTTTGCAGACGAACTTTATTCGGCGTTAAAGAGTTTAAACAAACAAGTAATTCTTCAAGCCGCTGTGAACCATCCAAGAGTATATTTTATTTCGACATTCGACATTCAACCATCTGCTTTTTTAAGATTCCGGTGTCCAAACAACATAAGGTCGCTTAAGACGGGTTATATTGCATGCTTTTAACGGGACAAGCAGGACAAATTAGTGGTATTTTATATGTCAGCACGGCGCTCATATTTATGTGGCATAAACATAGATCAAAGACATGTTAACGTAAAAACCATGGCTACACTCTGCAACCTCTCTACAGTGGTCCACAGTAAGACGAATGGTTTAGGGTCTTTATGGCAGGTGCAACATGCAGCTGAATACAGGGCAAAGCTTATGCAGGTAATTCCCGTAGGAGCTCTCTGCATTAACTTTGTTCTGCATTAACCCTTAGCATTCTAAGCACGAGCTGACTCGCATTTGCAAACAGCTTGGATCCAGATGAGACGCCGAGTAACTCGGCGTCTCATCACGATCCACGTAGTTTGACTTCCTCCATAAATACGCCTTTCTATTCCTTTGCAAACAGAGTAGACCCAGATCAGAGGGCTTCTGTAGGAGCCGTCTGGACAGGGCCTGCTCTGTTTGCTAAGGATATTTTACAGTGTCTGCCATGGCCAAAGGTTAGTCATATTTTATTGTTAATTGTCAACAATATACAAACGTTCATGAGGACAATATATAATTAAATCATGTAGATAATACTTTATGTATGTAATGCAGATGACAATGCAAAATGGTTGGACCACATAGTTTACCAAAAGTCAAAACAACACTTTATGTGTCCATTTGCTATTATAACAATTAATCTAATTAATATTCATGGTTTCATTATTTTTACATGAATATGCATGGGGTAAAAGGGTTAAGGAGACGTTTCATAGCAGGCTAAGCATTAGAGCAGCAATCTGCTTTTAACCATTTCCCTCATATAAACGTGTTTTCCCGCATTTGCAAACAGAGTAGACCCAGATCAGACGGCTCCTAGAGGAGCCGTCTGATCAGGGTCTACTCTGTTTGCTAATATAATTTGATATATCTGTTTCTTTACTTTCTAAAATGTCTACAATGTTCCACCTTCCATACTTCTTTATAACTATTTTGTTAATGAACATTCAGTAGGTACTGAAAAATGGCCTAAATATAGAACAGGGAAAGGGTTAACCATTTACTTAATGAATATTCATGTTAGAAGTAATGCCATCATGACTGTTGTTTAAATTAATTTATATTATGACACATTAATAACAGGAGTATTTGTCTATGGCAGAAACTATATAATTTTATATTATTTCATTAGCAAACAGAGTAGACCCTGATCTAACGGCTCCTACAGGAGCAGAGTTTAAAAATCAGTTCTTCAAATTTTACCCTTTCAAACCAGTTTCTCAATTTTACCCTTTCAATTTGTTCTTGCTATTAGTGACGGGATATTTCACTTTTTTAAAAAGATATTCAACGTGTTAGCCATTCGCTTGCTATTCACGTCAATATACCTACCTGTAAATAGTGAAGACCCAGATGAGACAGCTCCTGCATGAGCTGTCTTATCAGGGTCTGCACTATTGTACAACCAGTGCACTCCACAGCAGTGATTGCACAGCGAAGTACTTGTACACAATGAAGATATATGTAATTATACAACAGGGCATGGGTTAAGAAGGAGACATGTATTTTAAAATTCAGCAAGAGAAGGGTTAAGAGACAAGTATGGACAGAAAAGGCAAAGGTTATACGAGGACACGCGCACTATGTCTTTTGTATACTCTACGGTATAATACATGTATATACTATCATGGGTCGACAATAAATAACATAGTACAGCCTAGTAATTGTCCAGTCATTTTACACGATTAGTGTTTGGCGACTGTAATAACCTGGGTCAAGTACTATCTCTGACTGTCTGACTATATATGTCTCGTTCTGTCTCTCTCTATGTGTGTATCCCTTCCCCTATCTCCCCTCTCTTTCTATCTATCTCTCCCTCTCTCTTTCTCTAACTTTCTGTTTGTCTGTATGTTTGTCTGTATGTTTGTCTGTTTGCCTCTGCATCTGTATGTGTGTGTGTGTGTGTGTGTGTGTGCGTGCGTGCGTGCGTGCGTGTGTGTGTGTGTGTGTATCTTGTCTCCCCTTTTATCTACCCCAATTCTTCCATCCCTATCTCTATATCTCAATCAAACAATGAATCAGTCGATCGATCCGTATGAAATGATAACACCACGAGTCTTAACTAGATTAACTTCAATTTTGAAATGGCATATGCACATACTTATGGTTGTTGTCCATGGTAGAATCCATATTAGAAATTATTATGACTAAGGAGACACCATGTGTACAAGTGTGTCACAAGTGAAGAACACGTAACACTGTCTTCAGCAAACACGTTTGGAATTTTTCTTAAACCTTAAAACGCTAATTTTTGAAATGGATTATTCCGAAATTCAAACAGGTCAAGCTTATAGTGAGTGTTTAGGGAATTTTCTAAAGAAATATGTAACACGAAAAACAGTGCAGACCCTGATGAGAGGGGCCATCTCATCAGGGTCTGCACTGTTTGCTAAGGACATTAGTGACTCGTTTCCGACACAGTACGGATCTTAGTACATTCTCAAGTATCTGATTGGGCAAATTTTTATGCATCCTCGAAATCCCATCATCTAGATGCTTAAGAAAGCAAAACGTTTTACATTACCTAGGGACAAGTTGATCAAGTATGTGTCCTAAAGCTCTATATGATTGGTCAAATTCTGAGCCAACTTAAAATCTGACCAATCGGACGCTTGAGAGAAAGCGAACCGGGTTATAATCTTAGGACCACGGTAAGGTATAATTATACCATTTGCTAAAGTCTCTGCTCTGTCTGTACATGTATTTAACCCATTCATTGAGTTCGTCAACAGCTTCTAAAAAGCTGTAGTAATTATTGCACCGGAATCCAATTTAAGCAGACATTATTTTTTCACAGCGGATTAAGGGTTTAAATGGAGAGAAACATCCAAACACCAATAGTGTAACTTGTACATGTATTTAGTAAGACGTACATGTAAACACACAGCATGAGGACTTTAGTAGATACATGTATAATCTACATGAACCTGTTTTTATTTGCAATGCAACACCTGGTACAGAAAGTAGAGATCGAGGTGATGAAACTTATGAATCGGAGTCGGAGCTCAGGCTCAATTATAAGCTCAAAATCTGATCGATCTGGGTCCATGCTTATAAAACTTTTAGTTGAGTCTGAGTTTCGTTCTCAAGTTTTTGATTGGTCAGATTTGAGCCTTTGGCTCAAATCTGACCAATCAAAAGCTTGAGAACTCAAATCTGACCAATCAAAAACTTGAGAACAAAACTCAGACTCAACTAAAAGCTTTATAAGCATGGACCCAGGCTCCGGGGTTATAAAACTCTTTGTTTGAGTCTGAAGACATTCTTAATTCATCTGATTGGTCAGATTCTGAGCTTTTCCAGTTTACGATCTACACCGATTTTAATAGTATATTTCCTAAAAGTTTCGAGCCTGAGGCTGAATTCATTCTCAGGTATTCGATTGATTGGTCGAATTTTGAGCAAGCTCAAAATCTGACCAATCCGATGCTCGAGTATGCAAACCGTTTTATCATAACCTTGAGGACAGGGTAAGCCCTGCACCAAAAGTCTGTGCTTTGTCTGTACACTTAACGATTCGCTTGCTGAATTTTAAATTACATTTCTCCTTCTTTACCCATGTCCTGTTGTATAATTACATATATCTCCACTGTGTACAAGTATTTCGCTGTGCAATCACTGCTGTGGAGTGCACTGGTTGCACAATCAACTTGTAAATAGTGCAGACCCTGATGAGACAGCTCCTGCAGGAGCTGTCTCATCTGGGTCTTCACTATTTACAGGTAGGTATATTGACGTGAATAGCAAGCGAAGGGTTAATACATAACAATAGTATTTAACCTCTTCATTGTCATTAAGACGGGTCTGAGATACTACATGCAACCAGTTGGGATCCAGATGAGACACCGAGCAACCGTTTGCCGCTCTGATTATTATATTGTTTTACAAAGAAATTGAAAAATATGGTATCTAACAACTAAAGCTAGTGACAACGTATCAGCTAAAAACAGGTCTAAAAGAGAATTATTTCTCATTTATTTAATTTATCAGTGTGAACATTCATTAAATGCAATAAACAGAATATAGAGACTGCACTGCTGAGTTCGTTCTTAGACTAAATATTCAGATGGGACGATAATCCTCACACTATGTACAAGAGCTGTGCCTAAAATAAATACATCGACCCATACCCGTCTATTAGCGACCTGACTCGCATTTTCAAACAGTCTGGATATAGTCGAGGTGCCGAGTACATGTAACTGGGCATCTCATCGGGACCTAAGACGCTTTGACAATCGGTCAATAGCTTGACCGAATCGAAAATACTTAAAAAAGCACTGGATCCAAATATAACCCATTCCCTCCTACTGACGCCTCGGTAAAAATAATCTTTGAACCAATGTGACAAATACAGCATTTGCTCCATAGGAGCAAATGCTGTATTTATCACAATGGTTTCAAAACTACACGATTCTAAATATTTCCTTTTCTCTAGTAAATGCTCCCGTTCGATAGATTTATTCAAAGAGGTTGGGTCTAAAAATAATGTAGATGAGGATGAGTTAAGTAGATATTATTTTTCTCAGCGGGGTATGGCTTAAGTCGGAAATAAATATAACCCATGTACAGTAGAGCCCATCTAATACGACCACTTAAAAATAACCACTTAATATAAGCAGGTGGTTGCTTAATGCAGGATGAAAGTTATGTAGAAAGCTCCTGCAGGAGCTTTCTGCATAACTTTCATCCTGCATTAAGCTTCCACCTGAATTTAAAACCCGGAAATAGACCTATATTTGGTGGTCGCGTTAGAGGGGTTTTATTGTACTATGTCACTAACATTTTGAAAGACGTAATAACACAGCATGATAATTAGTAAGGATGGTCTTCATGAACATGTTTTTATTTGTAATGTAAGTAACACCTGACCTCAGACTCATGCAAAAAGTTTTATATTTTTGGACCCTGGATCAGAAATTGCAAACATTATCACCTCAGCTAGTCTTATATTATATGAGATAAAGTGATTAAAATTGACCTTTACAACATGCCCATGTTCCAATAAGAGGAGTTCCTGCATAGCAATTAGTTCAATCCCTAATTAGAGGTGTCCTTCAGTAACCACCAAATTTTGATTTGAACTTCTTGCCTACATACCATTTAGTGGAATTTGAAAGTAAGTGTGTAAATAATGAAACACGTTAGCAAGAAACATTTTAGAGTATACCAAAGAACTATACTTGTACTTTACACCATAAGTATATTCTTCCAGAGATCTAAGAAGAGCAACAGATAAAGGTACGTACTCCAGTACTAAAGTTCTCATTTTGCCATCAGACCCTATGTTGTGACTACTCTTTAGAATCGTCTCGAAGAGACGATTCTAAAGAGTGGTCACTACATAGGGTTAGGTGGAGTAAGAACGACGCATTCTTTAATATATTTCAATTTACGTATCTGATGTGGATCTCTAAGATAAGACAATGTAATCCACTACATTCGTCAAGTCGTGGCGTTTTCTGCCCAAATCGTATGGTTTATTCGTCTACGAATAATCGACCAGACATTATCTTGATTTGGAATGTCATCTAAATCTTTAACTCTATCAGTGTCACATTGCACTCCAGAAGATTAAACAACATGCAACATTATCTAGTCTGATTGGGTCCATGTCCTGCCAGTCTTGACCAGACTCACAATTACAAAGATTTGGATCCAGATTAAGAATCAGTCTCCGATATTTATTAGCCAACATGCTTTTTAATTTAGATAGGATAGTCGATTAAAAATGTGATAGACCAGAGGCCAATTTGTTTTCATTTTCAGTCGATATTTTCTCTCTCCGTTTTCCAAATCAGTCATAGATCGAGTAAATAGACGCCATTGACATAAGTGACGTCAACATTCAATATAATATACGTTTATGCTAAATATCACGATGTTAACCATTTCCCTTATGTATGCGCATTTTGACGCATGTGCAAACAGAGTAGACCCAGACCAGGCGGCTCCTATAGGAGCCGTGTGATCAGGTTCTGTTTTGTTTGCTTATGGTGTAATATAGATCTGATTCTACATCGTCTGTCTGAGCCAAAATGTCATGTGTTCATATGCCATTATAAAAAAATCTTATTAATATTCATGGCGTCAATATGTCCTACATGAATATTCATCAGGAAAGGGTTAAACCTTGTTCATGACCTGACTCGAATTGCAACAGTTTGCAGAGCTACATATAAAAGTGTGTTTTCAAATACTAAAATCTTCATTTCTCCATCAAACCCTATGTTTTGACCGCTCTTTAGAATCGTCTCTTTGTGACGATTTTAAAGAGTGGTTACAACATAGGGCTTGGCGGAGAACAGAAGGTTTCAATTTACTCATCTTTTCTCGCTTCTCAGACGTGCTAGATTAATAGAATCAAGCATGGGTTTTGTTAAAGACGAGGGTTAGGGTATAGAACCCCCTGCTTTAACAAAACCCATGCTTGATTATTTTTCTCGCTGAAATACGCCCTAAAACCAAGTAAATTAACGAATTTTGTGAAGTACTACTTAACATTGCGTAATATGACTTCCATATCTAATAGCAACAAACTGCAGCATAACTTTAGGCATGACACCAAAATGACGCCATGTGTTATGACAACCACAAACGTTACGTTTTGGCGTAAAATATAAATGACTGAGTGACTACAAAACAACGTCTTCGGTTAATTAAAAAGGCTTTTAAAGTGTTTATATGATGAATAGAATTCCATAGTTGTGCTAATTACTTATATTAATTTCATTTCATAAGGTTGTTGCCTGTCGAAATGTTGGTATAATTCTGTAAGAGTTCCTTCCCTTGTATTGATTTTACCCATTCGCGCGTATGAATACACCAGACAAGGGGTGTTCCAGATAAGGATTTCTAGTACAGCTATTATTGGTAACTCAGCTTATCTAGCACGTCTGAGAAGCGAGAAAAGCTGAGTTAATAAAAATAGCCGTACTAGAAATCCTTATCTGCATGGAACACCCCTTGTCTGGTGTATTCATACGCGCGATTAGGTAAAATCAATACAAGGGAAGGAACTCTTACATAATTATACCAACATTTCTATAGGCAACAACCATATAAATTAAAATTAATATAGTAATTAGCACGAATATGAAATTCTATTTATCATATAAACATTTTAAAAGTATATTTAATTAACCGAATACGTTGTTTTGTAGTCACTCAGTAATTCATATTTTACGCCAAACCTTAATGTTTGTAGTTGTCATAACAAATGACGTCATTTGGTGTCACGCTTTTATGCTGCAGTTTGTTGCTATTAGATATCGAAGTCGTATTACGCAATGTAAAGTAGTACTTCACAAAATCCGTTAATTTACTTGGTTTTAGGGCGTATTTCAGCGAGAAAAATAATCAAGCATGGGTTTTGTTAAAGCTGGGGGTTTCTATACCCTCGGTTGGTCTGTTCATGTCAGAAACTCGCCAAAGCTGGTTTCCGACTGGAACAGACCAACCTCGGGTATAGAAACCCCCGTCTTTAACAACACACATGCTTGATTCTATTAATCTGGACTACTGAGCTTGGATCTAGACGAGATCACAGGGGTCTGGACCGCTTCGTTGGGGTCTATATGTACTATATAATAACAAGGGTTCCAACTAGCAGAACGGATATCCGTGTACCACGAGTACAAATATGACTGTAACTCTTACAATTTAAATGATAATTTCGTAATTCTTTCGGCTATTTAAAGCCAATATATTTTTCTATCAAATAAATATAATCTTATAACGGTAACTCATGAACAAGTATCAATCCAACAATTATTTTCTCAAAATTTCACTTGTTATTAGGGTCATTGACAAACGTTCGTTCACTCCGGTTTCACTATATCACAGCAATAACATGGCAATTTGCAGTTCAAAAAATGGCGTGTGTCAATAAAACGAATCAATTCTAACACCCACCTCCTATTATTTAGTCCCCAGCATCAAAAGAAAGATGTAAAACTAGCGAGTTTTGTCAGTTTGCTTCAAATCGTCGAGGAAGGAGCCATTGTACGTGACGTCACGGATTTTCCAACTTTTCCTTCGCTCATCCAATGAAATGGCTCCATTCAAATTTGTTTCAAAATGGCAGCATCCGAAAAGAAACATAACGACAGACGGAAAGGCCGCTGTTGCTAGTTGCTTATTTATTAAGAGGACAAAACAAATGGAGATTGGTGATATAATTGGGTTGTTTTATTGAACCACGTCATCTTTTGAACTGAAAATCGCCAGGTTATGGCTGTGATATAGTGAAACCGGGGTGAACGAACGTTTGTCAATGACCCAGAAAACACGTGAAATTTTGAGAAAATCGTTGTTGGATTGATAATTGCGCGTAAGTTACAGTGAGAAGATTATATTTATTTGATAGTAAAATATATTGGCTTTCAATAGCCGAAAGAATTATAAATTTATCATTGAAATTGCAAGAGTTACATTCATATTTGTACAAGTGGTACACGGATGTCCGTTCTGCTAGTTGGAACCCTTGTTATTATATAGTACATATAGACCCCCATGAAGCGGTCCAGACCCCTATGGACGAGATGCAGAGCTTCGGTGTCTCATCAGGATCCATGCTGTTTGCCACTCGATCAATTATTTCTGAAAATATTGATCACATCGGAATTAGTCATATTTAGTCAGATTTAAATCTGAATCGACCTTATAACAGTGGGACGAGTTACAAATAGTGATAATTCTAAACGCACGAACTAATCTAGTAGACTGCTGAGGGAGTGTGAGTGGCTTTCCGGTAACTTCGGCGGTGCAAGCCATGCTTCTTTGGTTGCATGCTTTTTACGTGCTAGTGGCTTAATTGCACATGCATCATAGTGTGGTCTTAACTGTTTTCTATAATATTTCGTCTGTGGCATGATTGTGCCGTTTGTTTCAATCCTTAAGGTGTTTTTTCTCCATTGTTTTACATTCAGAGATACATTTGAACCTGTCTTAACCCATTACCTCATAAGCTATTTTTAGATACAACCTCTTTGAATAAATCTACCGAAACGGAGCATTAACTGGAGAAAGGGAAACTTTTATAATTTTGTGATTTGAAACCATGGTGAGAAATAGAGCATTTGCTCCTTTAGGAGCAAATGCTCTATTTATCACAATGGTTTCACAAAGTGACTTTTACAGTGTCGTCAAAAGTCGTCAATATGAGGGAAAGGGTTAAGCAACCATTATAATCCTGGGTCTTTCAGACATGTGGTAGCTTAGTGCAGGTCAAAAGTAATGCAGAAAGCTCCTCTTGGAGATTTCTGCTTAACTTAGGAAATACAGTAGAAGATATCTTAAGCAACCATTTAAAACGTCTAACAATGGGTCTTTGAATAGACGGGAACTTTCTGCATTACTTTTGACCTGCATTAAGCTTCCACCTACCTTATAGCTCTAAATTAAACCATTTTTTGATGGCCACTTGAGTCAGGATCTACTGAATGTGATTGCATTTTCATACAGTTTGGATCCAGGATACAAACTGTATGACACACCTTTTTACTTTAACCCTATTGGCGCCAAATTTCTAATTGTCGTCTGCAATCCAGATTTTTACCACATTTCCTCCTAGCGTCGCATTTTGGCGCCTCTGTAAAAGTCATATTTTGAAACCTTTGTGATAAATAGAGCATTTGCTCCACAGGAGAAAATACTCTATTTATCGCAATGGTTTAAAAACTAAGAAATTCTACAATTTTCCTTTTCTATAATTAAAGCTCCTTTTTGGTAGATTTATTCAAATAGGTAGGGTCTAAAATAGTCTAGGAGGGAATGAGTTAAATCACATGGTAAAATAAGGAAATGAGATAAATAAATGCAAAATTCAAAGGAATCAAGCAAATATGTAGAAATAGAATTGAGACAAAAAGTAAAGTCCCTGATCAGATGCCGCCTTCAAAAGGCGGCTTCTGATCTGGGACTGTACTATTTTTCGTGGTGCATTTTTGCGACATTGGCGGTGAAAGGGTGAAACAACTGCAGGAGAATCCATCCTGAAATTTAAAGGAGATGACATTGGATGTAGGTGAAACTAACTTGGAACCAAAATAGTGAATTGCTTCTGCAACTTGGCGCCTGAGATACATGAAGTGATTTTATGTAATTCCATATTAACTTTACAGCGATAAACAGACATTTCCCATTTCATTACTACTCCAAGGCCGAGCAGGACCTTATTCGGTTAGATATAATCACATCAAGTCTCATGAAGCGTCAAAATCAATTCCATTCCTTCATTGAGAGCCAACCTGTTTTTCTCCGACAGTCAGAACCTAATTTACTCCAAATGGTCGGACTCTTCGTTGCGCCTCGTGGGAAATAAGCCTCCATTGACGGCCGCAGACTGGTTTCCTCTGAAGACTGAGAAATTGCAATCTCATCGTTGTCTGCCTTATCCTTTCCATGCTGAATTTTCAGAATGGAACAGTCCGTTAGTGTTCAACTATAGAGTCTATTCTGTATGAAAGGCTTAAGCGCTTACTTGGGGATTTTGAATGGAAAAATGTGAAGACCCTAATCAGAGAGCTGTTCTAGGAGCCCGCTGATCTGGGTATGCGCTTTTTCAAATGACGGTGCATATGTGTCCCTTATTCCAAGGCTTAACTATAAACCTCATCTTCCACCTTTTTCGTAATTCATCACAGATTCAGGAAGTCAAGTTAACTCCTTTCTAAGCGTGTGATCTGTCTTATAGGTTTCAAAATATTATACGTAAATTAACCCTTTCCCTTATATAAACGTGTTTCCCGCATTTGTAATTAAAGTAGTCCCCCGGTCAGACGGCTCTATAGGAGCCGTCTAATCAGGGTTTGCTCAGTTTGCGTTTGAATTTATGATAATCCCGGCTCTACACTTTCTACCGATACCAAACCAATTCGACAATATTGCCGTTATAACAATCCAGCTAATAGATATTCATGATGTCATTATTTCTTACATGAATATTGAACAGGGAAAGGGTTTAAAATGAACAAACTTGTTTAATCTAGATCATTGCCTTTCTGATTACCTAGGTCATGAGTAAACTCACAAAAGCACATGCATTGATCTGCTTTAAAGCCATATTCGGGACGACCGATGGCGTGGCGAATTTAGCATACAGTGCTCCCTCTCTACAACGACACCCTTTGGGATACAAAGATTGTTTGTGTTGTTCAGAGGGAGTTGTTATAGGGAGGGAAAATCAAACATAATTAGCTTGTTTGCAGATCCCCAGATAAGGTGTATTTCGAGAACTAAAACCGTTATGCCTCCATTAAACCCTATGTTGTGACCACTCTTTAGAATCGTCACAAAGTGACAATTCTAAAGAGTGGTCACAACATATGGTTTGATGGAGGCATAAAGAAAATACTATGGAAAAGGGTTGTTTCTGGAGCCTTGTTGTTTCGGAAACAGTGACATGCGTTGTTGTAAGGAGGGAATCGTTATTGAGAGGGCCGTTGTAGGGAGGGAGCACTGTATTTGACCGAAGCTGAAATGCCTAAAACACGCTGTTTAGTCCTTTCACGCGTGAATATTATTGCATGGAGTTTTATAAGAACCCATTGTCAAGGAAATTGCTTGTTGTTGCGGTTACCTCATAATCAGATTTATATTACATCATATCCCGTAAAACAACAGAACAGACTGGTCAAGCAGTTCATAAGCAAGTGCATGAAGAGGGCCTACTTTGTTTGCAAATATGAAAAACCGTCTTAATGAGGGAAAGGCTGGTTGGTCGTTTGTGTTGATTAACTTCCGTGTCTGTCAACCATTGGCTAATAGGTACCACAGAGAAGAGCGGAGGATACAGAGAAACCCGGTCGTGGTGCCCTACTCTTATTATCGATATAGTTCCTTATACAGTACAACCCCGCTAATGCGACCACCTAAAAGAGGTATAATTATGGGTACTATATACAGGTGGTAGCTTACTGCAGGGCAAAAGTAATGCAGAAAGCTCCTAGAGGAGCTTTCTGCATTACTTTTGCCCTGCATTAAGCAACCACCTGCTTATAAAGACACCCATATTTGTTCAGTAAGTGGTCGCATTAGTGGGGTTTTATTGTAGTTCTTTCAGATACCAATTGAAAAGCACTGATGCATCGGAATTCGGTTTATAAAATATCATCCGGAGGACTTGGTCCTGGAACTTATTGTTTTCGAGCGTGTTAACCACTCAATCACCTCCACCGGTTCAAGGAAATGGTTAATTACTCGTATTTTATTATTACAGACGCTCAGTATCAAACAATTGATCATTAATTAATCCTTTCCCTCATATAAACGTGTTTTCACGAATTTACAAACAGAGTAGACCAAGATCAGACGGCTCCTGTAGGAGCCGTCTGATCACGGTCTGCTCTGTTTGATAATGGAATTTGATAGATTTGTATCCTTACTTTCTGAAATGGCTACACTGTTCCATTTTCTGTATTTCGTTATAACTATTTTGTCCATGAATATTAAGTAGGTATTGACATTTGTTATAAACACAGAACACGGAAAGGATTAAAGTGAAAGGCGCTGCAATAAACGATTGAGTTCAATAAACCCATTAACCCTTCGCTTGCTATTCACGTCAATATACCTACCTGTAAATAGTGAAGACCCAGATGAGACAGCTCCTGCAGGAGCTGTCTCATCAGGGTCTGCACTATTTACAAGTTGATTGTGCAACCAGTGCACTCCACAGCAGTGATTGCACAGCGAAATACTTGTACACAATGAAGATATATGTAATTATACAACAGGATATGGGTTAAAAAGGAGAAATGTATTTCAAAATTCAGCAAGAGAAGGGTTAAGCATGGTGTTGGTTATGTTTCATTATCCTTATGATGATTGTCAACTTGAACTTATATATCCGTGGGGTACAAACTTAACAGTTTTCGTCGATGCTTATGTAATATTATATTCGGCCTATTTTACGAAATTAAAACAAAACTAAAATGAATGCTTATACACATGTAGGGCCTACATCGGTGAATAACACCGGAGTCTTCGATATAAAATACATGAACGTTTTGTTGTATTCAGCTTCTTTTATTTTGGTTTTCTATATTTCTTTTCCGTATATAAGCAATATATTAATGTAAGTTCTAGGTATTCTTAAAACGCGTTGCAAGTAGAAACTATTAAAAAAGGAAAAGAGGTCAAAACGCATTAAAAATTTAACAAGGGAGATAATCCATCATCTTTTTCTACAGTCTCTTCTGTTAATGATTATACCCCTTTACATAGCTATGAAGGAAAGCAAGTGTTTTATAGACGAAACAAAGTGTTGTGCTACTGCTAAACATGTTGCATACATTGTTCAGAATTTGTAATTACACCTATCTCCTGATTACACTTTTCGATTGTGATTCAGCTATGGACAAAGCGTTTTACCCGATGCATATCACAACGTGGATATCAAATGTTATATTAGTGTCGTACATGTTTTATTATGTATGTAAAATATCTAACGTTTACAGACACATGTGTAAATAAATTGTGGTCGCACAAGCGATACTCTACGGTATAACTAGGGTACAGTAAAACCTCTCTATAACGACCACTAAATTGCATCAAGTATTTTGTGTTAAATACAGGTGGCTGCTTAGAGCAAGATGAAAGTAAAACAGAACGCTCCAATAGGAGCGTTCTGTTTTACTTTCACCTTGCTTTAAACAACACCTGCCCTAAATACAAACTAATTAACACAATTTAGTGGCCGTTATAGAGAGGTTTTACTGTATACAGCAAATTTACCGGAAACATGACATTGTATAGATGTAACAAATCAGTATTGTGACGATTATATTTTATTAGAAAAAACGTGGGGTATTAGTTACAAAACTCTGTTTATATATTTCATTCTAAGCAGGTATAAAAAAGAAAGAACACAAACATACAAGACTCCAGTACAATCATTTTAGGTTAGCTCACATACATGTAATACTTAAAACATGTCTGTGAAAATACCGTGTTGATTAATAGTTTCCTTCATATAAACGTATTTGTATGCCTTTGAATACAGAGTATGCAAAACTCAGACAACTCCCTTTGGAGCTTTCTCATATGAGTGTACACTATATGCGAATAAAGTAGAACATTTCTTAATCGGACACCAAAAATAGGTCTAATTGCAGGTCGGTAAGGTAGGCAGTAGCTTAATACTGGTCAAAAGTAATGCAGGAAGCTCCTATAGGAGCATTCTCCATTACCTTTGCTCTACATTAAGCAAACACCTACGTTTTTGACACACCATTGTTAAATAAATGATTGAGTGCTTAAGACAGGTTCTACTGTACAAACAATACGCTATTAGCAATAGGAAGGTGTTAAATAAATGACAACCTCTTAAGAGAGGTTCTGCTGTACACAAATGTACGCTATTAGCATTTGGAAGGTAAATATACATTTCTGATTACATTGCTTAGAAGATCTATTACGGTGTGCGTATTTTGAATTTGCATTTAACTGCATTCCCAAGTACACATGTATATTTACTTACGTATGCATTATAGCAACTGGACAGGTGCGTTTACAAAAGTATAGATACTAAAACAACATTTCAAATGAATACTAGATAAATGTCTACCATCTTCATGTATTGAAAGGTGCATCTTACTACCGAAGCAATAAGCAGACGCTCTGCTGAATGGGTATTTTGTTCGATTTGTGATCAAATATCTGTATAAACGATTTCATGAGACACGGATGTGAACCCAATGACACATCAATCCTTTCCTCTCTGCTCTATGAATATTCATAAAAGACATATAATGGCATAATGAATATTGATTAGTTGCCATAATAACACATTGACTCAGGAATTTATTTTTTGGCCATGACAGAAACAGTAGAAGCATAATTATGTATATTATATCATGTGTCTGATCTGGGTCTACTCTGTTTGCAAATGCGTAGAATAAACGTATTTTTGGAGTAAATGGTAAATGCAGCTGATACTAAGAGTCGGACCCTGTCTTTTAATCCATACAGTGGACATCAAAGTACAATTTTGACGGCATAGGTTAGATTCTGCATGGTTAAGGTTATTTTCAGGACGGTAATTAGTCCGATCATGTAAACTGCAAAACTGAATTTTACCCTTTCACCGCCAATGTCGCAAAAATGCACCACGACAAATAGTGCAGTCACAGATAAGACGCCGCCTTCCCAAGGTGGCGTCTGATCAGGGACTTTACTTTTTTTCTCAAACTCTATTTATATATATGTACTTCATTCCTTTGAAATTTGCATTTATTTATCTCATTTCCTTATTTTACTGAATGATTTAACAAAATTGGATTGCAGACGCCAATTAGAAATTTGGCGCCGAAAGGGTTAAAGAGGGGGATTCATGGGTACAATACAGCTTTGCAATAACATTTAAATACAACATGGACGCAAAGTGCTTAACTATACAGCATGACAATAATACTAATACTAATAGATTTGAATTATGAATTCTGTGGATCAAAAAGGCTTATACGTAAGATTAGTAGCAAATTATGTATACACAACACCACATGAAAACCAAGCCCGATATTATATATACAGTCACAGCCACAGAGAAAGACACGGAGACATATAGGCAGACAGTCACATACACATATTTTATCACATAGATGACTAAGCTTTTCTAGTTTAAACTTTACAGATGAAGTAACACACAGACATAGATACCGTATCTCCGCATATCTGCCGCCGTAGTTCAGTGATAAAGTACAGTAAACTATCGATTATACGAACACTCAAATACGTATTATTATCGATCTTTAAGACAAGTGGTAGCTTAATGCAGGGTAAAATTCATGCAGAAAGCTCCTCTAGGAGCTTTCTGCGTGACGTTAACTCTGCATTAATCAGCCGCAAAAAAGAAGTAAATTAATTACATATTAAGTCTTCCTCAATTGTTCTACAGATTCGACGTCGGGTGGAGGAAATATATAAAAAATGCAATCAACGATTATGAGTGATTAACTTACATATGCTTATAAGAAAACAGATCTGCTTAAAAACACACGTATCTATAATAATTGATATTGACAACACCGTCTTGTTCAACAGTTATTTTCAGTTTAGTTTGTATGTGGTTTTATAGGTGCTGCCAAGTCCAGTGACATAGGAGCACGCTAGATCGATGAAGAGCTCAGTAACATGAGGTGTCACTAGTGTAGATTTAGGAATGGTGGCTCTATATGACGTGTCCGTGGTAGTGTACTCGATGACGTCACTGTAACCATATTTGGAACCAACTATAAGGGTATACTTGATTGGCACAAGTGTATTGACCCTGAATATTCCAGACCAATCCATCACCATGTGTTGCTCAGATTTCTCTACATGCATAGGTGTCCCTGTTGTAAATATAGCACATTTATTAATATGACAATATGCTATTGACAATTGCAGGGTGTAATGCATTCACAACCTAAAATACATATTAACAATGATAGTTGATATCTTAACGATATGTTAGATTTACCATTTGCATTAGAAATAACATGCTTGTCATATTGGAAGCAGTATATGATGCTAGTGCCCGGAATGTTTATCTCTGCGGCCGATGTCTTAAAATCGGAATAGGATCCAACTTTCATAAATAATGAATCATTTCAGTGCCGATTTTTCACAGATGAATAGCAATCAGTGTTTAACTCAGTATGGATGGCTTAAGCCTGCTAGATGATTTTAAATGAGTGCATGTGCATTTCGCACTGACGGGTTTAAAAATAATTCGGATACAGAGTATGTCAGGTCCGTAAACATCTACAGAACAGTCATTAACTTCAGCAGCCAAGTATTGCACAGAAGTTACGCATTTGATTTAGTGTGTGATAGCAAATGACAGCTTAGTGTGGACAATACACGTTGACATTTTACAAGTGGTGCGTCTTCTGTTACAATTAATGATCTCAATTTATAACCTCAAAAAGACATCACTTACTCGGACCAAAGTCTTGATTTGATGACCTTACATCAGGCCTCAATGACTGCCTATGCAGATGTTGTTTACAAGATAGTTCGTAGAAAATGCATACATAACTTAATATGACACTTACAGTAATGCTTTGTAATGTTACTAAGTCTTGTTTTATTTGAGATATTCTCTATATTTATTATCGATGATTAACTTCAAATCAAAGGGGAGTGTTTACTTTCTACATATCTACTATTTACTAATATAAAAACAGCTAAATTCCATATATCTATTAACGTTAACCATGTACGAATTGAACATATAATTTGTCAGTCCTATCAAACGCATACCTGTTAGACTCGGTCCTGATCCTAGAATAAGAACGTCCGTAGTAACCGCATCGCTCACATGCCGTCCGCCATTCCACGCTCTTACTTCAGCAGTATAAACAGAGTCAGATTGTAGATGAACCCCACGTATGGTCGTCATCGTCTGTCGGCCAGCGTCAGCCCAGTCTGTTACTGGTTCATGTCCGCGAATTAGACGGTACTCAAAGTTATCTATTCCGAAGACGTCAAAGAAACCAGACCACTGTAATTGTACACACGTTTGGTTAGACTGGACTGCCAGTTGATCTCCAAGATGTAACGTTTCCGCTCTGTCAGCATTGGTTGGAACTATCATAAGCTGAGCAGCGTTCACAGAAGGGGGATGTTCTGAGATAAACACTGAATGAGATGATATGTCCGCGCCCAGTTCTATGTTATTTATGCAGTGGATGTTGATGTAAACCTTGTCGCCATGACTGAGAGTGACATTGTCCTTTTGACACTTACCATCGTCCGCAAGAGAGTAATCCCGTTCTTCTGTCTTATCGAACTGATTCCCTGAAATGAACATAATAGGAACGCACAGTTATAATCAAGCAACCTAATGTTAGACTTAATTGGATTAAATACTTTGTCTGCCAAGTCCGACTTAATTGGCATTTACAGACAACTTGGAGGCAGTTGGGACGCGGAGTAACTAACTATGCGTCTCATTAGAAACCAACATGTTTGACACTCCGCCAATAGATTCTGGTACGTTTCAATGAATCGAACGTACGTATACACTGTAGTCGAGTTTGAGCAAATATAATATTTCTTCATGAAGCTAACGGTTAGATGAATGTTGTTCCATTTTCAACATGGTTTTACATACATTATAAATGCTTTCGAGTTCGAGAACTGAAATAAAAGCGATTCCGTATCAGTGTCCATTATGATCTTTATTTGCCCTGACTTACAACACAAGAGATCAACAATACACATACTATCCCATCAGAATAGAACTACTTACCTAATGCACAATAGCATTGCTTTATTCCAGTTTCATCATCTTTAACGCTCCAAGTTGCCTCAAATGAATAGGTGCTACTAGGCCCCTTCCTAATCGTCATTACAGGAACATTTGTGAATATTGGCGGCGTTCTGTCTATTACCACAGGTTGTGAATGAAACACAGATCGCAAACCAGCTAAGTTCTCAGCTATTACAGTAGCGAACACTTCCGTTCCCTGGGGAACATCAACAGTTTCCACACTTTGTGCTCCGTCATGTATCGGAGATAAAGGTTTTATCTGATATCCGCCATAGGTTGTTCCAAGTCCGGTGAAAACCTGTTATACAATTTCGAGAATAACATTTTCCTATGCAATATTTGGTATATAGCTCAGATGAAAAAGTAAATTATGTTACAGTATTGTTGGCGACATAATTCATGGTTTTATCTTACACCTTGATTATGTCTTGTTTAATTCCGATCTGATACAATTATAACTCATTCGTTCATTCAAGAATTTGACAAAACATTACAGAATCAAATGTAAACCACTTTGATTCCGAAAATACTCTATGTTAATATATACGATTCAAGTAAAAGCACCATGCTATGAAACACTTCAATATTAAATAATGATTAGCATAGCATTGCGTTGTAAGATTCAACGAATTGTACTCATTGTGCATTGCCAATAGTAGATTTAGCAACAGTTATGCATTAATATATACGATTCCAGTAAAATCACCATGACATGAAACACTTCAATATCAATTAATGATTAGCGTAGCATTGCGATGTAAGATTCAACGAATTGTACTCATTGTGCATTGCCAATCGTAGATTTAGCAACAGTTATGCATTATCTGATTAATATCATCAGTGAATAGAAATATCCGTACGGTCCATAATACAAATGCCGTTTATATTCTTAAAAGTACCTTTCGGACACGACTTTCGTAATCCAACACGCTGGCTTTTATCAATATTGCGGAAGGTCCGATCTGTTGAACAGTAATGGCAGAGTCGGCATTTGGTACAGTCTTGGAACATTTGCTTAGAGTTAACAAGACAGTTGTGTTTCTAAGGCATGGGCCTTTGAGTGTAATTTCCGACAGGCTAGTATCATACCGGAGAAACGAGTACTGCAATTCGCCCGACCCATCATAATTGGTTACGAAAGGTACAGGAGCACTTAGTCTATTGATTATTAGCTCAGCTGAAGTTCCGATTTTAGTAGCCGTCATAGAACCCTGGACCTTATAAAACGAATTTTGAATAAGTTCTACATGGGTTAAGATTTCAAAGTTGTTATCTTCGGAACAATTGGAAGTTTCATTGAGCACTTCATGGAATGCGGAACAGACAAAACTCTCAGGTGGAGTTGTGTCTATTGTTGTCACTGGTGAGACAGAAACGTCACTTTCATGACCTGCTGCGTCAACCGCTTTCACAATACCAAAGTATCGATTCCCATGTTGAAGGTGTAAGCTGTTGTATTTGAAAGTGTTCTGAAAACCAGCATTAACAAACATAGGCAATGCCATATTTATCTCGGACTCTTTAATAACAGCGACATAGTATGATTTTATTCCCGAGTAGTGGTCAATGAAACCATGCCACGACACAGCTAGACTGTTGGTGACGGACTGAAATGCAGCATTCACATGACGTCCCGTGTTGAAGACGACACCACTGATAGGCTTGTCCATATCTATTACAAATCCGTCAGACGATGTGGTAGTATGAAGTCCAATGGTGTTGTAGGCTGTAACACTAAAATAGTATCGAGTACCATGAGACAATGTAAGATTGTTGAGCGTCAATTGGGGTCCTAAGTGATACGTTCCTGCGACTGAGAACGTCATCAGCTGAAACACACAGAAACACGTTCATATAGTAGTATCCTCCAAAGTATCAATACAGGTCCAATAGATTTAAATAGAGACTAACGGGTATTAAAATTATGTTTTGAGAATAAGATCCAGTTGAAACCGAGTATCATTTTATAATAAGCTATAACAATGTATTTAAAAAGATATGCGCTTAGGATAACAGTAGGTACATGTTGATTGATGAGATGGGTTGAACGACACTGCAACTCTAAATAGGCCATCTACCGTCGATGATGTTTTCTAATCAAGGATGCCACCAGGAACAAATTAATATCGCATACTACAAACGTAGCACATGCGTTCGAACCACCGATATTCTTGTCAACGAGGTCCTCAAAGACAAATGACCCCGTATCAACGGTCATGCAGGAAAGACGGCGGAAACGATAGCATCTTTAATACTTTGTTTCTGATCATTTGCGAAAAGTAAAAATATGATTCATGCCGAAAACACTACATCCAAAACAAACAGCCGCCCGAACAGCACATCAACAAGAATACACAGCAAATGTTTAGGAATACGACGAAACTCACTGTATATAGTGTTATTGGTTATGACGCTGTTATTACATAGTGTATGTACTCTTTTGCAAAATAATAGTTACCTTTTTGGGATGTCCCTAATGCAACATCATAATGTGTTATAGCACTGTCTTGTTCGCTGAACAAATTATCCCAACAGGCTGTTATTGTGTCCATCCAGTCGATGAAATCGAGGTCGGCGGTACATGTTGTGTCTGAATCCTTTATATATCGTCCACGTTGAACCGATGGTGGAGTCTGGTCGATTTTTATGGGATCAGATTCAAACATGGCACTGAGATCGTGGGCATACCAGACTTTGACGTATATAACATACTTTTCACTGTGTATCAGACTTTGATTTGAGGACAAGCAATGGACCATTTCGCTCCTTCTACCAACATCCTTCCAAGGAATTTCCTTCTTAAGGTCAAATATGGCTTCCCCGATAGGCTGATGAATCAACCCTATACTCCATTCAAATCGACTGACATGGCTACTATAGTTGCTTAGGAGCCAGTGACCAGAAAGACAAGCAGATGAAGCGGTGGTTGCCTGTGGAAACATTTGCAAACCTCCCTCAATACGAACGTAAGGAAGACCTTTATCTATCGCGTCCTTGGCATTTAATATAGTACAGTTATATGGACCATCGGCAGATGTACATGGCTTTCCGATCACGGCACAAGTGCAATCATTGTTACAGTAATGTATATCACAAGAATGCTTTTCCAGCTGAAGCTGACCGCCTTGTAAAGATTGCGTTGGGGAAGCAGTAGAAAGGGCGTATACAGAAGTCTTTCCTATAGAGCTATTCATACCTGCTCTGTTTTGGGCCCAAATTGACAAAATAAGTAAATCATCTCTACTGATTACTTCAGTGAGGCTAATGGTAAACGTTTGACTTGGTGAAGAAGAATTAGCCTTTGTAACGAGTTCCCCACCTGATAACTCGGCATCACTATATGAACGACTAACAGTGATAAAGTATTTGTCTATATCAGATTCTTGGTCATGGAAACCATACCAAGTTAAAGATAAGTTGGATTTACCATTTCCATCTGCATCGGTAAAGGTTGTCCATGTCATTGGAGGTTTAAACCCTCCTAGATGTGGTGGTAAAGAATCAATCAAAATATCCGTGCTTTCGGCTGAGCTGCAAAGGCCAGCAGCGTTACAGCAAGTCACTATAATAAAGTATCTGTCCCCACTATGTAGCCAATTCTTACCGTCCAATACGATAGTAAAATTAGTTTCAGAGCCCAGATATATGTTTTCAACAGGCGTATGACCCTCGTGATGCGTTTTCAGCGTCAATGTATGCCTTATTATTGGACTATCAGGATCTGCAAATTTCCATGATACTTTTAATGTAGATGGTTCCCATTGCACAGAAAAGCCAGGAACAGAACCATAATCGAGAATGAAATACGGTGGCCTGATTTCAATTGGGTAGCTATCATCTACTCGAAATGCATCTGAGGACTGCAATACTGACATTCTCACTTTGTTATAAGCACGTACGGTGGCATACAGATTATGGTTTCTTGGTAGACTTATTCCTGTTTTCAAGACATGTGATTGAAGAAGACAGTCGAAGGCTGGAACGACGTCACAGCTTTTAGGGCGAGTGCCAATGCATGCCTCAAAACGCTGAATGTCTGATTGTGGATCTTCAAAACCATACCAGTGCAAATGTACCGAGGAGCTGCCGGTAGAAACACGAAATTCAATCAATGAAATCAATCATAGTGACATTGGCACGTCGAAGCATTCCTAGAAGCATGTAAATCATTCCGACATTTTAAGTCATTCTTAATTGATTAATCATAATACTTGAATATATGAACATGGTTGAATGTCCTTATGAAGTAGTCATTGTACTATTTTGTCTAATTGCAGTTTTTGAATATTTATGAACAATCGCCCCATGTGTCTATATGAAATGCAACAAACAGAATAACTTTATAAGACCTTTTATACAAGATCGAACACTTGTAAATAGTCGAACCTATTGGGAACAACTTTTAACTTAATAGATATGTACCGTTTTGGTATATACTTGTGATGTACACTTGCAGAGCCAACTCTAACCAAACCATGAATTGGTGGGGAATTATCCAAAATAATCCCATCCGAAGATCTCACTGTGCACATTCCGGCGTTGTTGCAAGCTTCTGCCACTGTGTAGTACTTTTGACCCGGTATAAACGATATATTCCATGTTATTTCTAAATAAGAACAGAGATAAAACTATATATTCAGAACAAATATAAACAAACTCTTAAACTGTTAATCTTTTCTCTAGTGAATATTCTTGAAGGAAATAATGACGTCATGAATATAAATAAGATTATTATTTATTATGGCATATGAGCACATGAAATTTTGACTCGGGCAGAAACTTTAGAATCAGATTTATATTACACCATAAGCAGCAAAGCAGATCCTGATCAGACGGCTCCTATAGAAGCCGTCTTATCTGCATCTACCCTGTTTGCAGATGCGTCAAAATGCGCTTACACAAGGTAGAGGATTAAAACAATATGTTTAGTCCACTCAATTTAATCCTGATCACACTATGTATGTATGTATGTATGTATGTATGCATCTATGTATGCAATAACATACCTGTATTTAGTCCGACATCTAACATTGGTTCAATGTTGTCTTCATACGGATGTGTACCGAGTCCGACCCTGTAATACTGAATACCACTATAGATGTCGTCAAACCCTTTCCAGTGAGCCTTGATGTGGTGTACATCCACTTGGTAATCAACGTCACTCTAGCAATATACAAATATAATGTGGCTTTGTCGACTATTTCTCAGTCGTCTATTTGTCTTTCTGTCTATCTATCTGTCCTTCTGTTTGTCGCATTTTAGTCACACCTCTGCCTGCAAATCCAATTCGCTTTTTCTTTGATCAACATTATATAGCAATTAATTCAAAAGATTTGCTTTTCAAACAACCAAGTATGCATGTGGGTATTAAAGAAAAGACATTTAAATTGGTACTGAATCGGAATTGATTTGTACAATATAATGGTGACAAATGTGGAATATATTATGTTGATCTGAACGGGTGTATTAAATATAGATAAAGATTAAAATGCATTTCATTTCTACCTTCATTGCGATATCGCCATCGATCACATGTCCTCCTGTTGGCGCGCTTGAGTCAAATATAAACGATCTTTTCAAAGAGCTGGAACTAAGACCAGCCCTGTTGACAGCCTGCAATATGAGAGATATTATGGATGAATTGATATCAAAATCACAGTAGACGTCAGGCAGGAAATGTGGTAATGACACATTGAAGATAGTACTCACTAGAAGACCAAATGAGTTGCTCCCCCACACACGACCTTCATACACACATTTATACTAACATTTGCTGATCCGAATCCGAACAGCTAATCCCAACAAAGCGAATGAATTCAAGACAGAACAAACGCCATTTTTATCTGATATACTTGATGCGATGTTATTTTAAAATTTGTTAGATACATGTAGTTCATCAGATTTTATAAAATGAGTTATTCAATGAAAAAGAGATTTGTAAGTCCTATTGTATTTAAGTATTACTTTTCCCTGTCCAAAGACTATAAAGCTATTATAAAGCTAGCAAACAGGTCTCGGTGCTCTACAACTGTTTCACTTCGAATATATGAACACGACTTACTATGGATTGTTTTGTTTGATATATCATCCATTAAATGCAAATGAGCTACAGTAACGTGATCACAACGTGATTTCTGCTATCAAATAAAGTAAACACAAATGTCGAATAACAAGCTGTGTATTATACATCGGAATGAACAAGAAAAAAAGAGACTGGTCTTGGTCCCATTGGAACATCGTCCCCCTAAAAAGAACCGAGGGGAATATGGGACCGGTTGTTTGCTTTATTCAGTTTCTTTTTTGCAGAATTAAGTTCTGATAAATTACAATGGATTGTGAGGTGCTTCACTGACATCATGTACAAGCTAAATGTAGATGCTTCGCTTGTTTCACAATATCTTCCTGTGCCGTTCCCTAAATGATACCAAATTTTAAAGCAATTCTGACATGTAGCAACCTGACCGCGGCATCTAATTCGAATACATATATAAATGGATTTTAATTATGGCGCAGTGAACATATATTAACGATATGAATACATATATATTAAACAAAAATACATTTTACCTTTAAGGTGATACTGTACTTGTGGCCGTTGTGTAAAATGCCCTTAGATATGCTTAGAATATAACTCTCGCCATTAAATTCAGATACTGGATATATGTCATCAACGTTATCTCCTGTGCCAGCTGAAACTTCATACTTATCAATTCCGCTTTCGGTATCGTGGAACCCGAACACCCGAATACTGATGTCTTCAGCATTTAAGAATACAGTTTGATTTACATCTCTTTGGTTCAACAGGATATGTCCAGTTCTTGGCGGCGATGTGTCGACAATGAACTCCTCTGATGTGACAACCGTCGTAAGATTAACGTGATCTGTGGCTGATAGAAAAGGTAATATGTAAAATGGAATCACGATTGTGCACATCAAGATTGTACACACACCACAACAACAGTATGCACGCTCTGGACTGGAATTCCATTGAGAAGTGTTAATACTCGTAACAATTATTTTTATTATATTTATGATGCCATGAATTCTTACATGGATATTTATTGAGTAAAGATTTAAGTAAAACAGATCGGGCATTAAGTAATGCCGTTTAAGTGTAGTTCACAAAAACAGCAAACAATGTGACTTGTTTACTAACAGGCATTAAAGGTTACCTTTTATAGAAACGTATACAGCCACTCCATCCTTAACTCCCTTCAGGTCGATTACAGCACTGGTTGACTGGCCTTTTTCAGAAAATCCAACAAGATCGTCACCACCAGGTCTACTACCTGAAACAAGTAGTATACAAATGTACCTAAATTCTGAAAATCGGTGATCCTTCGAAAGCAAAAGTAGAAATGCAAAAAGAGAAAATTGCAGACTCGGTTTTATTGAATCTTTTCATGAGTAGTAATTAAAAGTGCAACACTACTCATGCCCCCTTGCACCGGCTTAAGCAGTATTCAATTTTCAAAACTAATAACATCCAAACTAATGATCCCGAAGGACCAGAAAATATGACAACACTGAGAATGAAGTACGGGGCGATCTTAATTCATACTATGACATATGTACCTATGTTGACCTTATTTTATGCAATAACATGCCAGTTTTTATTGTTAACACAATGTATTAAGCAATATTAATACTGAAATACATTGTATTTTAAAGATTTTTAGTGGGACTAACACATCTATGGGTAGCTTACCTACGGCGATGCTATATGACATTACGTTGTTTATATAGCCAAGTTTTGATGCATCGATATTGTCGTTAAAGCCGTCCCATGATATTCGAATAAATGCTATATCACTTAAGTATTTTCCATGGCTGGCCACATGTACCCTGCCACCAGACGGAGGCGTATTATCAATGACGAAACCGTCACTGCAGGAAATAAGTTCTGGGAGTAGCTCAGTAAATGTTTCTCGTTCAATCTGTGTCTCGTTGGAATATGCACATATATAATACAGGATGCTTTCGTGTAGCTGACCGGTCTTGAACTCGATGAATCCAGTGACAGATGTCCCAGACTCAACGCAATGTTGATCAGTATTACAGCTAACTGGTATCTGATGTTTGGTCATAAGGAACCAATTTATTTTTCTTTCTGTACCATATATAATCAGCCCGGCAACTGTCGATGAATCAGTAGTAAAATCAAGCTCGGAGTTGTGTAGTGTTCCATACATAAGACCTAGATTTGAACTTGAAATAGCCTGTGGAAGAATAGAATATCAAAATCAAACAAGTCAGTGTACCTTTCCCCGAATAAATGTACTATTCAAACCAAATAACTCATATAATATATATGGAAATAGTCAAACAGGGAGAGCCACACACGAAATGACACTGCACCAAACACCATCAAACTCGAAACGGTATAGCCACAAGACAAGACATAACAGGACGCATATCAAGACGAAAAACATTAAACATTAAGCATATTTCACAACAAAGTTGACCATAGGCTGAAAGCAGGAGTACCGCCTTGGAACGGTCAGTAACCAAAATAAGCTACTGGGGGACTTAATCCTGGTTTACGGGTACTCAACCTCGTCCTTATCATATTATAGCAATATAACATATTGTTTAGTATTCCAATATATAATTTAAAATTGAAGTACATTCCACCCTTTTTGACACACCGCCAATAGAAAAGCAACTGTAAAACCCACAATTGGCGGACTCTGTCTTAAATCAACACGAATGAATGTGAATGTCATGTTTCGTTTACATTTTTTCCATGTTACCATATTTAACTTTTTAGACTTCATCAGCGAATATGTGACGATATTTGTTGTTAGGATCCTATTGAGTTGTTCGATGCGTCATAAGTATCTTAAGTGTCTAACACTCAGGTTGAGCGGTTTAAAGACGAATATATATTACAACAAATTAGGTAAGTGTTTATAATGTACATGTACTTTGGTGTGGTATCACATCACATTATACGGATATTGCGAACATAAAGCACTTTTAAACATAAATAGCCGTGATTGTTAATATTCAATCGCTGTTACTGGTGAATAATGTTAATGAACCATAGCAGTATTACTTATAGTGTAAGTATGGGATACGCGCATATCTGAAAACAGTGAAAAGGTATAATAGATGTTTACAGTGCACGGTTATAAAGACTGCGGGAGTGAGTACACATTAAGTGTATCTGGTCAAGTAATACATCTTACTGATAACGGTGCATTATGGCTTCATTGGAAAGTAAGTATATCAATACAGATAGCCAAAAAGGCTTGTTTGACTATGGTTGTTATATTCATTCACTGCTGCCGTGTTATGTATTAAACAACGTGTATGTTGCTGATGCTGAACATCTGAACTAAGTCGAATTATGAATGTGACGAATAACTAACAACACATGGATTTTAATGACATTCGGCTGGCTTGATGCATATAAATAACTCTACTATGTTAATAGTATTGCATTTCACTCACCGACTTTATATCCGACCACTGTGATTTTGTTGTATCTATATCGTATACTATGTTTGTACTGTAAGCCCCAAAAGATTTGCTCTCCATATCTTTACACACTGTAACGCTTTGTTGTCCCTCAGTAAACGCTCGTACACAAACATATAGCGTCTTGTGCAGTTCACTTGGAAGATTTAGACATCTCTTGATCTATTGGTAAGTAAATACACCATGGTCACATTAATTTACTTCAGGCTGTTGATATTTAAACAAAGCTCCGAATAGTAATGCAAACTGAACAGGAAAAGTATACGTTAATAGAAACAGTTCTTAATATGAAGCAATAACGTTTCATAAATTCATATTCTATGAGTTTTAATGTTTATAATATCTGCAAGAAATGCTTCACATGGTTATTACAATTCTATTATATCGTAACGTACCTGATACTGTGAGCTGTCTGTAGTTTCCCAAGTAGTTATAGACCGAAATGACCGCCAATCTTCACTCAGTGACCACTGGTAGAAAAGTACTGGGCTTTCACTCTGGAACTTATTCCATTTTACAGTGATATCGAAACAAGACTTTCCAGTTTCTGTTTTGATCTCGGCAAGATATATTTCTCCCTCTGGCGGTCTGAATACAAATGCAATCCGCTTCGATATAACTGGCAGCAAACACTGATCTTGCGCACAAGGCCTCACAGCAACCGTATACACTCCACCTGGATGTACATCTTTAACATCAAAAGAAACTGACATGTGTCTGTCTAACTGTCTTTGGTATTTATCTGTAATCTCTGAAGTTGATACGTTTGTACTATGTTCGATGAGTGTTGCTTCGAATGCGACTGGATATAATTTTATAGCGGGAAATGTCAAAAACGCTTCAACGAATTTATCATCTGATTTTAAAAAACTGGTACTTTGGCATCGTAATATGTGAATAGTCTGCATGCCAGATGAGATCTTTGTTGACGTTAAATTTATTTCCAAACGTTCGACAAAAGGTATAATTGAGTAATATCGACCTGAGTTCTTCTCTTGCAGTTCTTCCGAAACCCCATCTTCCTGTTGTAAAGAGACCGTTACGTTGTTCGGAACAAATAACTTGTACGTTTTGCCAATTTCTACGGAAAAGTTTAATTTCAGAGTACCATTATCACGATCCAGTTTAAAATGTACACCTTCAGTGGGAGTTACAGCATTACATGTTTTACCTATATGAACGTCAAATAAAGAGTTAAAAATACCCTGTGTCAATATTGAAACTCCATTGGATGAAGACAACGTCTGTCCACCTGCACACGTAGCCCGAAGAAGGAAATGATAGCGGACGGCTGGAACTAGCTTTGAAGAATTGATACACTGTATACTGGTGTTTTCGGCTTCAAAGAAAGGGATAACATTGTCCAAATATCTGGACTTTCCGACACCGATTTCAAGTGTGATGTTTTCATGATGCCGAAAGCCGTTCCATCTTGCACAGAGTATATTCGTTGTGAAATGAACTCCTACGTCTGAATCGAAATCTCTTTTTAATGGATCTACATCAGTTACAGTTGCATTTCCAGGTGGGTACTTTGATGGAATTTGAAAGGTTTCGGTCTGAACTTTGACGAAATGACCAGCCTTGTTATACACAAAGAGAGAAACGTAAAACTGCAGGCCGAAGTCGGTGTCCTGTTGTTGCAGCCTTTCAAGAGGATATTTTATACAGCCATCTCGGTGACCAAAGCAGGGGGTTGAAATATTGAGCTTCCATTCCATTAAAGGCGTCACCTCTTGATCATCATGACCTAAAATATCAAACGCAATATTCAGTTTCAACATATGAGTAATTAGTTCCACAAACTTTGAACATTAAAAACATTCTAAACAGGGCGTTAAAATTAGTACCATTGTCGGTCTTTCAAATAGGCGGAATCCTTCGCTTGCTATTCACGTCAATATACCTACCTGTAAATAGTGAAGACCCAGATGAGACAGCTCCTGCAGGAGATATCTCATACGGGTCTGCACTATATACAAGTTGATTTGCAACCAGTTCACTCCACAGCAGTGATTGCACAGCGAAATACTTATACACAGCGAATATATATGTAATTATACAACTGGACATGGTTAAAGGAGGAGAAGTGTATTTTAAAATACAGCAAGCGAAGGGTTAAAAATCAGCCTTTTTATTCTTTGAAAATGTCGGCTAGAGGTGTTTTACCGTATTACCGAACATTAACATAAATTTACTTTCAAAGTTTAGATTTCAAATTAAGTCATGATAAAAACAATAAGAGGCAAAACGTCGAATTGGTTACGCCCTGTCTACAGATTGATAAATGAATAACAACTGTTAGTGACCTTAATTATGAAAGAAGGAAATCCTTCGAAAGAAACGACAGTAATGCGAAAAGAGAAAATTGCACTGTCGGTTTTAACGAGTCTGTTTATAAGCAATATTTAAAACTGCAACACTACTCCTGTCCCCTAGCACCGGCTTAAGCGATATTAAATTTTCATAACTAACGACACTGCAACTCATGATACTGAAGGACACGAAAATATAACAAAACTTTGAATAAGTACTGGGCGACGTTTTACGAACGCCACATTTGCTGTTGTGAAGTACATGTATATACATTTTGAAAGAAGGTGATCCTTCTAAAGCAAAGACAGCAATTCGAAAAGAGCAAAAAAATCAGAAAAGGCTACTTTACCAAACTGGAAATATATCTGATCTATGGGTTCTGTCTGTTCCATGTCGTAGAAAGTTTCGTTCCCCCAAGAGACTACAATGTTTGCTCCTGTTATTTTTATGTCTGGTGCATTTCTATACAGTGGCGGCGTCTCATCTATCATCAATGGTCCGATAGATGAAACCTTAGACGCTCCTGCTTTGTTTACAACTTTAAGAAATAAATAGAATATCTTTGAAGACCCGATACCAACATGCTGCTTGTACAATGACTGCTTCCTGTGGGTTGATGCGTAATCAGTATGCCCTGGGTTTAAATACTCCGACTGATCGTAGCCGAAACCAATAAAATAGTCTTGAATCTGACTTCCTCCCTCCTCTACATCCCATGTTATATCAATATGATCACTCGGTATGTATATAATATTGCTATCTTGAGAGAAAATATCGTAGGTCTGGCAAATAAATTCGGATACGTCTTTGTCAATCTCGGCATTGATAGCAGTAGGTATAAGTGCTGCAAATTCATTTTTGTCTGTGAAGTTTCCACACTTGCTGACACAGGTTTGAGTGTCGTCTAACTGTATTTTCTGCATTTCAGAAGATACTAGCCATCCCCGACCGAAATGACAAATCAGTGACTCAGACGATCTAGCGTTTTGTAGAGTGATATTTGTTAGTTGTGGAGGAGATATATCTCTTGTTATACCATCTGAACAAACTGGTTTTGATGTATCCATAGCGTTGTTAATGGCTACTATTGAAGTGTATCTCTTGCCGGTGAAATTGGCTGTGAGCCTCACGGATGATTCCGTGTATGGAATTTCAACGACAAGATACGAATTCAATTTGCTTATGTTGTTCATGTCCTCACTACCCAGGCAATGTTCTGCCAAGACAACTCTGTATAACCGAATACCACTTTCGTGGTCAATGAATCCGTGCCAATGTACGATGAAACTACTGTCACTCGTATAGTCGAACTCAGGGCTGTCCTGGGGACCTGCATATACATTACATTATAGAGACACGTACATTTTCACTTCCAATATATATTAGAGTTTGCATGTTCCTCATCGACATATCAAAATGGGAACGTGAACATTTACTATGCTGCTAGACAAGTTACATATGTACAGATCTTCGTTGGCTTTTAAGTTTCAGTTTCGTCTCTCAAAACGTAAATGGGTGTCAAACAGTTTTGATCTTGAGTAACTAGGTATCTTGTCTTTATCTAAACATTTTGCAAAAATAATCTAAAAATTGCCAATTGCACCAAGCCGATTGGCGGAGAAAGTGTTACTATTGACGAATTATTTGACACAATATTGGGGAATACTATTTCACATCTCAGAAAAATAAGCTTACCTTCTTTTTGGAAATTTCGACTGTATCACACTGTGTTCAGCATTGCGATTATCGATCAAGCGGTATCGCGTGACGTATTCATGTCACTTGAGACCAGGAGAGGCTCGAACACCGCCGGGAGATCCAAACCAAACCGTCGTCGCGGTTGAGCGATGACCTTCGTTGTTATATGGCTATCGCCTCCACGACCCTACACTTGATATGTATGTCTTCGGAGGTCAAAACCTTGACGTTCTCAGATTTTATATCGTGCCATGTTTGGTTGCAATGTTCGTGTAAAACTGAGTTTGATTTGGCAATATCTGGTCATTCTCCTACGGCACGTGATACCGCTTGATCGATAATCACAACGCTGACGAAGACTGTGCGACTATCGCAAATTAAAGTGTATTCTTCTGAAACTGAATCGTAATAAAAGGGAAATAACCCGTATCAGAGAGATTGTATCCTCCTAAAACAGTTTCGACCCGTTGGGAATAACAGACTATGATGATCCGATTAGTGATACGGAGTAAGGTATGACCGTTTTGTAATAGATTTATTAATTCAAACAGGGGCCTGGTAACCAGACCATTTTAAATTTCATGCAAATGGTTATGTTTCGGCAATCATTTTAATACGATTTGGTAAGCGCTTCAAAGAGAATGAGGATAAAATATGAAAATGGGTAATCCTTCGAAAGCAAAAGTAGAAATGCAAAAAGAGAAAATTGCAGACTCGGTTTTATTGAGTCCGTTCATGAGTAGTAATTAAAAGTGCAACACTACTCACGCCCCCTAGCACCGGCTTAAGCAGTATTCAATTTTCAAAACTAATAACATCAAAACTTATGATCCCGAAGGACCAGAAAATATAACAACACTGAGAATGAAGTACGGGGCGACTTTTTACGGCCGCCACACAAGCACTTAACACCTGCTGTTGTGAAGTACATATAATATGAAAATGGGTGATCCTTCGAACGCAAAAGTAGAAATGCAAAAAGAGAAAATTGCAGACTCGGTTTTATTGAGTCCGTTCATGAGTAGTAATTAAAAGTGCAACACTACTCACGCCCCATAGCACCGGCTTAAGCAGTATTCAATTTTCAAAACTAATAACATCAAAACTTATGATCCCGAAGGACCAGAAAATATAACAACACTGAGAATGAAGTACGGGGCGACTTTTTACGGCCGCCACACAAGCACTTAACACCTGCTGTTGTGAAGTACATATAATATGTAAATGGGTGATATAATATGAAAATAAGTTGATGATTTTGACTGCTATGTCATATATGTTCAAACGAATAAATGCCCTATTGTCATACTGGAACAAGAGAAACAGACAAAACTGTTATTATAGTATATGGCCGGGATTAGATCGCATCGCTCATACTTTGCACACATGGACTATTTTGCTAGCATACTATTTTAACGTAACACTGACTACCGTAATATATCAGCATAATATGATCAGTTGATAATTACCATTAACTGTTTCTCCAACATAAATTACTAGACTGTGTATAAATGTCTGAAAATAGGAACATACAAGTAACTGATAGATATTTTAACCAAAAACATTCATTTCATTATAAAAATAATAATGATCGCCATTACCTTCTAGAATTACTCCAGTCTCCGGTGGCGAGTCATCTACGAGTATATCTAGGTGTTCAATGTTTGACAACATGGCGTGGTTAGTGGCCTTGATAGTGAAGTAATAGTTTCGATTATGATCACCACTATGTTTGTCAATGGCGACCAACTTGTTCATAGAAATATTGTAGGCATACATTTCGCAGCTCCCTACGTCTGGACAGTAGCATTTGTAATCAGCAGAAACATTCGTAGGGCATCTCATCTAAATACAGGAAAGAAGAACAGAATCATTGTAGTAAATTAACCCATTAGCGCCCACGATCCTGTATATGGGGCGTAGGCAAACAGTGTAGACTCTGATAAGTCTGATCATAGTCTACACTGTTTGCTGACAGGAAATTCAATATAAAACAAAACAAAAATGAAATTTTAGACCAGACATCCCTTAGATAGAAAATGGACTTAACTAATAAGCATGGAAGAATCCACTGGGAGCAAATGGATTAATTATACCATATGTGTCTCAATGCATCATTACTTTCATCTAATGTTTTGTTTCCCATGAATAATCTTCATAAGAATATTTGAAATACAAATCAAATATTTAAACTTTTATACAAACCTCACTCAAGGTTCCACCACCGATATGTCCAGTTGTCAGATCTGTTGCAGAATCAAATGTACCGAAAGCCCATTCTATTCCGATTATACCACTGTGTGGATCTATTACTTCAAAGTAAAGTTGCATCTTTGAAAGGTCAGTCCGATCGTGTACGAACAATCTTTTGATTCCATCCTTTACCAGCCATATATTATTTATGAGTGGCACCGACCTGTCTATGTGGACGGTCCTGTTGTCTGTGAAAGTGTGATTAGCGATATCTCTAGCTTTTATAATCAATGTATAAGTATCGCCATCATTTAAACTAAATGTATGGCAATAGTATTGTTGTGGGAAATTTGGTATACCAATTTCAGTGGAAATAGCTTCATTCTTCTTAGACCAGGAAGCCATGAACTTAACTATTCCATCAATGTTAGAGGTCCCTGACACAGGTAATAACCCGACCCGCTGTTCGTAAACGTCTGTAATCAGCCCATTCGGATCCGGTTCGATTTGATTCAGCAGAGGGTTGTCTAGATAGAACCTGTTGTAATAATAACCCGTCCAATTCAGGCAAATGTCGTTGTGGTGGGTTTGCCATGTATAGTTAGTAGATGTCGATGCTGACTGCACATAGAAAACATTACTTTCCCTGACATCGATTTTGGACGAGTTGTCAAACAAGACAAACCGACGAGCATGGCGGGTATTGTCAGCAACGTCTTTTACTTCTAGATAGACTGCATACAGTTTGGGCTTATCTGATGTTACATTCAAGCTGATAGGGGATGTTGCGTTACTGACCTTTTTCGTTAGTACTATACCAGTGTCAACTTTCGATGCGAGATTACCGTTTGAGGCAAGAACCTCGTGGATAGTAACTCGGTAAGATTCTATGCCAGAGGCATGGCTTGAATTTCCTTTATGTGGTATCGGATCGTTCCATCCTTTGAAATAGGCATGAATTATTCCAGATCGGGAGATTATTTCATCTATTTGCAACGGCTCATCAACACAAGTATGTGTCTCTTTACAGTGTTCTGGTCCGGATGAATCGTATCTGTAACAAATACGACGATTTGTTTCTGTTTTCCTGTATGGTACAGGGGGTGACGGCGTTCTGTGGTCCTGTGTTATATCGACACTTCTCAAAAAGCCCCCTCCTTTAATCTTATATGTGGCGCATAACCTGAAATGTATGCACTGTCATGAATGTGTTACATTATATGACGGTCTGTTGTATACTATTAGTGGAGTAATAGTGAGTTACAGTTATTTGATAAATGATGAGACAATTTGTGCATATATACGTGAATCGTGTTTTTCCTGCTTGAATTTACTGTTTGTTTTTCATTATATCATTTATTGAATGTATATGCAATGCCTGTATGCTGTGTGTTTATCCTATGTAGTATACTATACATTACGATACTGTGTTAGATACGAGATGATACCTGGTTAAAAAATGTCACAAGCGCCCGTCACTACATGGAAATGTGACGAATTTAGCCCACCGATGACAGTCTATATTCTATCAGTACTCCAGAAAAGGGGACTTGAATTGATTATCTTCTTTAAATGAATAGTTTTCCATCCATATATATATATATATATATATATAATATAAGTCATTTGGCTTTAACATGACGTCGTGGGCGGTAAACATGACTTCACCCACTGATGTTCATAATTATGTTATCATCTTCAATGACAGCGATCGTCTTAAATCTGTTTCGTAAAAAATAAAAGTTATCGGTAGGATATAAACGTTACATGTTCAATTTAACTAATATGGAACTATACATATATTTTGTGACAAAACGTCGTGCAGCCATTATGTTGTCAAGCCTGGTCAGGGGAAGTAACTTTACTGACCGAGTATAGAATTTTTACTGACCGTGTATTGATTTACTAGCGACCGTGGGTACGTGTTACACTCCGATCACGTGATCGAATGTAAACCAATTATGAACATGGATTTCACCAAATAATTATCATTGGTGGGGTAAATACATTTATCAATGTTGAAAACCATTAGATGCGAACATACTGTGGCACGATACCAATTACTTGTCTATTGTTTCCGGATACTCACAATGAATATACAAGTAAAACACGTAAATACACTGAAACATCAGTATTTTGCATTGAATAAATATTATCCAACCATTTGAACGCGCTATATTCCTTTGTTTGCGGGATATCCGTGACAGTAAACTGGGCCATTAATATTGATTGTGGCATACGTACATGTTGTACGATGTGGCCAATTTCGTTGTGTTGATCGATGCAATAAATGTGTATGGGTAAATGTGTTTGCTGTACAGTTCTTTATCGTGGTAGGTGTGAAAACTTGCGACATGCAGTTGACTGTGTATTAACTGAACTATTTTTCATAACAATTTCTTTTTCGGGGCACGTAGATAACTTTATCTTAAACGAGTTTTCGTTACAACCAATATTTATCAAACCGGCATCAAAAGCAAAGTAGAAATGCAAAAAGAGCAAATTGCAGACGCGGTTTTATTGGATGTAGCGAAATAAATATTAAGGACCCCAGGGTCTCGTTATTAGTGAGCTGCACTCTCAAAACAGTGCTTCAGTTACATACAAGGCTTTTCAGATATGAGTTAAATAATGCACCTGCCGAGGTTATAATTGATATATCATCATTGTAGTTGGTAATACAACATGTAGATCAGAACATTCTTTAGACTATATATGCATGTTTTCGAGGTTGATTAAGGCTTCGGTATTAAAGATGAATATACAAAACATGATAAAGAATAAAATAATTTACCATTGACCGTCTGTTAATTTCTGGGCATCAACCGATAAAGTCAAATTGTTCTTATCCGCAGATATCTGTGTTGCATCGCTTGAGTCGGCTTTACCAATGAACATATCGAGCGTGTTAACGAGCAAGTCCGACCCTATTACAAAATTAAACAAAACATATTAAGTAATATATATCTAAAGCACGATTATATATATCAAGGTATTGGCGAAATGACATGGGACAAAATCCAACATGACCGATTGCCACCTTTGATCGAAGCGACAAGAAACGCATGTAAGATCCATTGACACGTTTTAACAAGCATGGGAATAAAAATATTAAATATTACAGAAATTATAACCGTTGAGGATCTTCTGCTTCCGATATTGATTCATGCTACGTCATGCTCTCTCCCGTGTCTACCATTTTGGTCCTGACGGATGGTCACGTGACTTTATTTTAGCAAGCGATTGGTACACTAACTAAGGCTTTTCCATCCTTTATTTTGATTCATTTTATTCAGAAAGTTTTGGATATCCCTATTTTACGAAGCAAGAGGATACATTTATTGAATTTGAAAAGCATTAGTTCGGTTGACCATACATGTAACTGTACTAATGAGCAGTAACAGTTTTTCTCTTTTATTTTTATGTCATTTGCTGCAAAACCCCGACACACAATATATAACTATATTTTGTGCAGTTACACAATACGAGTGATTAACAACATATAAAAGTAACTGTTTTAAAACAAATACTGTACCAGAGTACATAATTAAACTTGGTCTGTTTATTAAAGGCAATTGTATTAATAAGCTCAATTTAAATAATGCCATTATGAGCAGCAACATATGTTATCATAGCAGATACTACTGTTTAATTGTTTATCATATCTATATCATTCCATAAGCAAACGGAGCAGATCCTGATCGCAGATGTCATACAGACCTATTATGTTTGCGAATGCTTGACGTGTGCTTCTATGAAATAAATAATTAATCTGTTACACGCTGAATATTATCTCTATGGACTTGGACAGTAAAAACTTCCAGACCAACAACTATTTTACACTTTACCTGTAATTGGATGAATGTATACGGATAAGGATGTATCAGTCACTCCGAAGTTGTAATCTTCTATATAGTCCGGCTTAGGGTATGATCCATTGCTGATGCTGACAGTAAATTCTGCTAGCATGTCATAGATAAAATACTTTGGCTGGAAGTTCCCATAAAAGTCTGCCAGGTACCTACACTCAGTGGATGAGTCTGTACGCAAAGCTTGTTTCATATCCCCATCCTTACTTCTTACGCGTGTTTCACACTTTTCAATAGATGGTGCATTGCTTGGGCTCACTTTGGAAGACAAGTATTCAATTTTGTATGAAGTATAAATCAAACAATCTAATAATCGGTTGTATCGGATAATGACGGTTGAATATAAGATATTTCTGTTTTTGTTTCAGTTGATGATGGAAGTTACTGGTTTTTCAGTATAATGCTGGTATTTATTATAATCTACGGATATTTATAATATCTATTTGAGGAATTATGTAACTGGCTTAACAGCTCCTGATAAACGCCTCATCAAACGGAAAGAAATGGGATCATATGAATAGAAAATCATTTATTTAGTATTAGCATATTTGTGGAAACTGTTGGTTTCGTGGGATTGAAATATATCTCAAACTCGGACAACTCGGATAATTTCTGTCCTTCCAACATTTACTCTACAAAATTGTTCTTATAATATGTTTTACTATACATATATAGAAATATATGTGATAGACTAATGCAGGTCTAAAGTAATGTTGAAAGCTCCTACATGAGCTTTTATCACTACATTGGACATGCACTGACGGTTTGAGATATCTAGTTTCGATTGTATGTTAATATTTCGAAATGATATTAAACGTAAAAATGGTTTCTGGTCACACATTTACTGTGAAAATACAAATGTACACTTTAATGAAATATTATGTACAAGCACACTAGTTCTGCAGTTATAATGGTGCTGTCGTCTAAATGTATTTATATAAGTACTTATGCATGGTAGTAACTTACACTGACAGGTTGTTTCGTGAGAGCCTGTCACTCTTTGAAATCCCCTCGCACAATAACAGTAATCTGCCTCTGAATTGGAGCAACGACCCGGCCAACAATAATAGTTGTCCCAACTGCATGTTCCTGGTGAAAAAAGAATATTAACTGGATAGAGATCAGATTTGTAAATTACGCCCATCTCACTGGAGCGTGCATAAATTACACATGAAATGGTTTCGGTGTGACCTTTGTTTGTCTGTCTGTTTTGATTAACGCCCATTTCTGCTCATTGTGGGCTAATTGGACACCCCGTAGAGGGGAGGTGTATACTACGAGACCATAAGAAGCCACTAATAGGGATGTAAACGAACACATGTGTACCTGCATTCCTGTTTGTGTCTTAAGCTGGTGTTAGGTTTCTGAACCCATTCATTATATTCATCTCTCATAGAATCTACACATGAGCCCTGTACTATTTTCTCATGTAATATCATGTGTCGTGATGTTAGACAGTCAGACAATCAACACTATTTCGTTTGAATATATAAACAATAGTCGGCGCTACATCTGATTTCTATACGTTTCAAATTGTTTAATGATTGTAAATTCGCCTACTGCCAATAGGTTAAAAGTTATGTTCTCTACTTACGTTGAACACCTTACAATATTGAGATGCGTACGGAAGAAAGGAAACGAATTGAAACTAAAGTTTTCTTTCTATACTTGAGCACTGCAGCAGCAATGAATACGGCTTCTATGCAAAAGTGAAATAAAGTTATATTCATACAAGTGTGTTCGGAGGAACAAATGTATCACCGCTGACACAAAAAAGTATTGTTAATATAAAAAGGGGAAATAGTTCATGCTATTATTGATGCTAGAGTTGTGTCCCTTGTGCATGACACTTCCTCTCATCATGTCTGTTCCATGTGTGAAATTTGAAAGCTCTATAATGATTAGTTTAGAAATGACAGCCAAAAAAGGAAAATGTGACTGACAGACAGACAGATAGACGGACGGACAGACAGACGACGGAAAAGTGATCCCTACGTGATACACGGCCTCTCGGCAGCTGACACAATAAACGGGATATCATGTGCTTGTTTCTTGCTTGCAAGTATTAGGTACGCTTTAACAATATTTCACGACGTATCACGACGTCCAGCTAAAAATATTGGAGGAAGATCCTAGAGCAAGTTTCGTACACGAAACAAACTGCTTTGTCCCATGCATATAACAATAAAGTTGAACCACCAACCTACCGCAAGCCAGCTCGAAGGCGTCATCACATGTGACAAGACTCCCCTAACGCACAAATACACACCAATGTCCAGACCAGACCGGGGTGCGGGGATAAGGGAATGCCAGTTTAACATATTTAAAGTGCTAAACTTGGAGGACCGAATCCTATTTGCATGATGATTAAATCGAACGAAAGGGGGATCGGTGCTTATAGACAAAGAACATCTATTAATTCATTGTTGATACAAATTGCAATTATTTTCCAAACAAATGCAGTGCCGTACATTTTTTCCTCCGATGATAGCGAAATTTGCATCAGACAATATTTTTTGCAGACGTTTCAGCGGAAGGTATTTTTTAGTACATTTCCTTGCACACCGGTCAGAACGGCGGTACTTGTTTTATGTTGTATAAGTACAAAGGAAACTTGGTTTAAACCGTGCTCCAAATAAAAATCAGATAGTAGATGTCTTTAAATTTTAAAATTACTGCCATTGTTGAATGAAGTATAATGTGATGCTATATACGTCCTGTGCAAATTTTGTGAAAACATCAATGTAATGTGATGCTACTGCAGAAAAACCTGTCTTAAGCGACGTTAGATTGAGTGGTTGCTAAATGGAGGGCAGAAGTAATGCAGAAAGTTTCGAGGGGAGCTTGCTGCATTATTTGTTACCTGTATCAAGCTTACAGACCCGTAATTAGACCTCTTTTTGATAGTCGCTTAAGACAGGTTCTACTGTATATCACATGTTGTACCTAATGACACTAACAACGCGGTGACTTATCCGGGGCAATATCTGTGATACTCTTCGATATCTTCATATTTTCATGACCGAACAAGTCTGGATCTGTAACATTGACTGTCACCCAAGATATATTACAAATGTCTAATCATTGACAAACTCGGTTTGTGTATTTATTTCATATTTTCCCATTTACGACAACGATTATCTAATGCAGCAATAAAGACCTCAAACGAATATCGATGCGAACAAGGTAGATTGCATGAGCATGAGCTCTGTGGACAAGTAGGATTAGTGTGAAGTATGGAACACTTTAAAATTATACTAACCTATTCGATCAATGTTATTGACAAACTATCAAAATGTTTCTAACAAATGAGGTATTTTATCTGAACAAATCAACCACAGATTAACTATGTAAATAAAATGTAGTTCTTCCGGTTTTTTGATAAGACTGTTGACAATATATATCGACACGTGTATCCCTCTGTAAGATATTCTTTATTAGACCCATTATTAAATACATCTAACCGGCTTTTGTTCAACTTAAATGATGGCTCACACGCTTGTTATACGATTTTATTATTTTTTAACACAAAATCAATACATTTTTGTATGTATGCTGGATTTGCGATTGCACAAGACAGGTTGATGTACCTGAAAGGCACATTGCTCTTCTCATTTTTTTTGTTTTGATACATTAAGCCTTATATTTAAAACGGCATATTAACGAGAAAGGGTTTGATCCTGGGCAAAACTGTATAATCAGATAAATATACAGTAAAACCTCTCCATAACGGCCACTTATTTACATCAAGTATTTTGTGTTAAAGGCATGTGGCTGCTTAATGCAAGGTGAAAGTAAAACAGAACACTCATATAGATGCGTTTTGTTTTACTGTCACCTTGCTTTAAGCAGCCACCTGCCATAAATACCAACTAATTAACATAATTTAGTAGTCGTCGTTATAGAGAGGTTTTACTGTAATGCAATATGCAAATAGAGCAAATCCTGATCAACCGGTTAGTATTGGAGCCTCCAATCCGCGCCTGCTCCGTTTGCACAAGCGATGAAAAGCGTAACCAATAAAGTCAAAGGCTAAGTGGAGATTTTTATGTCGCGACATTCACGCCCGCTTATCTCTGCTTAAATTTTTACCAAACAAATGCATTATCGCTTCAAGGACATTGATATCAGAGCTAAAAGTAGTACCAGATTATGAGTGAATTTATGAGGGTATTTGCATAAACTCCTCCATAGCTCAAGGACACACAAAACAAAAAGAGAAAATGAGATACCCGCTTCTAACCTCGCGGTATTTTACAATGTTATTGGTGATAGTGATGATATTTACTGGATCAAAAACCGTGAAATGTTACATTCGGTGACATTCGAATTGCTTCAGTTTTAAAAGATTTGATTAAGCACAGTTCTGATCATATGAAATCTTTGTAGACACAGCTCATCAGCAAAATTGTATATGTGGTCTGAAAGGTCGTACTGCTTGAAAATAGGAAGAAAAACTTGCTGACGGGTCTGCCACCTAATGTAGACCCTGATCAAATGCCAAATTTTAAACACGACTGTTGGTCTGGGTCTAAACTGTTTACTACGGCATTTGGTTACAAATCCACTGTGTGCTTACGTAATGTTCTAATCACACTAATTATACAAATTTAATCCTATCTGCCATTTCCAGTTCGATGTAACACGACCAATATATAAAGTATGTATACATAGAATAGACCCAGATCACATTTTGTGTTCAAGCCACGATGAATGAGCAGGATGAATGTAGTTTATATGAGTACTGGATAAATAAGCTACCACCCAGAAATATTGGACTCGAATTTGTAACTGCTGAACAGTAAAATCCCATACAGTACATTTCTGAAAAATCAGACCAAAACTAGAATGATGCTGTTTGCAATGTCTAACAGTAATCAGTTGAATGAATTTTATCCGGGAGGGTTACACATGCACTAAGTACCCGAATAAAAGGCTATGCAGTAAAACCTCTCTAACCCGGACGTTATTTTAGGACAAATATTGGTATTGGATACCGGTGACAGCGTAATGTAGGATGAAAGTAATAAAGCAGCAAGTAGGACTAATGCAAACTTTCAGAATATATTTATTTCACTGTATGATATAATATTTCGCTGTATAATGTAATAGTTGGTGTAATATAACATGTTTACTGTGCACTTTACTGTGTACGATAACAAACAATTTAATATACACATAAATGCATTCGACCTCCCTGTCCCGACGTGGGAGCCTTAAGCTCTAGACCATTGGGGTTTGAACAAGGACAACTTTGTATGATTATTACGAAATCATTATCATCTACTCTATCGTATGTATTTCTTCTACTCTCCTATTGTTTCACTATTCTACCCTATACATGGTATTAGTATAGTACAATAGATAGTTTCGATTTTATTTCGATACATGATTATGTTAAGGCGGTATAAGGTTGGATATGCGTGAAATTGGGTAAACCTGGTTTGAGCCCACATTGGCCTTGTTTGGCTAATGACCGTTCCAAGGCGATACTCCTGCTTTCACCCTATGGTCTACTTTGTACAGAAAAGCCTCTCTATAACGGCCACTTAATTACAGCAAGTATTTTGTGTTAAAGGCAGGTGGCTGCTTAAAATTACTAAAAAAATAAGAGCGTTCTGTTTTACTTTCATCTTACGTTAGGCAGCCACCTGCCATAAAGACCAACTAATTAACACAAATTAGTGGCTGTTATAGAGAGGTTTTACTGTATTTCAAGCGATAAATACTTAATTGCTGTACGTTTCGTCATGTTTTGTCTTGATGAGTGCCGTGTCCTGTTGTTTGTGGCGCCCCATACTGGACTGTTTTCTCCATTTTCACTATTTTTTTAAGATGTATAATGGTAATTTATGATGTGTGCTCTGACAGAAATGTTGCAATTTCATTACTCTTGTTGTCCTTAAATGCAACGCTTCATTTTCATATCACAGAGTGACAAACGGAAAACAGACGTACGGTGATCTACACCACTTGTGGTTTCTCCTTACATCTTACTCGCTGTAAAATGAATAATGTCTGCTCAAATTTGGACCTGGTGTCATTTGGACTACTTGATTCGTTCAACCATTTGAGAAACTAATGACCCAGTGTCCAATATTATATGCATCTCATATGTTTGCGAGTCAGATAGCCAATATGTGTAATGTAGGTAACGTATGCTGTGATTGAAATATCGCTCTGGAGTAAATAATGATACGTTGAAATGTCGACGATGAGGTTAATGTATTCAACCCTGAAAATCATAGGGAAACAGTAAAACAACAGAAGCATAACGAAAAGACGTCATTGCAGACTTTGTTTTATTGGCCCTGTTAATAGCAGGTATTAAACGTGAAATACTGCTCACGCCCCTATCACCGACTTATTCAATTTTCATAACTAAAAGAGTTGAAACTGATGATCCGAAGGACTATCAAATATAACACCACTGACAATGATTTATCTGGTATATACGGCATGTGACGCTCGTCACTTGTTTCTTATTTTCATGGCCAAACATACATGAATAGGGTACATGGTTTGCTGCTTAATTATATACGTGTCCCATATACCATGAGTATTCACAGAGGGAAAAATGACATCACAATTATTACTTAGATGAATTCTTATAATGGCGTATGAACAGAGGAAGGCTTTTGTCATGGCAGAAATTGTAGACTCAGACCTGTTATTCCATAAGTAAACAAAGCAGATCCTTATAATACTCGTTTGATTTGGGTCTATCCTGTTTGCAAACGCGTTTAAATGCGCATATCTGGGGTACAGGTTTAGGTTTTTAATATAAAGTCATGGGCAAACTCGGTTTATTTCAGATTCTACAATGTACGATAACAATGATTTAATGCAGCATTAAGGGTCACAGTTCAATATAAAGATTAGAGTAACACTGGACAAAATGGTTTACTTTACAACAGTGTACACTTTATAAGATAAACTTACAATAAATATCTAGTACTGAACAATGTCAAGCTGGTATCAACAAAAGAACGCCCTTATCTCAACCAATCAAAACTACTTAACTATGTACAGATCCATTCTTCCGGGTATTTATAATGCTCTTTTGCCAGTAGCTCTTGGTATCCTCGTAAGATAATGATAAATTGGCGATTGTAAGTACGCAAAACTTGGGTAACACTCAATCTTAAATGGTGCCTCATCGTTTGTATTCATTGCTTTCACGCAGGAAATTATGTATGAATATTATTAAGTATTACATGCGCAATGGCATATGGACAAGACAAACTTTGGCACTGCTTAAAAACCGCAGAACCAGACATATATGTTTGAGTACGCATATGCGTTACCATGATCTACAGCGTAGACCATGATCAGACGATTCGTATCTAATTCTGCAGTTGTTAAGCAGAACATTGATGTCTGTATGATAATCGCCCCCTATTCGCAACATATATGTTTGCTAACGTGCAAACAGCGTAGATCCAGATAAGACAACTCGTGTATATATATTTGTCTCTGATTTTATTTATGTCAATGTACAACGCCTTTGAATGCATTACAGTGAAGCTCACTTATAGCGAACTCGGATATAACGAAAGACCGGATAATACAAAAGAAAACAAATTCCCCGATCTTTTCCTTCTTTGTTTCTATTCACATCTGCCTGCTTAATACAAAATCGGTTATAACGAAAATTCGGCTAAGACAAAGTTATTTCCTTGTCCCGAGAACGAAATTTCTATGAAAAATAGTTCGGTTATTACAAACTCAACTGGATGTCGCAGTTTGAAAAGTTTTCACACCTACCACGATAAAGAACTGTAAAGCAAACACCTTCACCAACTATCGCCTCGGGCGTCAAACAACTTAATGAACGTAATTGACCACACTGCATGTACATATCTCCCAATCTTTGTTGATGGTCACGTTTTCTGTTGAGGACACACTATTGCATCATTCCCACAATGAAAACGGCGCATAAAATATACATTGTGGGCACCGTGCGAGGCATAAACATGCTACTGAGTCCGAATGCAGAAGGGACGAATCTGATGGAAGAATGGTATCCCGTTTTATTTACCAATTTCGATAACGTGATTGAAACCAGTTGCAACCGTAATCGACTAGTAACCGTGCATCTGATTAGATGAATTTTCTCATTTCCTATCGTATATTTTGATTTCGGCCAATAGAAACGTTTGTCAGAATATATGTTGCAACTTCACACTTTGCATTGAAGCAGCCGCAGATAACTATTCTAAGATATTTTTCGAAAATCGGCACCGAAATCGGCACCACTTGGCTGAACACTGATGGTCATATTTTGTCGTGATACATAGATAAGCACATACAGATTTATAAAAATTGATTGAAGGTACACGAATCATCACGACACCAGGAATAAAAACATAAATTGAAGTGTGCACTTATGCATATAAGCCATTCTCTTCACTAGAATAACTATAGAGTCAGTCTAGTTTTGCACTGAGCCATTGATATAACGAAGCAAATGGTCAACTCATTTCACCAATATTGTTATTTATAACTGATGTGAATTTGCTTTTACTTTACATTTTAAAAGAGGCATGCTATGAAATTACCAAACACATGACAAACCCAGGTGTATGCATGTAGACTTTGCTCAGCAGCTACATTATAATGTGGCTTCTGGTCAGGATCAGAATTTGCATAGCCTTGGTATACTATAACGAAATTCGCTATATCCAAACATTTATAACGAAATTTTGTCTTATCGATATAACAAAGTTTGGATATAGCGAAATAAATATTAAGGTCCCCAGGATTTCGTTATAAGTGAGCTTCACTGTATTTGCAAAAATAGGCGTTTAACCAAATTATTAAGTTTCAACTACTAACGTCCTTCCAAAGCACTGGATCAAAACTATTTGATGCGAAGAATAAGAGTAAGAATGTGTATATAGTAGAGAAAGAAACTTATTCGTACGAATAAGTTTCTCTCTCTCTCTCTCTCTCTCTCTCTCTCTCTCTCTCTCTCTCTCTCTCTCTCTCTCTATATATATATATATATATATATATATATATATATCCGACTCCAGTAGGAATAACAGGAAAAAAGATGTCAACTTAACACGCCTGTTTCTTATAAATTTAATTTAAACTAATAATAAACCAAATATGTTTCGACAAACGTCTCGTCAGTGGTAACTAAGTTTTCTTTGACGTCGTTTCTATGACGTTATCTACGCCATAGAGACATTACGTCGTGACGTCATTTGGCGTTAGTTTAGTAGCGGAAGAAAACAATCGGAATCCTGTTTAAAACCCTGGTATTATCCAGGATTAATTAATAGTTTTGGAAGTTAAGGAATAAATTTATTTAAGTATTAACAACATCACGCCAAATGACGTTCTCAAGTCGTCGATTCAGATGAGAATTTTTAACAGTAAGGCAAAGCGTTGAGTTTTGGTTTAAAGCAATGTACGAAGTACCTTTCCTTTGCCAACCTAACCGACAATTTGTCTGAATTTAATTTAAAAAAGGGAAACATTTGAAATTTTGGTTCTGTTTGGCAGCATTGATCTAAATGTGCACTCAATGGAATTTTTCTTGTCGAAGGATCTCGAATTTGTTGAGCATGCACATTTCTCCTTATTCTCAATTTGTCACCAGTTTGACCAATGTAGTACTCACCACAACCATTGCAAGTCAGAACAAACATACAGAACATTTTGAACATCACAAGACATGTTCGCATTTACTTTAAATACTTTGCCATTGAAGTTATACGAGTCACCGTCAACTAAGTGATTGCAGAGACTGCAGTTAGGTCTGTTGCATTTAGTAACCTTACATGCACCCAAATTGTTGTCTTGAAATTTTGCTTATGTAATTAAATTCTTTATATTTGGAGGTTGTCGTTTACTTTTTACTATTGTTGTCTTTGCGACCACAGCGTTCATTTTCTGGTCAGAACAAAGAATGTGTAAATTATTTTTGAAAATGCCGAACATTTCAAAATTATTGGGGTTACACATATGTAATGATATCTCCATTTTCTTTTTCCCTGACTTACAAGAGGTCTTCCTTAGGAATTGAATTTGCTTTTGAAATGCCCGACTCAATCAGTTTCTTTGGATAATATCTTGCTTTAAGATTCCCTCGGAGCTCGTTGAGTCTACTTTCTTTTAATCCTTCTTCTGAAACAATGGTACAGATACGTCTTGCAAGGTTGTAGGGAATACTGTTTCGTGTATGTTTTGGGTGGCATGAAAAGTAATTCAGATATTGTTTTGAATCCGTTTCTTTGAAATATATATCCGTGCAAATTTGGGTGTCATGTTTAATTACAAGAATGTCAAGAAATGGAAGTTGTTTATCACTTGTTTACTTTGTGAATTTGATGTCTTCATGAAGGTTATTAACGAGTTGATAAAAGTTGTTTAAATCGTCCATTGTCCTGTTCCAAAACATGAAACAATCATCTAAGAAACGTTTCCATGCCTCCCATAAATAATTTGCGAAACGTGCATCGAAGATTTTTTCTGCTTCCGAATATAACTTTTTCTTCCAGACTTTTTCTAAGACAAGTGTGGCGTAAGTTGGAGCAAATTTAGTTCCCATAGCAGTGCCTTTGATTTGAGTATAACATTTGTCACTGAAAGAGAAGTTGTTATTTTCAAGAACTATTTTTATTGCCTCTATGATATTTTTGTTAAATCTTTGATGCAGCAGATTAGGATACTTTTCAAGCCAATAACTTATTGCTTCCAACCCCAGGTCGGTCGTTGTGTACAAACTGGTGACATCAAACGAGACTAATATTGTGTGTTCCGGTACATGTACTTGTTTTGGTATATACGAGAGAAAATCGATGTCATCTCGTACATAACTATTTACATGTTGGATGAATGGTTTCAAAAGAATATCTACTAAATTGCTTAGTCTGTGCGTCTCACATATTGGTCCAGCTACTATTGGTCTAAACTTAAGATCTTGTGGGTCTACCAACTCAATATATTTTTCAGTCCTTTTGATGCAAATATCCTTTATCAATTCGCTCTTGTGTATTTTGGGAAGACCATAAAAGGAGCTGGACTTATATTCAAAGTTTAGTAAGTAATCTATTTCGGCTTTAGTAATATCTGGGGCTATTTGAAATAAATTTCGAATTTTCTTGAAAGTGTTTTTTGAGCTTTTGTCTTTTGCTGCTGAATAGAAAGTGCCATCTTGTAGCATTTCAAGGATTTTATTCTTATAAAATTCTGAATTTATTATGACTATCCCGCCTCCCTTATCTGCTTCTTTGATTACTATGCTACTGTCATTTGAAAGAGATTTTATAGCTTTTCTCTCCTGTAATGAAATATTATTTTTATTTGAGTTTCGGCGACATGGAGTATGAATGAAATCGTCTAGTGCCTTGTTTCTGCCTTTTGCTTGTGTAAAGTCGCTTTTGTTTCTCACTAGAGAATCATCAGGGCTAGTATCCTTTTCATGAAAAAAATTCCCTAAGTTTCAATTTCCGATGAAATTCGGAAATGTCTGCCTCTAATTCCTGCTTATTTTGCTTTACTGGTGTTGGCGGTTTTATTTCGTATTCAGTTAATTATCTGTTAGACAAATTAAATATTTGCACTTGTTTAGGTTTGTTTTCGGCTAGGTTAGTGTGTCTGAGCTCTCGCTCTCTTCTAAAAAATCCTCATTATCATCCTCATCTGCAACGACATTAATGTTATTTCGTTCCTGGTTTACATATTCGAAACGATTGAAGAGTTCAACAGGGTTTTCTCGTCTAGTTTGGTTCTTTCTGTGTCTGTTTACTTGGTTGGCTTGCTCCGAAGTGTTTCCAATTCTGGTTCGTCCTGTATTACTACAACATACTGCATGTTTGGTTGTGAACCCTTTTACAGTTGGCAATCACGCTGGCCTCTTTGCATGTACGCCGACAAGAAAGGTTTAGTACTCTATGAAGGCGACCTCTTAAATCCAGAAATGGAAGGAGAACGTCGGATATCTGTACTATTTCATTTTTGTCGTACCCTTTATTACTTTTCTACAGTTACTCTGTTTGCAGCTCAATCATTGAGTACACTAGCGATAGGTGGATACAGTATGTTCAATTAAATGTTTTTTTGTTATACATGCACTTTACCACTGTATTTGCCGTCGCGGTTGTTGTATATTAGTCGGAGAGGGGATACGTTTATTTACACTGTTTGTCTTTTAGGATGGGGATGGAATAAGGGTGAGGTTGGGCGCCCATAAACCGGTTTAAACCCCCGGTGACTTTTGTCACTGACCGTTCCAAGGCGGTACTTCCATCTTCCTCCTATTGTATGTTTGTTTTGTCTTTGTGCGTCTCTTGTTGTTTTTTCTACCTATGTACATTTGCTGTTTCCTTGTGTTGCTGTTCGGGCGAGTGTTTGTTCTGTATGTGGTGTTTCCTGCATGACTCATTTTTGTACTTTTGCTGTCGTTTATCAGTCCGGTTTGTTTGGGCTGTTATCGCATTCATTATTCTAGGTGTCGCCTTGGATGCCTTTCCCGGAGTTGTTGTTTTTCTCTTCGTTTTTGAAATATGGGTTCTTTCCTTCAAACCTTCGGTTGAATTGTTCCTCATATTCCTGCAACCATTTCTGGTTTTTCGTCCAGCGCCTTTTCGAGATTGTTTCATTTCGACTTGTTTGTGTTCTCCACCAATTTTGAGTACATCTCCTGTGGCTTTGTTCTTTAATAATTCATCCATTTGTTTGTCGATTGCTTCATATCTGTCTTTGTGCTGTTCAGCTCGTAGACCTTGTAGCTCAACAAGGGACTCAAATTCCCGTCTTATTGTCCTCTCTCTTACCTTTCTCTGTGCGTCTGGCTTATTTCGAAATTCGGTTCTTTGTAAGTACCTTGGGATAACAATATTTTCCATGCTCAGCCATCTTGTGTAGACCTCTTTATGTCACTCATTCTTTACCTGTCCCCAGAATGCATCACGTCGTTTTTGAATTTTAAACTCTCAAGTACTTGATATATTAAATTCGATTCTGAGCGCTTCAGGATGTGTAACTTGTCTGTTTTGTGTCTCTTGATTTGAATTGGTAACCTTTTCCGCAAAGTCTGAAATGACTTGTGTCATTTCATTTAATGCAGTGTTAATGAGAAATATGCAAAAGCTCCTAATCAATGATGCTCCAACTAATGGCAGAGTGACCCCGGCATTTAAGCTGAATTCAAGCAGTTTGCAAAGGCGAGTTCGTGCTCAGCAGGCGAATGGTCAGTTGACGATTACGCCACTTTGGTGTGTGTTCAAGAGGCAAACTAATCTCACAGCTCTTTTTACTGCATGTTTCGTTTAAACTGTGTTATTTGAATACTTTTTGGGAACAATCTCCGAGTTCTAAATACAAAAATAAACGAAAATACAACAAAGGCAATATAATACATTCCTTAACTGAAAAAGCTATTTAAGGGTTAATACAGATTGTTTCGGGCAGTGTCACGCATTTTGTACTATACATACTCAGTAGCGAAATCGAGTTTTTTGTAAGGTGTTTAAAATTAGTTTGCGATGTATACAATTAGTTGGGGTATAAACTTATTGAGAGGTGTATAAACGTAGTTTGCTGCGAATAAACTTAGTTGTGAGGTGTATATAAACTTTGTGATTTGTAAGCATAGATTGTGGTCTATAAACTTAGTGTTTATTGCATTAACTTATAACGGGGTGTGAGGCGTGTAAGGTTTTGGTGAATAACTTTAGTGTGTGGTGTATAACGTGTACAACATGTTGCAGTGACTAAATACGTGCAGCGGCATAAACTACTATCATATACAAATAACCCACCATTGACAAAATTTAATATATCACCATAGTTTCGCCTTTTCGCCTGAAAGTCGACAGCGTTATTTCCATAGTCAGACAGACACATGTTCAATTTCATGGAATACATTCCTTGACATCTACATCTGGTCCTATCGCCACAAAATATTTTCTCTTTGGGTCTAGCAATAAATGATGAAAACATGTATGAACATAAGAATTGTCATTCTCAAGCACTATGCTGGTTTCGATCAGTATTTTTCAACCCGAACGTATCTGCCTATTCGATGTTCAACCAATAAAATATCTGATATGTTTACTATGTTTGAAAGAACAAAAATAGAACGAAAGTCAGGACGTGGGGATACCTTTATTTACACTGTTTGTTTAGCTAGGGTGACTTTGAGATAAGTGTGAGGTTAGGACGTCCGTAAACCGGCATAAACCCCAGTGGTGATTTTGCTACTGACCGTGCCAAGGCGGTTCCCTCTTTGTCACCCTTACTTTTGTTTGTCTTTGTGCTTGTGTTTTGTTCATGTTTGTCTCTGGTGCTTGTGTATTTGGTGGTGTTTTCCGTGTTCTTCTCGTGTGTTTGGTTGTGTGTGTGTGTGTGACATGCTGTCTATCGATGTGTTTGGTGGTGATTGCGTCTTGTACGTGACTTTCTACTGAGTAGTGTTGAATTTTTAATTACTACTCATGAACAGACTCAATCAAACCGAGTCTTCAATTTTCTCATTTCGCATAGCTACTTCTGCTTTCGAAGGATCTCCCACTTTCAGAATATTTATATATGGATAGAGGGTGATGAGAGGATGTGCAATCAACCAGGGCTGTAACTCTAAATTCATTGAAGGATAAATTCCCTTTGTTACTTTTCATAATTACTTTTTTGTCCAGAACATTTATTCTCAAGTACTATAGGCACAAATGTGAAACTTTATATATGGATGGAGGGTGAAAAGAGGATGTGCCGTCACAGAGGGTTGTAACTCTAAATACATTTTGAGGCAGTTATTTCCCTTTATTACTTTTCATAAGCATTTTGGAAAGAATATACCTTCTAGCAATTTGTTGGTAGAATTGGGAAGCTTTAAACGTTGATAGAGGTAGAGAAGAAGAGTCACTGCCCATGCATGGACCTGAACAAACTCTTAAAGGAAACTACTTCTTTATTTCTTCGCCAATGAAGCTCAAATCTTGCACATGTTGATCACATTAATTTCATATGGGTCGTTCCAAACATTAGAGTTATTGCCCCTGATTGAACCAACAATTTTAATAGAACTTTCATGCGAGTCATTCCCTGATTGGATGAAATGCGTATTATTATTGCGTGTTATTATCTCTTGTATTTAAGTCATTGAATCGTGTGACATGGTGGTGGGTAGGGCTATTAATCACCTTTAGTAATAGCTCTAGTTTGTTGTGTCACATCTACTATTATTAAAGGCAAAAATTATCCACACATTTGTCAGGTATCCTGCGTTATAAATGCCGTGTGCTTGAGTTGACAGCTCATTAAAAAGTGTATCGAACAAATTTATCCTAGGAATGAGTAACATTATATATAACACATAACCTAAAAAACACCATCGATTAATCAATATATATTATTAACAAAACAACTATGTAGTACTCACTTCTATCACAGCATGTTCCAGTGAACAAATAAGTGCAGAGGCATCTGCGACTATACGTTGAACTGCTTTGAGATACTATTGAACCTCCATTAAAACACACATTACCACAGGATGACCTATCTTCAGAGTCGTCAACGTTCTTTCCACAGGCATACACGCACGCGGGCCAGTGGCCAACTAAAGAGGTCTTACAACACATTCCCCTAAATCTAGTTCTGGTTCCACCACCACAAGTTCTGCTGCACGAGCTCCATGCATCCCAATTAAGCCAATCACATATTGATTTACCACCGGAACAACCACCAAACGCATTATCAACAAATGCCAGGTAAATTATGAGAGAATGTATAAGAATTCGTATTCCCATTTTGTAAACAGTATTACCCCTTTACATTGCGTGTGGAAGTTAGTGTTATTAAATTACTTCCAATGTACCAGCGCGTTTCCAACAGCATTTTATCACTGGAATATATCTTCCTGTTCGCCACTTCAACCAATGGACAACTTGATTCGTTTATCTTTGATAAATCGTCAAGTATTACAATGAAACAAACCTGGTTAAGTACAACTTCGAGTGCATTTGATAGCGACAATGACTTGGTAAAACGACCATAACTCGTTTAACCATCTGGATTACTTTATATAATATTACCAGTTAGTCGATCGGGTTACCTCGAAACACCTATTACAGTCAAAGATTACAGTTCCGCATCTGTACTTCTTATCAAGTAAATCAATGTTGCGAATCATTTCGAGTAATTACAAATATATGACAAGTTTTGGCAGGAAACCAGTCAGCGGTTTTGGATAAAAGCATTTTCATTATAGCTACAGAAGGATTTAATCCCCGTCTGTGGCGGCCGTCTTGTTTTGACGAAAATACGGAGGTTAACATTTTTGACAAAGTATTATCTGGGGAACATCCCTGCCACATTGTACTGAAATCAAGCCGCTGTCTTCAGAAGAGTAGATTACACTACTGGCACATACGAAACTTTACGCCCTGTCGGTTTCTTGAATCACAACGAATTGAATGGCCTTGGTAAAGAGTTATTCAGGGGTGGGGGGCTTATATTTTCACTTTCAGAAAACTAACCCTTCCTCTTGTGACGATGTTGTGTTACAATTCACAATTGTTAGAACACATTTGGTAGGAAATGAAACTGACTTTTATTAAATTATATTGAAATCCCCTAAATCGTTATCAGACAAGACGAACGTCAACGATTGTGGATACAGTACTAGTATACCATATTATACTAGTGTCTTGTTCCCAAGACTACAAAGAGTTCTGTTTGAGTCTCAATTTATCTCAGTAGTGGAGCCTGACATATGTCTAAACTGTTAATATATAGGATAACATAGTCAGGTACTTTAATCGTCTCCTAGATAAGGTGCAACGATTTAAGTGGCTAGCATAGTTCGCGTAATATGTATATACAGTAAAACCCCGATATCTCGAACACCATGGGGACCATAAATTTTAGTTCGAATTAAGGGTGGTTCAAAAGATCAGAGTCTCATATTCTTTTGGTAACAAATGGTACAGAAATTGTTCGAACGTTAGTTTGCGAATAAATTATTTCTATGTCGAAAATGAATAAACAAACTTCTATAACAAAACTCACTACTTTGCTGCCTTTGCAATACAATGAAAATACAAATGCAACCCATAATTCTATAAAACATTGTCCCATTATTCCAATTTTGTGATTCTACCATGAACCTATCTATGCTATGTACATATCTCGCCATTTTGGTCTGGATAAAAACCGGGACTGAACGACCTATCATCATCATCATCTCGGTTTATGGACACAACGGTCTACAGCCCATTTAAATATCTACGAGAACACACATAATTGGTAAAATTACGGTATTTAGACGGTTGCAACAGACCAGTCTTGAGGACAAACTATTCCTTGTGTTTTCGTATGTGGATTCGCATATAGGGCCATAATTGAACTCAACTGTTTAACATTCACAGATAAAAACAGAGGAGAACAAATATATTCGTTCCCAACTGTTATTTCTGCCATTGTGAATGATGAAGTTTAAACTTTTCGATCGTGTTATAGCCCTACGATGTGACAGTCAATGTTAGCTCGAAACAACCTTCACAAACACACAAATTTGCATTTTAACACCTTGATAAAACATCACACTTTCACCCATTGTCTACCAATCACGTAATTATCGGCGAGCTGAGATAGTCACCTGAGAGGTGTGAATCTTCGGTTCGACGCACATCCATACAGGCAAGACAACGGTTCGAATTATCAAAGGTACTTTGCACTGTTTTATTAATCAGCGGACCGTGAGATGAGTTCGAGAATTCGAGTTTCGCATGGTCGAATTATCCGAGGTTGAACATATAGAATTTAAGAAGGAACGAGTTTGGACCGTATAATTAGTTCGAATTAAGGGTAGTGAACGAGTTTTCCGGGGTTCGAGAGTTCGGGGTTTTACTGTATATACACTAATAAGACCCCCACACCACAAGGCACTCTCATGTGGATCAACAATATTTGTGACAGTAGCTGATATTAATACATGTATCTTGTAGAATGCGGCTTGATAAAGAGAGAGCAACTGTTCCAGATATGTTATGTTCTGTTTGCATATAGTGACAGGGGGTATCCTATATGGTCCATATCTTATCTGGCCATCGACACGTCCTATTTGCTGACCTCGACGAAAGATGCTCTCGCATATATTTCTACAATATTAACGCTTTCAGCTCTGGATTATTATATGTTCATTAGTGCTTACATTTTACTCCATTTCCGTGCTGATAATGAAAGAAGAAGCTGACACAGACATTTAAACCCTTTTGATGTTGTCAATGACTTTCTAATAACATGTGTAAACAGTTTAGATCCAGATAAAAACTCTGATGAGACTGATGATCCATTAAAACAAGGTTTTGATACCTCCTCATGCCGAAAAGTGTCCGCTTAACCCATTTATTCCAATATTATTTTAAGAAAGCGCGTCCAGATCTTACTTAGGAACCCATCCATTTGTCATGTAAAAGGGGCACAACAGACAAAACATTTCTATAGGAAGTCTTTGATAGGAATGGATTGAACAAACAGTGCAGACACTGATCAGTGGGCCCCTTCAGCAGCTCTCTGATCTGGGTATACAGCGGTTGCCTTTGTGATTTTAAGATACAATGGACAGTAATGGTTAAATCTTTTATTTACGTGCATTTCACTGGCGTCCTATTCGTCCAATCTTTTGAGACACAATTCACCGACTCCTGCTGAGAACCACGTGATTTGGCGTCTCATCTAGATCCAAACATTTTGCAAATATCAAGCATGACGCGTTTAGCATAGGCAAGGATAAAAAGTCTAATGTGAAGCCGCGGCGGGATTTAAATGTAAACCAAGTTTCAGAATACTGGCAGCCGATAAAGTATGTCGACCACTTACCCATAATGGTATGCGATAGGACTAGACTATAAATATGCTAAGAGTCTATGATAATCGTGAGCTGGGGATATAAGTGCGACCGCCAGGCTCGAAACTGAACGCTATATTGGGCGATCGATAATTTAATTAAATGATTATAGCAAACATATTTTTATTAGACGAACGATTATGTTGCATTACAATCCATTTAAAACCAATGTCCCCAAGGTCTCAAACTCCGCTCAAGGTCTCAAATTCATAACTATTTCAGTGATACATATTTTGAATCTAATACTACGACAGCTTTCCGTATCCAACCGAATTCTAACTGTTAACAATGGTTATATGACTTAAATTTACCCACTGTGAAAACCATATGCACTTAAATTGTATACTACCGATGCAATTTTTGACTACTTATGATTTGATTAAGCTTTTAATAAACCCAGTGTCAAATGTCCTTGATATTGAGCATACGCCGAGTGACACAGTTTATCATCTGAATAAAGATTTTAATGCAGTTAATTATGTGTATATTGATTATATTGGTGCAGATGTATTATTGCACAGTCAAGTCAGTTACAATGACCAACACATCGCAACTACACGTTTCGAAAAAAATGTGTTGTAATCTTTTACTCATTCAATATGAACACAGGATACAATAATATCACTAATATTAGTAGCTGAATATATACAATATAACATTTTAAGGGAGTTTTGCTTTGACGAAAACTATTAAATCAAATCTATATCATGCCAAACGCACACAGAGCAGAACCGGATCAGACGGTTCATTCTGGAGAGTCTGATCTGGGTCTACTATATTTGCAAAGGCGTGAAAAGGCGTTTATGAAAGGGTTAAAAGATACTTAAAATCAAATGCAGTTAGTGGATATAACTTCTTCAAACGTCAAACATTGATTTCGAGCCATGCGTTCGCTGATACAAAGGGCCCTGTGATTATCTAAAGAGGGATCACGTTATGCATTATAATTCCGCAAGCACCTATGAGAGTATGTTCCTGTGCCATATGAAATATACTGACAGTGTATGAGTATAATTATTAATCATTTGAACCCTTACCACGCTAACTGCGACCTGTGTGACATTTGACAGCTTGGATGCAAATGAGACACCAAATGACTGAGTGTCTCATCAGGATCCAAGCTGTTTGGCACTTAGTCAATAGTTTTGCAAATGTGTGTAACCCCATGTCTGTATTTTCTCTAAAGCTTATACGAAATTGCAATAGGTCTAAATGGTTAGACAAATATCGTTTTGTCAAAGCTATAAAACAGTCAGCCCTTTACCTTTTAGTTACATCTTTGAAAACAAAGTAGACCCAAATGAGTGATTTCTGATCAGGGTATGCTCCGCTGGCTTAATGACATAAAATCGATATGCTATTAATGCATCCTATTAATATTCATTATGACATTTTCTCTTACATGATATTTTATGAGGAAAGAGTTAACTGCACACTACTTAACTAATATAACATTTATATTTGCCCACATGTTAAAAGACGTATGCCCATATGAAAGTGGCGTCTTTATAACATTTTCTGACCCAAATAGCTGGTATCACATCCTCAATTCTTTATATCTGTTTTTATATGCCCACCTAATAAAGGTTGTCGTATATTGGTGTGGCCCTGTCCGTCCGCGTCTGTCCGGACGCGCTAACAATTCCTGTTTATGTGACTAGATAATTACATGAGAACAAAATATATTTTGTTCTCATTGGTATTATGTGGTTTATTTTCAGTTTGTGTGGCTATTTTGAACAAAAGAATAGCCACATACACTCAATCCGTTAGAACGTCCGTTCGTTCGTCCGTCAACATTTTGTTTGTCCGTTGTTTCTCAGCAAACTGTTGGACAGATATTAATGAAACTTCACACAAATGTTTCATGCATCAGGATCCGAAGCTGACTTGATTCTGAGGTTCATTTGATTTGCTGTTTCCGAGTTATGCCCATTGTCCTTAAAACAATAATGCAAATACATTCAAATAATTTGTCCGCTGTTTTCTGGGAAAACTATTTGACAGATATTCATGACACTTAACATACTTGTTTAATGCATCATGATCTGGAGCTGATTCGATTCTGGGCCTCAATGGATTTGTTGTTTCAGGGTTATGACCCTTGTACTTTAAAAATATAATGCAAATCTATGCAAATATTTTGAATTATATTTAATTCAATTTTTTATATGGGTAAACCTTAATATGTTTTTTACATATATCGCGGGTTTTTATATGTCAATTTATTCTAAGGTTACGGCCCTTGAACTTTGTTTGTTCGTTGCTTTGTTTGTCGGTCGGCTTTTAGTTTATCTGTTGTTTTCTGGGAAAACTATTAAAATCATATTAATAACTGGAGTTTTTTAAAACAGGATTTGACACTTCTATCCTCTTTTTAGAGGGGCGATTTGGGGGGGGGGGCAGATTCTGTATAACTGAAAAATTTGGAGGAATATTCCTCAATCCTTGTGGGAAAAAGAAAAGACAGAGATCAAAGATACATATCAATCCTTTATTTTAAAACTAAAACAATAGATAATTGCTTAAACCATTGGAGGAATGTTCCTCCAATTTGATAACTTTATTGTGGACTAAGAATAAAAATGGGGGAATATTCCTCCAAAATGAAATATTTAGTGTTTGTCAAGAGTACATATGGAGGAATGTTCCTCCATTTTAGACCTTCCACAGATAATTGCCAACAGCCAATGGAGGAATATTCCTCCAAATTGAAAACTTTATTGTGGAGTAAGAATAAAATGGAGGAATATACCTCAAAAAATATAATATTGTACATATGGGGGAATGTTCCTCCATGTTAGACCCTCCACATCAGACAATTGCAAAAGCCAATGGAGGAACATTCCTCCAAATTGAAAACCTTATTCGGAAGTAAGAAAGAAATGGAGGAATATTCCTTCAAAATAAAATAGTTTGTGTTTGTCAAGAGTACATCTGGGGGAATGTTCCTCCATTTTATACCCTCCACATCAGACAATTACGAAAGCCAATGGAGGAATATTCCTCCAAATTTAAATCTTTTGTGTGGGCTAAGAATAAAAATGGAGGATTATTCCTCCAAACTATAACATTAATTTTTGTCCAGAGTACATATGGGGGAATGTTCCTCCATTTTAGACCCTCCACATGAAACAATTGCAAAAGCCAATGGAGGAATATTCCTCCAAATTGAAAACTTTATTGTGAAGTAAGAATAAAATGGAGGAATATTCCTCCAAACTCAAATATTTTGTGTTTGTCAAGAGTACATATGGGGAAATGTTCCTCCATTTTATACCTTCCACATCAGACAATTACAAAACCCAATGGAGGAATATTCCTCCAAATTTAAATCTTTCGTGTGGGCTAAGAATAAAAATGGAGGAATATTCCTCCAAACGGAAATATTAGTTTTTGTCCAGAGTACACATGGGGGAATGTGTCTCCATTTTAGACCCTCCACATCAAACAATTGCAAAAGCCAATGGAGGAATATTCCTCCAAGTTGAAAACTTTATTGTGGACTAAGAATAAAAATGGAGGGATATTCCTCCAAAATGAAATATTTAGTGTTTGGCAAGAGTACACATGGAGGAATGTTCCTCCATTTTAGACCCTCCACAGACAATTGTCAAAAGCCAATGGAGGAACATTCCTCCAAATTGAAAACTTTATTGTGGAGTAGGAATAAAATGGAGGAATAGTCCTCCAAAATAAAATATTGTACATATGGAGGAATGTTCCTCCACATCAGACAATTGCAAAAGTCAATGGAGGAATATTCCTCCAAATTGAAAACTTTATTGGAAAGTAAGAAACAAATGGAGGAATATTCCTCCAAAATAAAATATATATTTTGTGTTTGTCAACAGTACATATGGGGGAATGTTCCTCCATTTTATACCCTCCACATCAGACAATTACAAAAGCCAATGGAGGACTATTCCTCCAAATTTAAATATTTTGTGTGGGCTAAGAATAAAAATGGAGGACTATTTCTGCAAACTAAAATATTAATTTTTGTCAAGAGTACTTATGAGGGAATGTTCCTCCATTTTAGACCATCCACATGAAACAATTGCAAAAGCCAATGGAGGAATATTCCTCCAAATTGAGAACTTTATTTTTGAGTAAGTATAAAATGGAGGAATATTCCTCCAAAATAAAATATTGTACATATGGGTGAATGTTCCTCCAATTTAGACCCTCCACATCAGCCAATTGCAAAAGCCAATGGAGGTATATTCCTCCAACTTGAAAACTGTATTGGGAAGTAAGAAACAAATGGAGGAATATTCCTCAAAAAAATATTTTGTGTTTGTCAAAGAGTACATATGGGGGAATGTTCCTCCATTTTAGACCCTCCACATCAGACAATTGCAAAAGCCAATGGAGGAATATTTCTCCAAATTGAAAACTTTCGTGTGGGCTTATAATAAAAATGGAGGAATATTCCTCCAAACTGAAATACGTTTTGTTTATCAAGTGTACATATGGGGGAATGTTCCTCCATTTTGTTCCTCCATAATGTGACTGGGTGGGATGCCCTTGCCATGTACCTGCGGCAGGGGTATTCCAGTGAGGCAGTACTATAACTTGTCTCATGCGGGTGCCGTCTGCAAATAACTGAAATACTGTTGGTCGGACGCAAAACCCAACTCACTCACTCACTCCTCCATTTTAGACCTTCTCCTTCAGACAATTGCAAAAGGAAATGGAGCATTATTCTTCCAAATTGAAAACCATATTGTGGACTAAGAATAAAAATGGAGGAATATTTTCCCAAACTAAAATATTTATTTTCCTCCAAATTAAAAACTTTAATGTGGACGAAGAATAAAAAAAATGGAGAAATATTCGTCCAAAATCAAATATTTTGTGTTTGTTCAAGAGTAAATATGGGGCAACGTTCCTCCATTTAAGACACTCATCAACAGACAACTGCAAAAGCCAATGGAGGGATATTCCTCCAAATTGAAAACCATATTGTGGACTAAGAATAAAAATGGAGGATTATTTCCCTGAACTAAAATATTTAGTATTTGTCAAGAGTACATATAGGGAATGTTCCTTCATTTAAGTCCCTTCACATCAGACATTTGCAAAAGCCAATGGAGGAATATTCCTCCAAAGGGTCTACTCTATTTGAAAAATGTAAAATGGCACATTTATAGAGTAATGAGTGACAGTTTCTTCCAGTACCAAACATTCATATATACAAATGCCATAATAAACAAGAGTGTGCATCTGGGAGAAGCGTTCGAACAAAAATTTGGATGGACAATTAGAGGGACAGACAAACGACGGAAAAGTGACCCCTATGTGACACAAGAGCCAGCTTATAAATATTATTTATGATTAACAGTTTCATTATTGATTTCAGTCCCTATTCAAATCAAATCAAATAGTTTTATTAAGAAGTCAATATTTCATTCTTACATTTGATCTAGTGACATTGGTTATATCTGCATTAATAGGCACCATTTTAACTAGTCTCTGGTGTGTAAGCAAAACAGCTCACTTCTCCCTCATCCTCCTCACTTCTCCCTACCCTGAGCCCCAGGGAGAAGCCACTTCCCCCTACATTTTGAACCCAAGTTAAGCTCTGTAGTCAGATTAGTTCGTTAATTTTCAAATCGGTGATAATATGAGTGGACGTATGTTTCAACACAATATGTCCCTGTTGGGTGTGTGGGTCATGGTCAAAGAGACATCGTAGCAGTATTTGACCCTCTGCCTTCCTATGATGCACCTATACAAGAAATGTGGAAACAGTACCCCAAATGGTTCAGAAGATATAACTAAGATAAAATGTGTAGACATACTTTAACTTAAATTGAAGACAAGGCCAGGGTAAGGCCATACATGTAGAGGCACAAAGTATTATGAGACACTCCACCTTCAAAGGATGCATTAAAACAAGAAAATTGAAAACTCTAAACAATATTGAGGTCAAGGTCAGGGTCAAGTTCATAGATAATCAATGACGTACGTGGCGCCTTCCAAAGACGCTTCCAAACATAAAATCGAAATCCTAACCCTGGGGCTTGAGGATATGTCATCAGAACAAATGTCTGAACTTTTTTACTATAATTGAGGTAACAGTTTAGGTCAAGGATGCAGAAACAATAAAGCAGTATGCAACACTTCCTGTTCACAAGATGCACCGACACAATCAAATTGTTTTGGCAGTTTTGGTAGAATATCTAAAATATATCCTAAGCAAACAGAGCAGACCCCGATCAGACGGCTCCTATATGATCTGTCTAATATTGGTCTACTCTGTTTGCAAATGCGTGAAGGAAAGGGATAAACAATGATGGATTTGAACAATAATCATCATTACACATATATACAAGCTTGTTAAAAAGAATTAAACTTATTCGGATTTTCTTGATTACCTCTCATGTGTGTCTAATGTGACAACCGTGTCAACGTTGATCCTCAGGACATTATTTCATTGACTTTGTTATAGTTGATCCTTAGAACAGTGTTCCAAGCTGAGCCTCAATCTTAAAAAAACAGCCTCTGCAAAAATTAAACAATTGCATACACTAATACACACAAACAGGAAGTGCAACACCAAACATATATATATTCTAAAGAAGTCATGTAATTTTAAGAGTGTTACAGCAACAAGATGACAATCTGGATGAAAACATCCTCAGTGTTCTCTTCACAGCAATTTCCCATTGTTTAGTTTAAACATTTCACCCGGTCTATAAATAATATTTATTCTAAATTCCTACACCAACTGAATAATCATGGAGTGAAAAGTCATAATGAAATATGTTTGGTGGAACATTGTAGCCATTTTAGAAACTAAAGAAACATATCTATCCACTTAGCAAACAGAGCAGACCCTGATCAGACTATTCTGTTTGAATATGCGTGAATATGATTGCATGAAGGAAAGGTTTTAATTAACCCTTTCCTATTTTATATTTATTCTAAATTTCAATACCTACTGAATATTCATGGACACAATAGTTATAATGAAATATCATAACAATTATGGAAGGTAAACCATTGAAGCTATTTTAGAAACAAAATAAACAGACATCAAATTCCATTAGCAAACAGAGCAGACCCTGATCAGATGGCTTCTGATTTAGGTCTGCTCTGTTTGCAAATGCATGAAAACGTGTTTATATGAAGGAGAGGGTTAAATAGACAAATGCTCAAAACACTAACTCTTTACTCCACATATATTCTGGTTAAAAATGATGACATCAAGAATATTAATTAGGTTAACTTTTAAACTTTAAAACTGTGCTACATGTATATTTACTGAAGCAAAAATTGTAGACTCAGATCTTTATTACATGTATGTATTCATATAAGCAAACAGAGCAGACACTGGCCAGACAATTCTTATATATGAGCCAACTGATTTGGGTCTATTATGTGTGTAAAGGAGTAAAGGGCTAGTGAAGGAAGTCAAGAGTCTGTCAACAGCATGTCAATGTCTACAACAAACAAAATCCATTTTGGGAAAAAATTGTGATAATCTGGTTTTCCCATTCCTTCATATAAACGCCCTTTGCATATGTTTTCAAACAGAGTAGACCCAGCTCAACCAGCTCCTGTAAGAGCTCTTTGATCAGGGTCAGTGTAGGAGCTCTCTGATCAAGGTCTGCTCTGTTTCCTTATGAAATTATATGGATCTGATTCTGCACTTTCTGTCGCAGTGAAAAATTCCTTTGTTAACCCTTTCCCTGTTGTACATTTATTCCAAATTTCAATACCTACTAAATATTCATGGACACAACAGTTAAAATGAAATATGTAAGGCGGAAGATTATAGTCATTTAAGAAAATAAAGAAACAGATATTTCGCATTCCATCAGCAAACGGAGCGAACACTGATCAGACGGCTCATGTTCTCGGTCTATTCTGTTTGCAAAGGCGTGAAACGTGTAACTGTCTAATACATGAAGGAAAACATTGATAATACTTAAAAATGTTTGGCTCATAAATATTTGATGATGTTATTATTTCTTACATGAATCATCAAAAGGGAAAGGGTTGATATGCAAAGTGATCTATTATCTAAGTGATATATTATCAAAGTTATTCAGACCCCTCTTTAAGGATTCTAGGACATTTGCCCCGGACATTTGCCCCCCCCCCCCTATTTGAGCATGGGCGGACATTTGCCCCCCCCTGGCGTTTTAGCTTGGGCGGACATTTGCCCCCCTGACATATGCCCCCTGTTTGACTTGGGCGGACATTTGCCCCCCACCCCTGGTGGTTTAGCTTGGGTCTTGCCAGAACATGTATTGTGTGACTCGATCTCAGAAAACCCAGAGAACTGCCATTGAGGTTTATTAGAAATTGCTCTAATACAGAAATGTAGCTATTTTAAATAATTGCTTAGATCTAAAGTAGTTTTCGTTGTTACTCCGTTAATTTTGTATTCAAATAACAAAAAATATGTATATTACCTCTAGATCCAGATCTTGTTTTATTTATTACAAGAAAACTTGTGTCGGATGAATCAAAGTCGTGAAATTTGAAGTTTTCAAACAAAATATTTATAATAAAAACTAAGCCGACATTTGAAAGTAAATGAATAGCGTAAGTGTAGAATTTTTCACTGCCTTTAGGCTAGTCCAACCCCTAATCCAATTAACACATACTGTGTTAAAACAACATAATGGCTGTCACGTTTCAATAAGTGAAAGGTCACGTTCTGCTGCATACACCTTTAGCCTGACATATAACCTAGCTTTAATCCTGGGGAATTATGGTTTTATGACGTATTTCCTTTTCAGTGTTTACAGTTTTTGCACATGGCTGCCGAATTTAATACTGAGGCATTTGCACGCATCAAATAATTGCAAAAAAGGCAAATAGAGGCCTCGATTTATCTCGTTTGTAAAGCTTGGGAAACCCCATGCATGATTAGTCGCTATTTGAATGTAATTTTTATATATAAACACTTTGTTGTTTTAAATGCGCAACTTCCTGTAAAATATTTTAGGGATGCTGATGATGCAAAAATTGTATAAGAATGACCAAAGGTGCATTCTGGAGAAAATTAACAGGGGGCAAATATCCGCCCAAGTCTGATCAGGATATTAGCTAAGCAGGTGAAATATTCAGATTAGCCTCACACGTACTCAACCTTGGGTACAAGGAGTGATAAAGAGGTACTTTCAAATACAATAGTCATATTGTTTAGTCATTAAAACAGCCCCAGGCCACATAACACCTTACTAATGATTTACTATCCCATTCAGTTTTGATTTTGGTCTTGGTCCAAACTATTTGCCACTCACTTTATGCTTTTCGTTTTTGTTTTGTTTTAGGTGGATTCAAATACATGTACAGTACTGTAGTCACATAGTTATTTATTACCATGATCAGTAAAGAAATATGAATTATTTATTACTTTGATAATTATCAAAACTAGAGTATATAGTAAATAAACAATATTACCGAGTAAAACTATATATTATCCTCAAAAGGTGTGGAATTTTGACTATACAATTTTTGGTGTGCCACACTTTATATCAGTTCCTAACCCATTATCGTACTTATCACCTCATGGTAATGATTGCTGAGCATTATTGCCAGTTTGCCAAAACTACTATTAAATTTTTAAACTTTTATTATCATTTTGCTATCAATTTAATACCACATTTGATCAAGTCCACTTTGACGAACAGGTAGTTTGCCGAAACCACCATAATTCACATGCAATGCCATAGGAAATAAAGAAAAGGTGTTGTTTGGTATATTAGAGTAGTGGCATTAATAGCATTAATTACTATCCCCGACCACAGCACCAATTAAGGCTCGGGTTGTTCGCTCTCTGTGATATAAAGCTACTTACTGAAGGCTATTCCTACGGCTCTATCACCTGGGGCTTTCGATCGATCGAGGAAGTAGGTTGAGGTTGCTAACTTTATATTGTTTTAAAAATACATGTAGATTCAGTTAATGGTGTCACTAATGATGATGCACACATGTCGATTAATGCGTTGATACAGGCTATAGATAAATACCGTTCTTTAAGTAATTACAGACTCTGCACAAACAAAAACTAAATTATGTATGTTTAAAGTGTATTCAATTCGTTATCTTCATATCAGTATAAATATACGCGCTTTCATGTACATTTTTATAATAGGTAAAATGAAGAACTAACTACAGATAGTTTTAAAAAAATACTTTGACATTGCACATTTTAATAGTGATTTCCTATAAAAGTAACTTGAAATTTTTCCATAATTGCTTATTCTACTCCAAGTCATTTCCATTGCATGCTTCTATGCTAGTATAATAACAAGCAACCCTTCATAGATCTAGTACCCTGTAATAACAGAATCTCCAAACATTGAAATTAAGTTGGCAGAGATTTAATATTATTATTGTTTTGTACATTATGTCAATATCTGAATGCCGCTGAATATCTTTTTAAAATATATTTCTTGTTAAAGTTGCTGTGCTGAGTATGAGTATATAAGCAGATAAGGATATGCAATCAGCTCTGCGATCAGGCATATGCCAATGCTGATTATCAATATTCAAAAGAGTATTTGAGTGAATTCTGGCTAAATTCAACTGTTTGCTTCACCTTCTGCTTTCTAGTCCCTTTCCCACCAAATGAATAATTAGTACTTTTATACTTACAAATTTCAGAAACCCCTTTGCTTTCAAGAAAGTGCAATTCAGTTTTGGGTGATTTTCATATAAACATCCCAAAGATCTTTCTTCAATGGTGTGGATGAACTGACGTAACCTTGGATAAATGTATACCAAATGTGAGACTACAGCAACCATTTCTTACTTTTTAGGTAATCTTTTAACTCTTTACTCCACTATTACGCCTTTCTGTAACGTTTTTGCAAACAGAGTAGACCCAAATCAGACAGCTCCTACAGGACCTGAAGCCATTTGATTAGGGTCTGTACTGTTTGCTGACGACATAATATAGATATGATTTTACAGATTCTGCCATGACCCAAACTGTCTGTGTTCATATGCCATTTGAAGAATACATGTACATCTAATTGGCATTCATCGTGTCATGTTTTCTTACATTATTCATGATGGAAAGGGTTAAACCTTCTACGCAATGATCATCTGGAATTAGTGTCACCTGTTTCGTTCTTCATGTATAATTTTTCTTCCATTTCTTTAAACAAAATGTTATGTCAGAGTGTCAGACAGCTTGGATCCTGATGTGATGTTAAGCTACAATAGTCATCACATTTGCCAGCACAGTGCTGAACTTGAAGGGTTATCCCTGGCATGACTATTCATATAACAAAGAACAGAACAGACCCTGATGTAAATAAGTTAAAATGTAAGATTTAATCCCTTACTTCATAGAGATGCTTTTTTACACATTTGAAAACAGTGAAGACCCAGAAATTTAACCAGGGTCAAAATTACTATGTCGGTAACCCATATGCCACTATAAAAAAATAAGTACTTATATTCATAATGTCCACTCAAAATTGTTATGTGTGTGTGTGTGTCTGAACACAAGCATATGGACGAGTATTGAACTTTAAGCCTATAACATAAGGTATAGGGCGAATCGCCGTGACGTCACGCTCAGACTAGTTTTTAATCTTTCTTAACCTTTTCCCTTTTCCCTCATATAGAAACATTTGAAAAAAGACAATGCCCAGATCAGACGATTCCTATAGGAGCCGCCTGATAAGGGTCTGTTCAGTTTGCTGTTGACATTGTATAAATCTGATTCTACAGTTCGTGCCAAAGTAAAAAGAATCCTCGAAAATTTAATATTATAAAGACTCAGCTAATAAATATGCATGATGCCAATATTTCTTTTGTGAATAATGAGCAGGGAAAATCGTAATTCTTTACCTGTTTTGTATACAGGCTATTTTGGAACTGGCAGAAACTGAAGTGTCACATCTGTTATAATTTCATAAGCAAATACAGCAGATCCTGATCAGTTGGTCGTCTGATCTGGGTCTTCTCCAGGTTCTCTGGCTCACCCGTTCCTTTATAAATACAAACAGATTTTCATGCCTTTGCAAACAGAGCAGACCCTAAACAGGTGGTTCCTGTCGTACCTATCTGATCAGGGTCTGCTCTGTTTGCTTATGAAATTATAATATATCTAACTCTACAGTTTCTACCCATACCAAAAGTTCATACATACGTCATTGAACATTACAGATGGCTCACGTGGAAGCTCTCTGATCAGGATCTGCTCTATTTGCTAAATGGAAATTATATTATAGGTCTAATTAATCCTATGGTTTTGGTCTAAGCCACCAATTCCCATTTTAATTTTTACCTTATAAAAATGAAGTTAATGGATATTCATGAATGATCAATTCATGTATAAATGTACATTAGGGAGAGGGTTAAGCTAAGCGATATCAATGATGTAATTCTTTCTAACATGAATATTAAAAACGGAAAGGGCTCACCTATGTCCTTAATCTAAGCCCATTTGATAATATCTTTAACCATTTACTCTTTTCATATGCCGTTGAATACCTTTTCATACAGAGTAGACCAGGATCAGACGTGTCCTGTAGAAGCCGTCTGATCATTCTTCTCTGTTTGCCTATGAAAGTACATGTACACAGAATTGATTTCACAGATGCTGCTGTGGCTAAAACTTTCCTTGTGTGCACATCCCATTATAAGGATTAAACTAATAATTGTTCACGATGTCATTATTTCTTACATTCATAAATATTCAACAATGAAATTGTTATAGTTGAGACCTCTCACCAGGGTCTGTATTGTTTGTCTTTTAAACAATATTTTGATGCAAATATCCCGAAATTCAACTTGCATTATTCCCGTTAGAACATGGACGTCAGCACAAAAGAAATTTCTCTCGCAAGTTTCAGCGACAATATTAGAAATATTATTTATTATTATTATTATTATTATTATACCACATTTATATAGCGCTCCTTTCACACATGATGTGTGCGTTCAAAAGCGCTTCACATGATTAAGTTGCATGTACAGAATTGAATATATATATATATAATGCGTATAGAATATTTAAAACAAATGAAATTTAAGATAGAGATATCAATAAAACTTATCAAAAGTTGAATTAATTTAAGAACTATAGATAAAAACAATATCGTCCTTTTCTGTACATTTTGTTTCCGCAATTCAAGGGAAAAAGACGCACACCGTGACTACCGGTATATTGTGTCCGCCCACTTAAGTCACCAAACTCAAATAAAACATTATATGTACAGTGTCAGTACATCATACAGTTACGACCCAGAAACATCTGGATCGGGTTTATGTATGACATATAACACTATACATAAGATATTGCCTTACACATGTAGGACAATGGGTTAACAGAATAGGTCAATTTTGTAGCTAATGCATATAAACAAACACAATGCAATTACAACAATTACAAACAAACCACCAATATATACAAACCGTATGCAAAATTGGCAAAGGAGTATCGTAATATCAATCCAACCGACACTGAACGAGACAAACAATACCGTGCCAAGCCGCGACCCAGGTGGTTTAAGAAAGATTGGGCTATCCCTACCATCAAGATCCACCACCCAGCACAAAGCGACACAAACATCAAGTGCCTACGAACAGTGCCCATCCAAACAACTGACAGGATATTCCTTGACCAATAATTTGCAAGTAACAAAATGCTTGATATGGGAGGGATTCGAACATGTCCCGTGGCCAAGGCAACAGTCATCATGATTGATAATTATTAGCTACGTTCTCTTAATTTCCCTAATAATTTCTTAGTAAAATATGCCAAAGAAACGCGTTTTTTTCAGACATCAACTGACACTGAATGAGACACACAATGCTGTCCCGAGCCGCAATCCGAGTGGTTTCAAAAGAGATTGGGCTATCCCTACCGTCAAGATCCACCACTCCATGGCCAAGGCAACAGTCATCGCGATTGATAATCATCAGCTACACCCCTTAATTTCCCTAGTAATGTCCTAGTGAAATATGCCAAAGACAAGCGTTTTGAGACATCAACTGACACTGAGTGAGACACACAATGCTGTCCCGAGACGCAATCCGAGTGGTTTCAAAAGTGATTGGGCTATCCCTACCGTCATGATCCACCACCCAGCACAATGTGACACACAAAGTGCCCTCAAACAGTGCCCAACTAAATAACTGACAGGTGATTCCTCGACTAATATCTGTCATCCTAGTAAAATATGTTGAAGAAATGCGTTTTTAGACATCTTTTAAAAGATGCCAGTGAGGTGGCATCTTTGATGCCAGACGGCAGAGCATTCCAAAGTTTTGGAACTGCATGCATGAAACTTCTATCCCCGTATTTTACCGTCCGACTTTTTGGCACAACTAACGACATTGAACTACTTGCTGACCTTAACTCTCTACGAGGCCTGTACACGTCACGTATGTTGACAATGTACTTGGGGGATTCATTGTGCATGGCTTTGTACGTAAGTGTCAACATTTTGAATTCGATCCGATGTTGAACCGGAAGCCAGTGAAGTTCCTTCAAGACCGAAGTGATATGATTATTTCGAGAAGTCTTGGTTATGATACGAGCTGCTGTGTTTTGGACCCTTTGAAGTTTTCGCAGTGTGTTTCTTGAAATCCCATGCATCAATGAGTTACAGTAGTCAAGTTTTGATGTAACCAGGGAGTTTACCAAAGTCTTGGTACAGTACAAGCCCCGCGGACTTCTTGTTTTCCGCGGTCCATCGCAATTTTATCCAACGCGGACAAGGCTTTTTTTGTCCGTGCTAATATGCGGTCTTCCGCAGTCCGTCGCGGGTTATGATGGGTCCGCGAAGGTGTCTCACCAGGGACACTCGTCGGCGGGTTCGATCGTTATCACCGCTGGTCGCGATGGTATCATCGTGGACTGCGATGTATCGTGTACGAAGTGGTTCATAACTTTCCAAAAGCGCATCATGCGGTTTACAAAGCGCATCGTGTGCTTTCTAAAGCGCCTCACGTGCTTTACAAACTGCATCATGCGCTTTCTAAACCGCATCATGCGCTTTATAAACCGCAGCATGCGCTTTTCGAGAGTTATGGACCGTCCGTACGCTACATGCCGAACCGCAACGCCAAACCACTGGCCTTTAACCAATCAGAATTACCCTTACATAAAAAGGTATGGTATAATCAAAGAGCAACCGCGTGTTACTTGTGCGTTCTCGCGGCTTCGATATATTATTTCGATTTGCGTCGATAAATATATTTCTCGTTGTATGTATTTGTATTATTCTGAACCTCAACTTACGGAACTATAATTGTTCTGATACTGATTTATGGCTTGGAATTATAAGTTTTACTATATTTACCTAGATCTAGCCACAAAATAACCTCCACATCTACTGTAACATTGTTAGAAACAAGTTCTGAAACTATCTATCAGTATGCTTTGCGGTGAGTATGGGTAAGGATTTATTTTGCTCTATAATCAATTCGGCCAGTTGACTGTTCGTCTGATATATATGTAGCTATAATGTAAGCTAGAAATACAGATACATTTAGGTGTTGTTTTATTTCGAAAAAATATCAGTATTATCACCAGTTATGTATATAAAACGTTAACCCTTTCCCTCATAATTCCGCATTTTCTCGCACTAGAAACAGAGAAGACACAGAGCAGAACCTGTATTCCATGAATATGCCTTTCTACCCCTATGCAAACAGAAGAGACCAAGGTCTGCCATTGCCAACAATTCCTGTTTCCATGTGCATTAAAATAATTTAATTAACATTCATTATTTCATATTTTCTTTATATATATTTATTCCATAAACACGACTTTCTGCGCCTGTTCAAACAGTGTATACCCAGATCATATTACTCAGCGTCTCATTCAAGACTGCCAATAAATATTGCTTTAGTTCTATACGACCAAAACTGATATTGTTATCATAATCGGCGAGCGGACCTATGCGTAATTAAAACTGATCAAAGCAATACACCAAAACTTGTAGAATTACCTCTTTGCACGCTAAGTAATGTTGCGTCTAAAGTGATCATAAGACGCTGCCTACTTCAGTTCTTCAATGACGTGCATTTGGATACTGAAGAAACTTCGTGTAACTTGGCGTCTAATATGGATCATATCTGTTATCATGGTTTTGTAACTAGCATACGCTGAGTAAATGTAATAGTTTACTATTACGTGAACATATTCTTCAGGTAAAGGGTAAATAGAACTATGACAACCTGGAATGTTAGAATTGATCAACAAAGTTACTGGATCTGTTACATATACTTGCTGCCATCGAATTCTGGATCAGACTTCGGTTTGAATTCATAGCCACATGCATTCAAACAAACGCATGTGCACTATGTTGAAATGTTCTGTTGTGTACCAATATGGGTCAGTAAGGTTATATCCGGTTACATGTTTGTTGTCTATGTATCTATCATCCACATGGATATAACAAGTACATGTACGAGTACATGTACATAAATGTAATATTACTCACTGCATCTGTATTGAATGTTTCATTTCAATATATCTACGTCAAACTATTAAGATTGTTATCAGTGTCATAAGTATGGGCGGAAAACTTAGATTTATGGTGCGTTACTTTAACGACTTAATAATCAAACAAGAACTAGAATATACACTGCTTTACAATACCCGAGTGAAATATTCAATAATTTATTTAATATAAAACAACTCTGGTTCTATTGCATTAAAGGTCCTTAATTCATATTGTAATACAATAAGTAAATTGAGAGAGAGAGACACACAATGAGAGAGAGAGAGAGAGAGATAGACAGACAGACATACAGATACAGAGAGAGACAGAGAGAGACAGATAGACAGGCAGAGAGAGACAAACACACACATAGACAGACAAACAGACATACACACACAGACACAGATACAGACACACAGATACACACACACACAGACAAACAGAGAGAGAGGGAGAGACACACAGAGACAGAGACAGACAGATACAGGCAAAGATACAGAGACAAAGAGAAGGAGACAGACAGACATACTGAGAGACATACAGACAGACAAACGACAGACAAACAGATATGTTCATCGAATAGACAAATGGTGTAGATCCAAATTATAAGGCTCCAGTGTGAACCTCATGATCTGGATCTACACTGTGTTAAATGTTAATAGACGAACTAATTCTATGGGTGATAAGTGCTGTTAGTGTGTTAGTATATCATTAGGATTAGGATCAAATATGTCCGACTCTCATTTTTCTGTTGTTTGTTTTCTTCAGTGAAATTAAGCAAAGCTTATTTCATTTATTTTACAAACTACATTTTTGAAGCGGACAATAATTCAGTATAATGAGGGTTAAAGTTATTGGTCATACATTAAAACAATGATCGCTTTGGGTGCTCTACAATGTACGGAAACTACCCTGGTGTTTCAGCGCAGGGGGTCATTGATTTATGATCATCAATAAAGTTCCGACAACTTTAAAGGAAAGTATTATCGGATATTTCCGCTCTTTTGCGACTATCAAGATGTTACAATTCATTGGTTCAGTACCTTTAAGACCCACCCATTGAAAAAGACATAATCCAATCAACTGTCACCTATAGGCGTGTCAATCACCAGTAGTTAACATTGGCCCCCCTCTCTCTCTCTCTCTCTTTCTCTCTCTCTCTCTCTCTCTCTCTCTCGAGTTCCTCAATGTATGCTGCACCTATAAGCTTGTGACGCATCGACTGTATGTATGCTTCTCTCTCTCTCCTCTCTCTTCTCTCCATTCCTCCCTCTCCTCTCTCTTCTCTCTCTCCCTTTCCCTCTCTCTCTCTCCTCTCTCTCTCTGCCTCCCCCCCTCTCTCTCTCTCCCTCTCTCCCTCCCTCTCTCTCTTTCCCTCTCTTTATCTCTCTCTCTCCCCTCTCTCTCTCTCTCTCAGTCTCTCACTGTACACTGCACATATAAGATTGTAAGGCATCGTCTGTATGCTTCAGTACCTTTAAGACGCACCCATTGAAAAAGACATAATCCAATCAACTGTCATCTATAGGCGTGTCAATCACAAATAGTTAACATTGTCCCCCTCTCTCTCTTTCTCTCTCTCGAGTTCCCCACTGTATACTGTACATATACGCTTGTGACGCATCGTCTGTCAGTATGCTTCTCTCTCTTTCTCTCTGTCTGTCTCTTTGTCCGTCTCTCTGTCTCTGTCTCTGTCTCTCTGTCTGTCTGTCTGTCTCTCTGTCTGTCTCTGTCTCTCTCTCCCTCTCTCTCTCGCGTGCCCGCAGATATGAATTAACTACGTGAATTGTACTTTTGTGCTAGATAGAAATTTCTTTAACCCTTCTTCCGCTGAGTTTTCATATATAAATGCCCTCTATGAATATCTATCATCTCAACGTTTATATTGGTAATGAATACAGGAATAATTTCCGCAGGACGAATGCCAATTCATGTTTGATATATCCTATAAGAAACCAGTGCACGCCTCTGAGAGATGTCTGATCTGGGTCTGCACAGTTTTTAAATTGGGTCAATATATGCTACTAGCATGAAAAGGGTTAATATGAGTTAAATGAATAACAGTACGGTCGTAGCTTTGAACTCATTTGAAAGACAACGAAATACCAATATTTGGATATCTGTTATTTCTGGTGGCTGTTTTATACAGATTTTTGATTGATGCAGGCGAATGCTTTGCGCCGTTTCAAAATAATACAGTAAGCTACAATAATTTTCATCTAAATTCTGATATCAACTTAAATATTGTAGCTGCACTGAATGGTCGATCAAACAAAAATAGCTGTAATAGTATAGATTTTTAGTGTAGATGCGTTTCGAACTTAAATCATTATTTAATCAACTGTTAGCATCTCTTCTTCGAATGAGACCCAAGTTAAACCCTTTACTCCATATGTACTCATTTTAACGCATTCAATCTATTCCTACTCTCAAAAGATAGTTCCACTCCGTACATGTTCTATATCGCAGCAGACGGTAGCTTAAAGTAGACTAGTTGAGAGTAAAGCAAAATGGTCCCATTCAGTCGGTTTTAAGCAAACATCTGTCTTCAATACTAAACACAAACTTTGGAGTAAAGGATTAAGGTTTCAAAGAGAGGTATTTCAAGAAATAAACAAGTAATGGTTTTCCCCCAAGACACATCTCTCCACCAACTTTAATACGCGTGTGGGATCGAAACAAATATGACCGAATGCTCTCACGTTTTTTTTTAAAAAAACAAAACATTTATGGTTAAGTGGGTCTTATATAGAAATATTTTATTCTCTTAAGCCTTTTCTTCATATTAACTCATTTTTACGCATGTCAAAACAGAGTAAAACCAGAGCAGATGGCTCTTATAGGAGCTATCTAATCAGGATCTGCCGTGTTTGCCAATGGATTTGAAAGATCTGTTTCTTTACTTTCTAAAATGGCTACAATGGTCCATCTAGCATATTTATTACAACTTACTGTTTTGTCCATGAATATTTAGTAGGTATTCAAATTTGAAATAAACATACAACAGGGAAAGGGTTAATAAATGTTAGATACTTTAGTATGGAGGAATATTTCACAGCTGCCTGATCTAGAGAGCCTTAACTTTTTGCTGTTCGTGTATGCCGTTCTACATTATTGCAAATAGAGTAGACCCAGTTCAGATGGCTCCCATAGGAACCATCTGATGAGGGTCTACGATGTCTGCTTATATATAGATTATCCCATTTTTACTCTTGATAAACTATAAATATTTGATTTTGGCTTAAGCGTATGTCTGACGTGGAGACTCATAGCATCTCATAGAATATTATCTCATTTGTACTCTTGACATGTGCTTAATATTTCAATATGGGGAACATTCATCAAATTTTATGCTTCAATTTGGAGGAACATTCTCCCAAGACTTAAGCCATTTACTGACATGGAGGGTCTTAAATAGAGGAATATTCCCCCATTTTTACTCTTGACATACACTAAATATTTTAGTTTGGGGGACTATTCCCCCATCTTCATTCTGAACCAAAACTAAAGTTTTCAATTTGGAGGAATATTACTCCAGTGACTTAAGCAATTGCCTGGTGTGGAAGGTCCTAAATGGAAGAACATTCCCCCGTATGTACTCTTGACAAACACTTAATATTTTAGGTTGGAGGAATATCACTCCAATGTCATTCTTCTCATACACTGAAGTTATCAATCTGGAGGAATATTCCTCCATTGCAATTGTCTGATATGGAGGGTCTAAAATGGAGGAACATTCCCCCATATGTACTCTGGACAGAAATAAATATTTTAGTTTGGAGGAATAATCCTCCATTTTTATTCTTAGTCCACAGTAAAGTTTTCAATTTGGAGGAATATTCCGCCATTGGCTTTTGCAATTGTTTGATGTGGAGGGTCTAAAATGGAGGAACATTCCCCCATAGATTATGTATTCTGGACAAACATAAATAGTTTAGTTTGGAGGAATATTCCTCGATTTGTATTCTTAGCCCGCACGAAAAATTTGGAGGAATATTCCTCCATTGGGTTTTGTAATTGTCTGATGTGGAGGGCCTAAAATGGAGGAACATTTCCCCATATGTACTCTTGACAAACACAAATATTTTAGGTTGGAGGAATATTCCTCCATTTTTATTCATAGTCCATATTAAAGTTTTCAGTTTGGAGGAATATTCCTCCATTGGCTTTTGCAATTGTTTGATGTGGAGGGTCTAAAATGGAGGAACATTCCCCCATATGTACTCTGGACAAAAACTAATATTTCAGTTTGGAGGAATATTCCTCCATTTTTATTCTTAGCCCACACGAAAGGTTTAAATTTGGAGGAATATTCCTCCATTGGGTTTTGTAATTGTCTGATGTGGAGGGTCTAAAATGGAGGAACATTTCCCCATATGTACTCTTGACAAACACAAAATATATTACTTTGGAGGAATATTCCTCCATTTCTATTCTTAGTCCATATAAAAAATTTCAATTTGGAGGAATATTCCTCCATTGGCTTAACCGATTGTCTGATGTGGAGGGTCTAAAATGGAGGAAAATTCCCCGATATATACTCTTGATAAACACAAAATATTTTATTTTGGATGAATATTCCTCCATTTTATTCTTACTCCACAATAAAGTTTCCAAATTGGAGGAATAGTCCTCCATTTGCTTTTGGCAATCGTCTGTGGAGGGTCTAAAATGGAGGAACATTCCTCCAAACACTAAATATTTCATTTTGGAGGAATATTCCTCCATTTTTATTCTTAGTCCACAATAAAGTTATCAAGTTGTCTATTGTTTTAGTTGTGAAATAAAGGATTGATATGTATCTTTGATTTCTGTCTTCTTTTTCCCACAAGGATGGAGGAATATTCCTCCAAATCTTTCAATTATACAGAATCTGCCCACCCAAATCGCCCTCTAAAAAAGAGGATAGAAGTGTCAAATCCTCTTTTAAAAAAAACTCCAGTTTAATGAAACTTTACACAAATGTTTTATGCAACAAAATATGGAGCTGAATTTACTTCGAGGTTCCTTAAGTTTGTCTTTACATAGTTATGGCCCTTGCACTTTACAAAACTCTGCAAACATAATGATTAGCCGTAAGATTTTTATTTAATAAGATATTCACTTCATTTTAAACAAGATGTGTTTGTGAAACACTATGCCCCCTAGATATGATATTTGACCCTAAAGGATGACCTTGATCTTGACATGTCACCCCTCAAACTGTGCAGCTTCATGGGGTGCACATGCATACCACATATCAAGTCTGTATCTCTACTGGTTCAAAAGTTATGGCCAATGTTAAAGTTGGTGACCTTTGACCATGAAGGATGACCTTGACCTTAACATGTTACCCCTCAAACTGTGCAGCCAAATAAGAAACACACGTATACCAACTATCAAGTCTGTATCTCTACTGGTTCAAAAGTTATGGCCAATGTTAAAGTTGGTGAACTTTGACCCTGAAAGATGACCTTGACCTTGAAATGTCAACCCCCCCCCAAAAAAAAGAAATAACAAATGTGCAGCTTCATGAGATACACATGCATACCAAATATCAAGACTTTATCTCTATTGGTTCAAAAGTTATGGCCAATTTGAAGTTAATGACCTCTGACCCTGAAGGATGACCTTGACATTTCACCCCTCACACTGTGCAGCTTCATGAGATACACAAGCATGCCACATATCAAGTCTCTATCTGTACTGGTTCAAAAGTTATGGCCAATGTTAAAGTCAGTGATTTGACCCATATGTTTGACCTCTGACCTTTAAGGATGACCTTGACCTTGACATGTCACCCCTCAAAATGTGCGGCTTTATGAGATACATATGCATGCCAAATATCAAGTCTCTATCTGTACTTGCTCAAAAGTTATGACCAATGTTAAAGTCGGTGATTTGACCCATGTGTTTGACCTCTGACCTTTGAAGATGACCTTGACCTTGACATGTCACCCCTCAAAATGTGCAGCTTTATGAGATACATATGCATGCCAAATATCAAGTCACTAGCTGTACTGGCTCAAAAGTTATGACCAATATTAAAGTTAAAAACCAAGAAACAGACAATTTGACATTTGACCCTGAAAGAATGACCTTGACCTTGACCAGTCACCCCTCCAAATGTGCAGCTTTATGAGATACACACACATGCCAAATATCAAGTCTCTATCTCTACTGGTCCAAAAGTTATGGCAAATGTTAAAGTCGGTGATTTGACCCATATATTTGACCTCTGACCTTGAAGGATGACCTTGACCTTGACATGTCACCCTTCAAAATGTGCGGCTTTACGAGATACATATGCATGCCAAATATCAAGTCCCTATCTGTACTGGCTCAAACGTTATGACCAATGTTAAAGTTGCGTTAAAGTTACAGACAAAAAACAGACAATTTGACCTTTGACCCTGAAGGATGACCTTGACCTTGACATGTCACCCCTCAAAATGTGCGGCTTCATGAGATACACAAGCATGCCAAATATCAAGTCTCTATCTCTACTGGTCCAAAAGTTATGGCCAATGTTAAAGTCGGTGATTTGACCCATATATTTGACCTTTGACCTTGAAGGATGACCTTGACCTTGATATGTTACCCCTCAAAATGTGCGGCTTTATGAGATACATATGCATACCAAATATCAAGTCTCTATCTGTACTGGCTCAAAAGTTATGACCAATGTTAAAGGACAGACAGACAGGGCAAAAACAATATGCCCCCCAGATCTGATCTGGGGGGCATAAAAACAATAATATCACCTTAATATGGAAAGCATCTTAAGCACAGATTCGAAAATGTCAATACTTATATGTCATAATGAATCAGAGAAAGTTTGCAAGTTGGCGTATTGTGTACCGTATGCGGTACTCTTGTTTTATCTAGAAATACCGCATGAACTGATTAATTGACCCGTAACTCCATACACACGTATTTCTATGCCTTTGCAAACAGAGCAGACCTAAATCGGACGGCTCCCGTAGGAGCTGTCTGGTCAGGGTAATCCTTGTTTGTTTATCATATAATACAGGTAAAACCATGCCAACACAAAGCTGGATCCTTGTGTTATTATAGCATACATAAACATTCATGATGCCATTATTTCTAACAAGAACATAGGAGGAGTTTCATGAAGCGGTAGATTCATTCATGTGCCAGCAAATATCAGCCTTTGAAAGAGTTTTTTGGTTTTCTGGCATGTCCTGCTGATTTGCTGGCATTTTATACAAAACTAATTATTGATGTTAATGTTATTGGATGATATCTAAAACGTATTTTGATGTTGCTGATTTGCCATTATTTCCACTTCGAAGGGGTTTTAGATTTACTTGCAAATCAGTAACAACCCATACATGCAATAAATTGACAGCATCATCCAATTTAGTAACGTGTTAATCTATCATGTATGCCTAGCCAGTTGACCCCTGTAATGCAATATACATATTTAAGGACCAGTCGATGACCAATCACTGACATTATACCTGACAAACGGCACCAGAAACAATGCCCGTGTCTTCCGAGTAACTGTGACTGGAGTTTTAGATTAATGAATTTCAGAAGATGTTTACCAATTTTCAAAGTTATAAATAGTATACATCTATGAATCATACCATCGAAGGAAATTATGCTAACTCGTGACAATTGGGTGTATGAGTTGAACACCCAATATACTGTATACATATGTTCTAAGCGGACCCATGACAGACATGGGCATAGACGTGGTGGGATGAGCTGATCAATTTAGAGTCAATAAATATGTGCAGATCTCCCCTACCCCATCCTGAGGCAAACGATATTATAGATATTGTAACAAGTGTTCTGTTGTTGACAATTCACAAGACGGCATCTTACTGCTTAAATTATGTCATAACAGTACCGATTTAACAATTCTACCTTGTGTGTTATCTTCCACCAGAAAATTCTTCGAAACTGTTTGATGTGCATAGCTTTTATAATTCATTACCTGCGTTATTTCACCAGTTTATAATTTCTGGAATCGTTTACATCTGTGATGATTTTAATAGTAGATGTGATGACTATGTTTATTTTAAACGAAGAGTTGATGAAGTTATTGACAGATATGTTATGTTGTTGGTTTTAGTTTGAAAAAGTATGGCAAATTATTGTTGGAATTTTTGATAAATGACCACAAAAACATTTGTAATGGTTTTACGTCCATTTCTTCAAAAGGTTCAGCTGTCGTGGATTATTAAGGTAACATATTTAGTAAACATTGCTCCAAAAGTTGTTCCAAATGTATTGCCTGAACATTCGTTATTGTTAATGGATTATATGATTTGACCATTATGTAAATGAATTTACTAATTGTTCAGTATTTGCCAGTTTTACTAAGTTTAGTGTAACTTATTTTCCAGATGATTTTATGTTAGAACCAGACACAGTTTTTGTATAGGTACTCAGTTTGATATGGATGGTTTGTTTAGTGACTGGGGTAATATTGCCACTCTAAATATGCATAGAAAGCTACCGAAAACCGTAATACAATTCGGGTCAACAAATAAGAAACGTCAACCAGCAAGCCTTGGTGGTCTGATTAATTGTCAGGATTTTGGAATGCAATGTGCAGGACAGAGAAGGTCTGGTTGCCATGTAAGGTTTTAAAATCTAAGAATTATGTTAAAGTTGAATATGTTTCTAAACGCAAGCAGTTGGACCGAGCGGTTCAGAGAGCTAAGCGTACACACTGGTACTTTTTGCAACGGAAGAATGTAAGGTGGCTGCATCTAAGTTCTGGAAGTCTAATGGTAAGATTAGTGTGAATTGTTCTAGTTCTAGTAATATTCCAAGGATAGTTTTCTTGCCATATGGCTCTTTATTTTATGATAAAGATGCTGTCATGGAAAGATGGCCCAATGACTTTACTTCTCTGTTCTGCACTTCAAATCTGAGTTCTGAGCTTGTGGATAATGGCAGATGTGATCATGAAGCCAATGTGGATTTCTTAACGAAGGTAGACGTTCGTAAAGAACCGGTGTCCGTCATAAACGGAATTGATTGTGGTATTGAACAATGATATAGCAATGTTTGTTATGCATGTTCTAGTCAATGTTTGCTTCGAAAAAGGTATATTTACATCAATATGGAGTAGATGTATTATAAATCCGATCCCTAAGTCATCGACATCAGATAAGAGTGATCCCTTGTCCTATCGAGGTATTTCGTTAGCTTCGTCCGTGTATAAACTGTATCGTAACATACTGAATAATAGAATTTACACCTGGGCCGAAGCTAATGGAAATGTAGTTGATGAACAAAATGGTTTTATGAAAGGTAGACGCACAATCGATCAAAAATGTCTTTGTCTAATAGCATTGATACAAGAAAGAAATTGGGCATATCTTCATTATGTGCTTTTATTGATTTTAAAACAAACTTATGATATTATTGTTTGGGAACTGATATGCACAAGACTCTAATATTGGCACTAGGGGTAGAATGCTACAAGTCATTTAATATTTGTATGTGTCTGTCAAGTCATGTGTAATAGTAAATGGCTTACACACTGATTGGTTCGATGGAAACTGTGGATTGCCTCAAGGCAGTATTCTTTCATCTCTGCTTTTTAACCTATACATCATTCATTTATCTATATACCTGAAGTCTTTTAGCAAATAAACTGAATTTGAAAACGAGATCATATGTAGTTTGAGCTATGCAGACGGCATAGTTATTTTAGCAGATTCTTCTGAGGAATTACAGGAACTTCTATGTGTTTTAAACTCTTGGACAGAGAGAAATGCTATTACGGTTAATCCCACTAAAAGTATTGTTATGCATTTAAGACCACACTCAGTATCTTGTACATGATATTTATGCTAGACATCTGAATCTTGTTGACAGGTAAACATATCTTGGTTCTGTATTACATGAAAATCTTGACTATAATGTGTGTTAGAGCATCAGGTTTGTTAATCGCTAAATGTAAATGCATGGGCGGACTACCGTCTGATGTTTTTACTAAATTATATGATTCAGTTGTCTGGTCTGTTGTGAGTTATAACGCTCCAAGCTGGGGCACCGCACATACTCTTGTATCAAAGCGTTACACTTATACGGAGAGCAACGGTTTTTCCTTGGAATTGGTAAAACACTTCTAACGATGGGGTATCCGGTGAAATGGGCAGGGAACCTCAAGTAATCCGGCAATGGAACTGTATTTCACTCTACTGGACTAAGCTTACTTGTATACAAGAGTGGAGAATCAATCAAAGAATTGCACCTTGGACATTTTGTAAAGCAAGTCTTTCATGCAAAAACTGGTGTAATAATGTTTCATTGTTTCTTGTTATGAATGACTTGTTAATAGTTATATAATAGTTTGGAAAACGTGATTTCACGCAACTTCGTCTATGTCGTTGAAAAGAAAGTATTTGGTAATCTTACTAGTAATTGTCGAGCAAGAGCTGAAAGTAGGGTAGGTCCTCCTGGTCGAACTTGTAATAAGCTTAGCTTGTATATAAAGTTTAAAGAAAGTTTTCAAACAGAACACTGTCGTAAGGAAATTCTTCCGCTGGGCCATCGTGCGGCGTATAACAAGTTTAGGTTGGGCGTGCACCTATCCGCATTGAAACGGGACGCTATGAAGGTATGGATGAAAGTCTTAGAATATGTCCTATTAGTGCAGATAATGATATAGAGGAGACAATGAAATACATGTTATACTACATACTACAATGATCTTGGACTTAAGTTATTGTCTAAAGCATGTGATCTAATCCAAACTTCATGTAATACATTTTGTATGTCTGACTGCGATAAAGACTTGATTAGTTTTCTCATTTCACAAAGATGTATTTTTATGATCATCATATAAACTGTTAATTCATTTGATATACGTGCCTTTTATTGTAGATAATATCGATTGTGCCGTTATTTAAATTCCACTGTTTATGATATGTACATTATTTCCATTAATTAGTTTATTTCAGATCTGATCTGAGATAATTATATATTTTTACATCCATTTTATAATATACTTGTTTGGTCTATTTTCCTCTGTCAGGTTTTATAAGTACTAAATTTAATGCATAGTTTACGTCAACCCTATTCTCTTGCTAGAGGGGTGTGGGTGTCAATATATACATTGTTCGCTGCTGTGTATCTATCTGCATGATTTTGGTAGTTTGTGCAATAGGTGAAAAGTACATGGAATTGTGTGGTATACATATCAAAAGTCTCTTATGATTCATTATTGAATGGATGAGGTTGCATTGTTAAATTGTTTTAAAAATACATGAAATATGTTTATGCTGTAACACGCGAGACCCAAATAAACTATACAACAATGTATTTTCGACCTATTTCGAACAGTTACCAAACTAAAAGCAACCCAAATAAATACTAATACATGGGCGTTGTTTGCCTTCAGTGTCTTTTCCACCGGTATTCTATATTTCATTCCAGTATATAAACAAGTGATTAATGTAATCTTTACGCATTTTAAAGGGTGGTGCAAGTGGAAACTATCATTTTAACATTGCCTAAAATGAAGGGAGGTATCCTACAGTCTCTACTATTTACGCTTATATGCCTTTACTTAGCTATGTTTGTCGCACAAATCGGTCTTCTATAACACCAGACACGTGTTTCATATACTAAACGACGCGTTGTACTTTAGCTGAATATGTTGCATACAATGCCCGCGATTAATCGTTTCGTTTAAGATTAAGCAATTGATGGTGGGCGCCCCTAAACCGGATTAACCCCCAGTGGATAGTGTCACTGACCGTTCCAAGGTGGTACTTCTTCCATCTCTCCCTGTTGCTTGTTTGTTTTGTCTTTGTGCGTCTCTTTGTGTTTCGATAGATATGTACATGTGCTTGTTTTCTTGTTATGGTGCTGTTTGGGCGGATGTGTGTTTCCTGCATGACTCATATTTGTACTTTGACCAAATCCCGATATACAAAACACGGGTGGACAAGCTTTTCAAGGAAGGACAAAGGCAAAAAATCAGACTTCAGTGTGGTAAATAAACATACGTTCAAAATTCAATTCACTGTATCGTGTAATAGTACTGCGTATAATGTAGTAGTTTATGTTAATACGAAACGGTTACCGTATATGATAATGACTGACTGACTACACATATTTCGGCTTCCGGTCCCGAAACAAATTCCATGGCTACTGAATGTTCTTCACGAAATAATTCCTATAGATGAATTTGAGAAATCTACCATAATATTATACTCTTCTCCAATGCATTCTCCTTTGCCCCATCCTAGTCTGCTCCTCTTCTGTCCGTCCCTATGCATGGTATCAGAATCTTAGGATAGTTTCAATTGTTTCAGTATGTGATGTCGTCATGGGTGTTCAGAAGAAAGTTGTAACTCATTCACCCTAATTGTTCGTCAAATCCTATGGTGTACTTGCTTTTTTAACAACATCGATATATCAAATAACTGAAATATTGTTAAAGTAACGGTCAAACTATCTTTACATAATAACCCAGAAGTATTTAGTATCATTAAAACCAGTTATAGTTACGTAAACACGCACAGTATGCTTACCTTTGGTCTTTTAAATTTGATTTGTAAATTCTAATTATGTCATAATTATCTGTGTCTCAGTCAGGACGATTAGTGGCAGTGTCTAATTTGACAATATTCAGCTTTATATTTTTATATATGTATTTGATGCACGATGCTTTTGAGCGATAGTTAGGTCAAACTTTTGACACGGTCTGAAATCTATTTACATCGTCACAGCGCAAACACATAGACATACAGCATGCTAAACATAAAAACAAACTACTACTATGAGATTCAGTCTTGACAGCATAACGGTAACGTGTTTAAAAATAACGTATCACGACTTTTACATAATACATCTGTATTTCATATGCTATTATAAAACAGATAGTAATGAGGCTACCATGGTTATTTATTGACAACTTGTTGTATATTCGTAACATTCTCTATGTATTTATCTGTTGTTTCCTTTTCAGACACACACTACTTATTGCCACTTTTCATTTTCCTCTTTCACTGTAACAAAAAGAAAAACAGTCTTATTGGAATTTACATCGCATGTATTTAAAAGTTTCTCCTTAAAACGTACTCCGCTGTAACAGAAACAATGCCTATTCGAGTCTGGTCAATCGACCAGTTGCCAAACTTTTGACGGGGAGTCAAACAACTTGGATCCGAGATACTCGGCTTCTCATCTTGAACTAAGCTGCCGTTTACAAGTAATATATGTAAATGGGTAAACAAATGTAACATGAATAAGAAATAATGTTATCTGAAGATCGCGACAGAAGAATACATGTTCTTCATAGCTACTAAAAAGAAGTCGAAAAACAAATTGCATACTATTAAGCACATTGCGGACGAATATGTGTTGAAATTTTCGACCAGTTTTAGATTAGATTATTATCCCCAAAATAAACAAAGAAAAAAGTGTAGACGCAGATCATGACCTCTTTGTGTTTCAAACATTACTTTCAGGCAATCGATTTTCGTTACGCAGTAATAAACCAGAATTAGATTGGACGAGTTAACTAAGAAATAGAAGTTTGATATTTTATCAAATTAGATAAAAAGGTGTCTATAAATTAAAATCTTGCTTAAAGCATTATAGTTGTGTGCTTCATTACAGTCAATCTCAGATAGATTGTCTTTAAGAAATTAGAATGCCACTTCAAATATTAAACAATGGAAAAAAAGATACATATGTAAGTTCCTTCAATCACTACGAATGTCAAAAGTTTTATAGGAATTTCCAAATCACAGAGATATAATAGTTTGCCCAATATACATTTCAAATGTGCGTTGATCCTTCTAAATATATGATTCTCCTCATACGACTACAGGTAAACCTCTGAAAACCGAACACCTTCGGACAGGACAAAATGTTCGGTTTTCAGAGGTGTTTCACTTATTTTGATCAGAATAAGGTAACAAACATCAGTTTCTACTATAGATGGGAGTATAATGTATACAGTAACAAGAAAATAATCATATTTTAGTACCATTGTATCTAATTTATACTTTGCCACATATGGATGTTGGCTTTGAATCCTTATTCAAATTAACTCAATACTGTAAAGTGAAGTCAACCTGACAATGTTTAGAAGGAGCAGCAGCATTGAGTGTTAACATCAAACTAACTGATAGATTTTATTTATCTGTCATTATTTTTCATAAACAAAATGCCTGATTTAGAAGTACTCGACAGTCATTTTTCTCACCTCGGATTATGTCAGTCAGTTAAAGTGCTGATAAAATGTTGCATGATCATTTAAGTTATGATGTACGCATCATGTTTATGAAACAAAATGTGCTTGTTGAGATCATCTTCCCTTAATTTCAATAAAGAGGTATGAACACATCATGCCTAATTGAAGATTGTCTTATGATTTCCAAAAACAACATCAGCTGCCGTATTAGCCTATACCCCTATTGTGTTTTTACACCTTTGAAGTTCACAAAGTATACAAATACAGGCAGCTGCCAAACACAGTAGGGTTTAAAAATTCCCTAATCAACCTATCAACAAGCAAGTACCCGTAATTGGCCCTAATGGCATGTCGGTGATTTACAATGGAAATATAGGTTTATGTTCCGGAACTTGTGTTCGATATTCGGAATTCGGAGAGTTCAGTTTTCAGAGAGGTTTTTCTATATAGAATATATAAGGAAAAGTTCGGGACCAAAATATATCTTCGGGTTTTCAGAGATGTTCGGTTTTCAGAGGTACTAAAATATGTTCTAAAATATATCTAGAAACATGTGACCGTTTAATACAGATCAAAAGTAATGATGTACGCTCCGACAGGAGCTACAAAATATTACTTTAGACCTGCATTAAGAAATCGAATGAATCAAACTTCATTTATCTAGAAGTAATTTGTAGTGCCATTGAAGTTCTATATAGCGATTTTTAACTGTAGGTATGATGCCTGGCGACCAAAAACGTACGTCTTCGAAACGATTTAGTAAACAAAGAATGCCAGCGTACGAGGTTTATAAAATATCCGAGTCTGAGTTCATGCTTAGGTATCTGATTGGTCAAATAATGAGCATTCTCACAATCTGACCAATCAAATGCTTTAGCATAATCTCAGACCCAGGCAAACCGTTTTATAAATGAAAATGTAGTAAAATCAAGCAGGCAAAGCCATATACAAGACAAAAAGACCACCAATACATCGACAGACAGCATATCTCACATACACATACACACGCACGCACACACGCACAGAAACACAACTACACACAAACACACACACACACATACACACATACACGCACACACACAAAACACACCCAAACGCACGCACACACACGAGATGAACACAGAAAACACCAACAAACACACGATCACCAGAGACAAACATTCCAAACATAAACAAAAGCACACGTACAAAGACACAAGCCAAACAAAAGTAAGGATGACAAAGGGAATACCGCCATGGAACGATCAGTAGCAAATTCACCACTGGGGGTTTTAACATCGGGTATGGTCAGTGTTGTATATGGAAGCGTTTATTGGGTGGAGCATATGTAATTACGCTTGTGTGTGCCTTTTCAAACACGGCTGTTCCTGAAGGCTTTATTTGCTTATAGAAATGATACAGATCTGATAAGACAGTTTCTAGCATGATAAGAAAACATTTGTGCATATGCCATAAAGAAATCAGTTAAATAATTATACCCCCCACAACGAAGTTTGGGGGGGGGTATACTGGAATCAGGTTGTCCGTCTGTCCGTCTGTCCGTCCGTCTGTCCGTCCGTCCGTCTGTCCGTCCATGGACACAATTTTGTCCGGCCTTCTTCTTCTACAGTTTTGCTTCAATTTTGTTGAAAGTTCATATATAGCCATATGACCATATAAACCTGTGCACCGCATATTTCCGTTATGATCGGACCACTACTTCAGGAGTTATCTCCCCTTTTTAGTCCCTTACCAATGTTTTCCGGTTTTCTGGACTTTTTATGGAAGTGACTCGAGATATCAACTCTATATTTAGTACAAAGCTAAATCTGTATAAGTTACAGCTTATGTTACAATCTCAGTCCGGTTGAATAATTATTTCCAGAGTTATTGCCCTTGTACTTTAATTTTTTTCTTCAAATTTGGGATTTTCCGGACTTGTCTTGGAAGTGGTTGCAGATATTAACTTTATATTTGGCATAAAGCTAACTCTACATGATTTACAGCTTAATTCCCAATCTCAGTCTGGTTGAATAATTCTTGCCAAAGTTATGGCCCTTGAACTTTAATTTTTTGTCAAATTTTCAGTTTTCCGGTCTTTCTTTGGAAGTGGTTGCAGATATTAACTTCATATTTGACATAAAAATAAATCTAGATGAGGTACAGCTTAAGTTCAAATATCGGTCTGGTTGAATAATTTTTGTCAGAGTTATGGTCCTTGAACTTAATGTTTTTCTGAAAAGGTACCTAGCTTTAGAACTTTGGATTTGACAAAAACCTCATGAAAGGGTCTTATTTCTAAGAATTATTCTTCATTTTTATTACATAAATTGGGTTGGGGCATGTATTGTTTTTAAATCTCTTCACGTTTCTGTATGTACATATGTTCAGATTGATGATAGGTGTTCTGACAAGCAGACAGGTGGGGGGTATTCGTTAGCCTTTGGCTTACAGTTCTAGTATTTATAATGTTTTGCATGTCGATGTGCACGAAGTAAATGCTTTACGACACTAAACTGCTATTCAGTTCATCAACACATCATTAATTATTTTAGCAATTACAATCATCAATCCATTGTTCATGGCAGAGGGTATAAGTACACAAAATTCAGTTCCGGGGAAGCATATAAAGCTAGATGTGTTGTTGAAACACTACACTATGCCCCCAACACTATCCTGATATACTAGTATCTGTACTTAGTCTGAAAATGGGTGATCATTCGAAAGCAAAAGTGGAAATCAAATAGTAAAGCGAATGTAAACTTTGACCTTTACGTTTATTTATCCTTTGACCTGGAAAAGGTGACCTTGGCATTGACATGTCACCATTCAAAATGTGAGACTTAAAGAGATACACATAGATGCCAAATATCAACTCTCTATCTCTTTTGGTTCGAAAGTAAGTAATATGATCTATATATTTGGTCTTTAACCTTCAAGGATTACCTTGATCTTGACATGTCACCCTGCAAATGTGCTGCTTCAAGACATATACATGAATGCCAAATATCAAGTATCTATCTCTACTGACAAACATCTGACCAATGACCCTGCTTTTGACGCCTTAAAATGTGCAGTTTCATGGGACACATATAGGTTGGGTCCTAGTAGTTGTTACCGTAGCATCCCCTAGACTTTTTTCATGGGTACCAAATTGTTCGTTGGGGTCCTCAGAACACATTTTGAGCATGCCCCCCTCCAAAATAAGTTTGTCACAGCTAAGTTTTATTTAACGGTTTCCATGGTAACCCGAGGTAATTTTCGAAACTACCTTGGTTCAGAAAATGCGTCATAACTTTGCTTTTAGAAGCAATAGAAGGACAAAACAAGTACCAAAGTAAAGCAGAGAAATATAGCTTGAACATGGTATATAATTTAATTAATATTCATAAATGCATTCTGATGAATATTAATGAGGAAGTAAAAAATGTGTTTTTTTAGAAAAAATGAGTTTGTTGTTTAGTCTGAGAGGCTTATTAATGCACATAAATTATTGAGTTTAGGATTAAGTTGTTCGTTGGCGTCCTCAGAACATATTTTGAGTATTTCCCCAAATAATCTTGTCCCATCTATGTTTTATTAAACGGTTTCCATGGTAACCCGAGTTAAATTTCGGAACTACCTTGGTTCAGAAAATGCGTAATAACTTTGCTTTTAGAGGCAATAGAAGGACAAAACAAGTACCAAAGTAAAGCAGAAACATATAGCTTGAATATGATATATAATTTTAATAATAGTCATATATTATTACTTATGAATATTAATGAGAAATAAACACTTCCGTTTTTTTAGAAATAGGAGTTTGTTGTTTAGTCTTAGAGGCCTATTAAAGCACAGAAACTATTGAATTCAGGTTTAAATTGTTCGTTGGTGTCCTCAGAACACTTTTTGAGCATTCCCCCAAAATAAGTGTGTCCCAGCTATGTTTTATTAAACAGTTTCCATGGTAACCCGAGGTAAATTTCGAAACTATCTTGATTAAGAAAAATGCGTCATAACTTTGCTTTTAGAGGCAATTGAAGGACAAAACAAGAACCAAATTAAAGCTGAGACATATAGCTTCAATACGATATGTAATTCTGTTAATACTCATAATGCATTCTTATGAATATTAATGAGGAAGTAAAAAATGCGTTTTTAGTAAAACGAGTTTGTTTTTAGTCTGAGAGGCCTAATATACAAAAAGTTATTGAATTCATGTTTAAATGTTTCAATATCATCATACAAAGAAAAAATATATTTGGTTCATGTAATATTTCTAAAAACATGTATATTTAAGCTAATTTGCATATAACGTGCTTAAATGAATAAGCAATTTAACATAAGCACTATATTTAGCATTGTTTCGAGTGTACTATCTTTTCTATTATTTATTTTACGTTAAATACCAGATATTGAACAAAAATTGACAAGAGCAGAGGGTCATCACTTTGGGTTCATGATATTAATGCATATTTATTAAAATTAATGAGATGTAAAAATAAACACACTTGAATGAGCTGTCCTTTTTATCTTAGATTATTTTAGATAACCAGTACAGAGCTTGATACTGACTGAAACAGAGATATTGATGTTCATGTATATAAATATGTAGATAATGAATATTATTTTCAAAATCATGAACATTAATGAGAATGTAAACTGTTGTAGGAAAGTAAGTTTTCTATTATATTGCAATATACATGTATGTGAACAACACATTTCTTGTAAGAAAATAGAGGAGGAATTGAGCCTCATGCATGTTTTATGAAGAATATTACTTTTATGAGTGTTTTGCAATACACTAGAAAATATATAGCATCTCGGCTGCAATAATCAGCTTATGTTTGCCCATATTAGCATTGCGTGACTTCGAACTTACTCCCGATGTCTTATGCATTTGCTTGATTATTTACCACAGCATGTCAGAGCAATGCAAGGCTTCTTGCGGGCATTTCGCGGCAGGCTGGACAACTCATTAAGTGTATCCGGCCTGCTGCGGACGCTCCGCTTCAGCTCCCTGTCCAGTTTCATCCCTCTGGACAGGGATGACGTGGGAACTTGCTGCCCGACGGAAGAAGTATTCTTTTCTTTGGTCAGCGACTCTCTCGCAACAGACAAATCACTGTCCTCTAAAGCCCAGAAGAAGCATGCTTCTTCTTTAAAATCTCTTTCATCAACAGCCCCTATGGTGCAGTTTATTCCCCAGTTGTTAGTTGAAGCTCGGCACCCAACTGCTTGCCCGGGCGCGGGATCCCCGTTTACCACTTGAATGGTGCCCTTTGTTCTGGTCCCAGGTACTATTGTTGCCAGTTCTCCCGGTCCGCTTGTTGTGTGGCCCAGTTATCTGTCACCGGTCCCCGGTGTCATGGCGTTAGTGCTTCCGTTTCATGACGTCACCGGCAGACCGGTCTACCGAATCCCGACCCAAAGATGTCACTGTGTATTCTTTGGCCCGGTGTCCATAGTTTGCTCTCCAACGGTCCTCCGGTGGCCCGGTCCGGTCCTTTGGACCAGGATACCGAAGTGGACCGGTAAATCTACCAGTCCTATCTTTTCTACTGGTAATTCTGTCTCTACACCGCATTACAGTGATGAAAGTCAACAGGAAGCTGCTCTGGCTAAGTCTAGATGTTAATGGTCGTCTAGATCCTGCAATTACTCTTCATCTTCTGAGTACACTTCGGACTCCCCAGCTCCCATCCCACCCCATCCAGTAAGAGGCGTAAAAAACCTTCTTATTCTTCTAATGGGAACCGGCACTCGCACCGCTCTCATCGCAGGCGCATGTCGAGGTCTTACCATTACTCTTCTATGCGAAGACATCGCTTTTCCTCCTCAGATTCGCCGGCTGGTCGCTCTCGCTAGCCGACACTCATTCTGGGAACCAGCAAGCTTCACCTTACTGGCGACCTGACCATCAATGTCATGGGACACCCCCCCCCCTGAGGGATCCCTATTCCCCTTTCCTCTCGGCTTCCTCCCACAAGTCCGTTCTGGCTTACACCCCACTCAGGGCATGTTGTGAGTTCATCCCTAGAGGGAGAATAGCTCTCACATGAACCCACAGTCCACACTTCTATGTCTGTGGCGGTCCCACTCCTCCTGGGTGCTGCCATCCGTGGGGTTCACCAGCGCGGATTATGAGGGAGAACAGGGTGGCACGTTGTCCATTATGGCTCCTAAGGATGATCCTATTTTTTAAGGGAATCAGACTCTGTGGAAGCCTCTCACTCAGATTTAGACGGGGCTTAGTCCTCTTCTTCTTTTGATGATTCTGAGCATCAATATTTTTCTATTGAGAAGGAGTGTGAAGACCCCCGAATCCTATTCACAGGGGTCCTCTATCCTCTTCCGTGCTAGTGTCAGTCGAAAAGGTGGACCTCCCTAACCTAAATAAGTCTAGGCAGTCTCCTCCTTTCAGGGGACTTCTTTCCCGTTTGCCTGACCTGGACGAAGATTTTTGTGCCAGCCCGGCAACTGGGTGGATCATCTCCGCTAAACTCTTAGGCCCCCGGCTGCAACTGAAAATCGACCTGGGATGTTTTATCAGATCCCCTCATTGACCCAACTTGCTTTGGGTCAATGGTTCACATCGACAACGAATATGCTCCGCGGTCGCCGTGACACCTTCCTCTAGTCTGCAGGACAAGTCGAAGGCCGAGCTGTGGGCGTATCTCTTTGTCTCCGAACTAGTTTTCGGTGGCGACGTTAAGGGGTAAGAGCTGACAGGGCGTTTACCAGCAGAAACCCTCCCGCTTCGGGTCTGTTTTTTTTTTAAATCCCTAAGGTTGAATGTTAGCCTCTTAAGGGACCCCCAAGAAAGGTAAGACAACCAGACCCTATTCTGCCTCTCAGCGGGACCGGCCAAGAGCCGGTTAGGACCCTTCCCTTTTCCCCCTAACTCAGGACTGGCATCTCAGGGTTCCTTCCCTTCCCGCCCTAGGGGTTCTGGGCCTTCTAGGCCCCAGCCCTAGGCACACGCCCTTTCTGCCCCTTCCGATCCGACCCTTCATCAATGTGGCGCACTATCACCCAGGACCCTTTGACCCTCTCTATTGTAGAGAAGGGCTATTGTGTCCCTCTGGGTCGACAACCCCCTCTCTCCGGAGAGAGGGGATTCTACTAAATAACTTCAAGGTTTTAGATTTTAATTAAATAACAGATAAGAATAGCTGATTTAAGTATTTTGTACATCTCATTAATATTCATAAATATGTTCAAAAGACATGAACAAATCAATTATATACACGAAGTAATGATCCTCTGCTCTCGTCTGTTTTGGTACAATATCTGGTATTTTACGTAAAATAAATCACAGAAAAGATATACTCAAAATAATACTAAATACAATGCTCATAGAAAATTGCTTATTCCTTTACGCACATTATATGCAAATTAGCTTAAATATACATGCTTTATAGAAATATTACCTGAAAAAAGATGGTTGATCACATGAAAACATTCAAACATGAATTCAATAACTGTTTATTAATAGGCCTTTCATACTAAACAATAAACTCCTTTTTTCTAAACAAAAACCGGATTGTTTTACTTCCTCATTAATATTCATAAGAATACATTTATGAAAATTAGTTAAATTACATATCATATTCAGGTTATATGTCTTTGCTTTATTTAGGTTCTTGTTTTGTCCTTCTTTTGCCTCAAAATGCAAAGTTATGATGCATTTTTTTAACCACGGATGTTTCGAAATTTATCTCGGGTTACCATGGAAACCGTTAAAAAACATAGCCGGGACACAATTATTTTGGGGAATGCTCAAATTGTGTTCTGCGGACCCCAACGAACAATTTAAACCTGAAATTAATAATTTAACCTATTCCAGACCTATGGAACCAATTTTTTTAATATTCTACATGACCATAGACAGTTTAAAAAGTTTAGACACAACATACCTTTCAGAATTTTACAAAATATATTAGAAATTTGGATAAGTATCAAATGCAATAAGCAACATGAAGTCTCAACATTTGCAAACGTTAGAAATCAAATCATATAGGGTAACAAATTAATTAAATCAAGGAATAAATGTCTACTTTTTAACAATTGGATAAATGCAGGTATAATATGTGTAAACGATATAATCAACGACATAGGAATGATAGATCATAAACACATATTAACGAAGTTAGAAGATAAAAGAAATTGGATAATAGAATATAAAACATTAATACAAGCAATACCTAAAAATGGAAATATTTGCTAAAAACCGAAAGACTCATACAAAACGAGAGTGAAAACGTCACTGACTCTAACTGTAGACAAGCGATCCTTATATGAATGTAACAATAAAAATATATATACCAATGTGTACTGGTTAGGCAATTTCAGGAACCTATCATGCACCGCTATTGGAGCGGAAAAGTCGGTTGCATACTGCCATGGATGGATATATATTTTTTTTATTAACAAAATATATGACAATAGGTTTAAACAATATAAATACAGAACAATTAATAAAATATTCCCAACAAGAGAAATAAGATTGAAATGGAAAATGGAAAACTCGCCGAACTGTTTGAAATGCAATGAAAATGAAGACTATGAGCACACGTTCATAACATGCTCTGAACTACAATCCTTCTGGGAAACAATTACTTTGCTATTCAAACACTGTGTTATTAAGGCCGATTTAAAGAACTTGAAAACACTACTTTTCGGATACAAGATTACAAATGCCGATTATTTTTTATGTTAATGTACTACTCACTCTAGTAGGCTTTAGCATATATAAATTTTATTTTCTTAGCAACAACTGGACTCTTGAATATGACATTTTTAAAGTTTTTCTCTATGAATTTGAAACATTACTTGAACTATAAAAACACGAAAATCCATTTCGTCACAAACAACATAGTTTGACGATTATTTTATATTGTTGTTGTTGTTATTTTCATATATGTAAATGACACATTATATTGAACAAACGAAGCCTAAGACTAAAGAACAAACTCCTTTTTCTAAAAAAGCGGATTTTTTTTATACTTCCTCATTAATATTCGTAAGCAATCATATATTAATATTATTAAAATTATATATCAAAATCACGTTATATGTCTCTGCTTTACTTTGGTTTTTGTTTTGTCCTTCTATTGCCTCTAAAAGCAAAGTTATTACGCGTTTTCTGAACCAATGATGTTTCGAAATTTACCTCGGGTTACCATGGAAACCGTTCAATAAGACATAGATGGGACAAAATTACTTTGGGGGAATGCTCAAAATGTGTTCTGATGACCCCAACAAAAAAATTAAACCTAAATTCAATAATTCCTGTGATTTAATAAGCCTATCAGACTAAACAACAAACACTTTTTTTTTCTAAAAAACGCATTTTTTTAATTTCTCATTAATATTCATAAGAATGCATTGATGAATATTAATAAAATCATATATCATAGTCAAGCTATATGTCTCTGCTTTAAGTTGGTACTTGTTTTTGTCCTTCTATTGCTTCTAAAAGCAAAGTTATTACACATTTTCTGAACCAAGGATGTTTCGAAATTTACCTTGGGTTACCATGGAAACCGTTAAATAAAACATAGATGGAACAAAAATATTTGGGGAATTACTCAAAATTTGCTCTGAGGACCGCAACGAACAACTTAAACCTAAACTCAATAATTTCTGTGCATTAATAAGCCTCTCAGACTAAACAACAAACTCCTTTTTTAAAAAAAAAACCCGCATTTTTTTAATTCCTCATTAATATTCATAAGAATGCATTTATGAATATTAATAAATTCATATATCATATTCAAGCTATATGTCTCTGCTTTACTTTGGTACTTGTTTTGTCCTTCTATTGCTTCTTAAAGCAAAGTTATGACCCATTTTCTGAACCAAAGTAGTTTCGAAAATTACCTCGGGTTACCATGGAAACCGTTAAATAAAACATAGCTGTGACAAACTTATTTTTGGGGGCATGCTCAAAATGTATCATGAGGACCCCAACAAACAACTTGGTACCCATGAAAAAGTCTAGGGGGGGGGGGGCGTGCTACGGTAACCACTACTAGGACCCAGCCTAATATGCATGCCAAATATCAAGTCTCTCTCTCTACTTGTTCAAAAGCCATGGCCAATATTAAAAACAAACTGAGAAGGCAAAAACAATATGTCCCCAGATTAATTCTGTTTTATTTATTTTTTTCTGTGTGTGTTGGGGGGGGGGGTATAAAAACTGTTTTCCATCGTTTGAGTCCTCTATACCACGCATGTACCATAGATGAGGTTTATATACATGAGAGGCTAGGAGGGGGCCAATCTACAATGGAAAAGTAGTAAAGTCAAGCAGGCAAAGCCACATGCAAGACGCAACCACCACCAAAACACCGATAGACAGCATGACACACACACACACAACCACACACCCAAACGCACACGCACACACAAAGTACGGTGTAAAGGTATGAGGAAACACATTGAATGTAAAGCAATAACCCTAGTTAGAGGGCCAACGCGCCACCGATGTCTTCCAGCATTATAGAGGACATCTCTTTTCAATGACACAGTCTTATAAATGCAAGTGCCCGGCTTTTGTTTTATCTGTTAAACAGTGGCTCATTGTGTGTGCTATGGAAAAGATGAGAGTTTACAATCCATGCAACTGTCTAATGCCTAGGTTACACATTCACGGATCACCTCGCCGGTTCCACTCCGAATTAAATTTCACGGAAGACCCAGAAAATGCCAAATTCCATAGAGCGATACGGATGCATATAATGGTGTGACAACGGGCTCTGATGTCCACACATTCACGAATTTGACGCCGGATTAGCATCATTCGTGGCAATCTGTATTGGTCCGTAGCTTTCCGTATTTTAGCCGTAGTCATACGTAGTAGTACTTGTATATCCGTGACAATTTTTGAACGTGTTGAAAACTTTACCACCGATCAAACAACCGTAGTACAACCTTACTAATGAAAAGTAGTAAAGTCAAGCAGGCAAAGTCACATACAACGCAACCACCAGCAAAAAACCATCAATATATAACTTGTTACACACACATACACACAACAAATACACACCCAAACACACGAACATACACGAGATGAATACAGAAAACATTAACAGCACACATGTACAAGAGATAAACATTCCATACATGAACAAAAACACAAGTACAAAGACACAAGACAAACAAAAGTATGGGTGACAAAGAGAGTACCGACTTGGCACGGTCGGTAGCAAAATCACCCGTATTAGAACGTACGGACCCGTTTTAGTTCGCACTTCAACCGTATTAATCTGCACTGATTACAGTGCACAGGTCCTTGATAAGTGTAGCCCCACCAGCTCGGTATAAGAACTTTTTTATAAGAGAAAAGTGAAACTATATATTTACACGAGTGTCACCACAGCGCTAAATTTATACAAACTCCACTCATTCGGTAAACAACTTTTCTATTAGAGATGTGAAACTATATAATTACACGACGGGCTTTACCATATGGCTCAATATATACTGTTTACGGCTAATATATCGGTAATAACTTCGTATTAGAGAAGTGGAACTGTATAGATACACGAACATTACCACAACGCTTAAATATAAACGCTCCAATGACTCAGTAATAATTACTTTGTTTCTTTTTGAGAATGTAAAAATGAACAGATCCAAAAACACTATTGTCTAGCTGGCGGAAAAAAGCCAGAACTGTGAGAGAAAAGTGAATGGCCCGCTTACCCGCGATCTTAGATAGGTCTACGAGAGTTCAGCGGTGAAATACAGGGTGTCCCAGAAAAAATGCAACCCAATTTCAATTCCTTAATAATCTAAATCTATTCAGTCGATAGAAAATTGAAAACAGAGTGCCTTCAGTATTTACGCAATATCTAAAAATCTATACATTCATGTAAGTTGTACCTAAACACTGGTATATAAAACGTTTATATCGACTGAACAGATTTAAAGTAATAAGGCATTGAAATTGGGTTGCATTTATTTCTGGGACACCCTGTAGATCGATTTCGTCGTAGGAGCATCCTTGAAGAACCGCTCCCGGATAGAATAACCCATCTCACTCCACCTGTGAGTCACGGGGGTGGAAGGCCATCGCGGGTAAGTTCGCTCCTTATCCCCTTTTAAGGCGTTAAGAACAGACTACCGTGAATAGCTTCAGCTTATTGGGAAGGTTCAGCTGACTTTCCGTTAAGTTCCTAGGACATTCGGCAGGTAGACTCCTAATTATTAACAGCCCAAAGGAAAAGGTATTAAACCTCCACGGTGTAAAAAATCAAGGCTAGTATCGACGGTATGGAGGAATGCGCTTTCGACATGTTGAGACACTATCAAGAAACCACTTTGCGGGATAGCGACAGAGACCAGGCTCCAGAACGGTTTGAAAGTGAACCCGAAGAGAGCCCGGTTGGATGGTCGACCGAGTTATTTCGTTGAACGTAGCTAGGTACGAACCGTTGAAATACGGTTCATGCATTGGTTATGAAAGATATTGCTTGTGTCAACGTTAAACACAAGGTCTAAAACTGCTGCAGGTGGTGCATTAGGGCAGCTATATTCCCAGTAACTAAATGGCCTTATACATGTTCTTAATATAGAGCCGATGATTGCCTCAAGGTTGAAGTGATCGACACCCCATACGTGTCTCTCAAATCCCAAAAATGGAGAGGCACAACGACCAAGCCATCAACGTCATCGGATGGGATAAAGGGTTATTAGAATTGCATATCAGCAAACAACCCTAACATATACCAATCATTAACCTGCTGTTGATAGGGAAAGCTACGTTTGGATCAAAGACCTCATCCGCTTTCACGGCTGTACCAGAGAAGACCTGTTGGCATCCCATAAGCAAGAATGCAGCGGGATTGGTCAGACCGTCGTTCGAATGGAGATGACAGCGTTCGAATGGAGATGACATACGAAGGAGAAAAATAAAGTAACGTTCTTGAATCACCATAAGATTGCCGGCTCCCTACATCATCTACGCAGATTTTTAGGTATTGACTACAAAAGTCCAGGGCGCCTCACTAGGAACACATATGATCAAGAGGCCTACATTTACTGCTACTTAGTGAGGTATGATGGGTAAGTGACGCATCCCGTACAGTATAGAGATCTTAACGCGACAAAGCACTTCCGCTACGCCCTAAAGCGTCAAACAGGCGACATGCAGGAAAAGGACAATGTAAATAACACAAAAAGGCCCTGGGAGGCCTTATACAGTCATCAGACCGCGGAGGGAGTAAGCGAGAAGGACTACGCCAAGTTAGTGCGGCGGTAAATTGGCTGCTAAACACTTAGGGACTACCACGGCCTGTATAACCGCACAGAAGTCATGCTGCAGGCTAATGTATTTAAGATATTGAAAATGACCTGCCTCCGCCAGTACGGACTGTGGACCCGGCGCACTAATACACAAGTAGGGGGTTGTCGTTGGACGACCTCCTCAATACGAACGGATGGAGCTCACCGACCACGACTTGTTCGTAGAGAAGCGGATAAAATGCTTCACAATGGTGTTAAAACGGTACTTAAAGGCAAAACTCCAAGAACTGAGGACTATGATCCCGACACACCATCCAGCCATAACGTATACCTATATGTCAACAACCAGTACAACTCGGCAATGAACCAGACACTCTCAGTGAGCGGCTTTGAGTTTGTTGAAGACTGCTACGGGCTCACCGTAGCGAAACAGCCCCTTCGGGTACATCCTCAAAGTAGAAAGTAGACTTCGAGTACCTGAGAGAGCTGCACGACGAGCGCATCGCATACCAGTTTGCACTGGGGTGCATGGTGGTCCCTCCAGAGCGATGTCTGTTTGATAATTGGGTAAAGCCTAAGGTCAAGAATATGACCCCATCATCCGCGACAATTTTTTTTATGTGCACAACTACCGCAACCTGCAGCTCTACCTATCGCGGAACGAAGCTGAAGAAGTTGAACGGCCCATCCGTTCCCGGCAAAACGACTGGATGGAGCCGGGCATTTGTATGTAAACCGAGCTAAGAACAAATGCATGGAGCGACATTGAAAAGGAAATACACACGTTGATGAAAAATTGCCTCTTCGACAAGACCTTGGATAACTTTCTCTAGAGGGTCAACGCGAACCTTGTGCGTTCTTGTGATGAGAACAAACGCCGTTGACTCCTAGACAGGCCAGCTTTTGCGAGGGTCAATATCTTCGAAGAAGAACTCGCGGAGCTCCAGGTCCACAAGAGTCGCCCTATCATCAACCGCCCCGTTAACATAGTTATGAGCATCCTAAACTTTTTCAAAGCACTTAGTATACGATTTGCACTACAAAAACCTTAAGCAGAAATACGGCGACCAGTGTCAGCTCATGGTACCCAACATGGAGAGCGCACTTCAAGAAGTTCAACCCGATAACGTGTACAAGGACATTAGTGAGAACGCCGACGGAAACGATACGTCGGACTACCTGCAGTAACACTTTCTACACAGCACGACTAATAAGACCAGGTACGGGCCGACCCATCGCGGAGGGTATAGGGTTGATGCCGAAGTTGCATATAATCGTGGAGGCGTCTGGTTATAACATCGTGAATGCTAAGTGTGTAAAAAGGCCACGGTATGTCTTTATGTCCTAAAAGCACACCATCTTTGGCAGCAACGGAATCTCCATCTCACAATTGACTTCAAGGGGTGATTCGAATCCCATTGGGTGGAGCACACTGGCCTATAGTCACTGACAGACGGCTGCCACATGAATGCTCATCCTGTCTAAATGCTATCCACACTGGGGTGAGCTCACTGCTATTAGGCACGACAAACAGTACTGTCTGCACATCTCGGACTCCCAAGGTTTTGTGAACAGGTGCAGTTGTGGCAATCCACCAGCTTACCAGACTTGTAAAGGAACCGAACACCGACCTCGGGAGAGCGCTTTGCTTTTTCAATCCAACGACTGGAGCAGAGGGCTGCGCCAGAGAGGTGCGATGCCTGCCCGTTTCATCCGATATTTAAGAGCAGTTAATGCTGAGTAAATAGGCGGAAGCGACACATCTCGTGCCGCTGTTGGCGCCAGTCTTGAAATCGACCTCTTGTTGAATATTGTCGCAGTTCCGATAGCCGTATATCCAGAGGCTGGATCTCTCGGATGTCGGAAATTCCATACGAAGATGACTCGACACTAAGTACCACACACACCTACAGGTTATAGATTAAGATACTGGCCCGCGTGAAACTTAACACCATCTAAATCATTATATGCAAGTCCCTTGTAGACATCGATATATCCGATAGTGTGTACCGGCTGGTACTCGACGACTTGCGGAAGTTTGAAGACCTAAAACAGCCCCAGAATGTCAAGATGATATAACATGGCCTTATAATACCGTTTTGCAAAGAAACTCTCACCAAATTCGTCAACAAATGAATTCTCAGTAATTAGTTTGCAAATATTTTGTAGGGAAAAGATAAGATCAGATGTATTTGAAAATAGTGATGATCCCATTGAAATATTTACATCCATTTTATATTCAGTAGTAGAAGAATGCATTCCAAAGTCCTCATCAAACCCTACGAAACCCCCTAAAACGTGATATGATGATGAATGTAAAGAGGCTATTAGAATTCCACAATGATCCTGAGTTACACTTGGATGGTGGTCCCATTCCTGTTGCAGATCAGGCAAAATTTCATGGTGTCATTTTTGACAAAAACATTTCATTTATACCTCATATTAAATATTTAAAGGCTATATGCCAGAAACCACTGATTATTATTATGGATGTGTTGTATATGACTCTGCAAGAACATCATACTTGCAGATGCTTGATCCAATTCATCATCAAGGATTCCGTTTAGCATTGGGTGCCTTTAGGACATCCCCTGCTGAAAGTTTATATGTTGAGGCGAATGAGCCATCACTTTACTCTCGTCATAAAAAACTATCCATGCAGTATACCTCTAAATTGGTTTCAAACCCATCAAATCGAGCTCATAAAAATGCTCATAAACCCGAATATCAAAGTTTATTTGAATCGAAGGAAAAGGTAATTCCATCTTTCGGAGTACGTTTGAAAAACTGTTTTTAAATAGCGATAGAGATCTATCTTTGATCCCACAGTATTTTTAGAGTTATTGCCCTTTGATATTTCGGTCAAAATCTGGCTTGTCCGGATCATAACTTCCAAACTATAAAAGCTATTGACTTCAAACTTCATATACATATATATCACATTGACCCAAACTGCAGTGCACATAGTCCATAACTCTGTCTTCAGTGTTGGAGTTGTTGCCCTTTGTTAATGTTGTCAAATCTGACTTGTTCGGATGACTTCAAACTTCATACATATATAGATCACATTGACCCCAAGTGCAGTGCACGAGGTTCGTAACTCCATCGTCTGTCTTTTTGGAGTCGTTGTCCTTTGTTATTTAACACTTTACCCTGTATATGGAACTCATTTTGATGTACATGACAATGATCTAAAAAGCCACTTTCAATATCGGAAGTTTGCCAGCCACTTTCAATATCGGAAGTTTTCCAGCCACTTACAATATCGGACGTTTTCCAGTTCATCTCGAATGCAGTATAGTAAGTATAAAAATGTGTATGTTTGTTTTGTTTATTTGGCTCATGTGAGTGAAAGTCTATGGATCAGATATATAATGGACACCAGTAAATATGACTGATTTGTCAGTGATTTATCATAAAAATACTGTATCCTTATGTCAAACCTAAACAAATTCTCAACTGACACTGACTACTGTCATGTATTGCAGTTAAGCATTTTATCAAAATGTCAGGTTTTGCTTTTTATTGAACATAGAGAGCATCTCTCATGCAATACTTTGTGTGCCTTTATCAAAAATACATCATTGACATAAAGTCCTCATTGGAAAAGCACAGCATCTTCTATAAAGCACACCACATACATTGTATTATTCTAAATTTATTTTCATAAACAATTGTATGGTTGTTTTTAATTCCCCGCTTGTGTCCGCTTCAGATCTCCTATACCTGAAAGTATTTTCATGAGACTTGCCTCAAATGTTAACCAGGCTGAGACAATGTGCCGAACTCATGTGGCAGTCATGTCAGATGAAGGTCACATTTGAAGCTCAAGTGTTTTAACCTTAACAATTTTATATGTGCTTCATATCTCCAATTCTATTGGAAGGATTTTTTCAGCTATTGGTCAGTTTAGGTATAGAGTTCATGGTGAAGTTTAAATTCTACTGCAGAGCGCATCAGTGTGTCTACCTGTATGAAAGAGTCACGGGTGACTGGTTTCTAATTTACCCCAGGTAGAGCTGTAAGTAACATCTGTGACTTTAAGATCACAGTGTGCTGTGAGTAATCGCTGTCAGTCTAAGAGCACAGTGTGCTTGGTCAAGATGTGATTTTAAATAAAAATCGGTGAGTGAAAGCACATGGCCAGCACATTGGCATGGCAGAACTTTAGGTAAGTCTCCCTGTTTCCGTCCCGTCCTGTGTAGTAATTGTATTGAAAGTTCTGGGGGCATATTGTTTTTGTCCTGTTTGTTTGTCTGTCTGTTTGTCAGTTTGTCCGTCTGTCTGTTTGTCTGTTTGTTTGTCAGCAACTTTAACATTGGTCATAACTTTTGAGCCAGTACAGATAGAGACTTGATATTTGACATGCATATGCATCTCATAAAGCCGCATATATTTAGGGGTGACTTGTCAAGGTCTACATCATCCTTCAAGGTCGGGGGTCAAATATATGGGTCAAATCACTGACTTTATCATTGGCCATAACTTTTGGACATTTTGAGGGGTGACACGTCAAGGTCAACGTCATCCTTCAGGGTCAAATGTCAAATTGTCTGTTTCTTTGTCTGAAACTTTAACGCAACTTTAACATTGGTCATAACGTTTGAGCCAGTACAGATAGAGACTTCACATTTGGCATGCATATACATCTCATAAAGCCGCACATTTTGAGGGTGGCAGGTCAAGGTCGCAAGGTCAAGGTCAAGGTCATTCTTCAAGGTCAGAGGTCAAATATATGGCTCTAATCACTGACTTTAACATTGCCCATAAGTTTTGGACATTTTGAGGGGTGACACGTCAAGGTCAACATCATCCTTCAAGGTCAAAGGTCAAATTGTCTGTTTCTTTGTCTGTAACTTTAACGCAACTTTAACATTGGTCATAACTTTTAAGCCAGTACAGATAGAGACTTTACCTTTGGCATGCATATGTATCTCATAAAGCCACACATTTTGAGGGGCGAAATGTCAAGGTCAAGGTCAGAGGTCAAATATATCGATTAAAATACCGATTTTAACATTTTAACTTTTGGACCAGTAGAGATAGAGACTTTATATTTGGCATGCATATGTATCTCATAAATTCTGAAGGGAGGTGATCCCTCGAAAGCAAAAATTGCAACACAAAAAGAGAAAATTGCAGACTCGGTTTTATTGAGTCTGTTCATGAGCAGTAATTGAGAGTGCAACACTGCTCACGCCCCCTAGCACCGGCTTAAGCGGTATTCAAAAGCGGTATTCAATTTTCAGAACAAGAAGTACTGAAATTCATGATCTCGAAGGATCAGAAGGTATAACAACACTGAGAATGAAGTACGGGGCGACGTTTTACGGCCGCCACACAAGTACTTAACACCTGCTGTTGTGAAGATTATAAATTCTGAAGGGAGGTGATCCCTCGAAAGCAAAAATTGCAACACAAAAAGAGAAAATTGCAGACTCGGTTTTATTGAGTCTGTTCATGAGCAGTAATTGAGAGTGCAACACTGCTCACGCCCCCTAGCACCGGCTTAAGCGGTATTCAAAAGCGGTATTCAATTTTCAGAACAAGAAGTACTGAAATTCATGATCTCGAAGGATCAGAAGGTATAACAACACTGAGAATGAAGTACGGGGCGACGTTTTACGCCGCACGTCAATGTCATCCTTCAAGGTCAGAGGTCAAATATATGGGTCAAATCACCGACTTTAACATTGGCCAGTAGAGATAGAGACTTGATATTTGGCATGCTTGTGTATCTCATGAAGCTATTGTCTGTTTCTTTGTCTGTAATTTTAACAAGGTCACGGTCATCCTTCAAGGTCAGAGGTAAAATATATGGGTCAAATCACTGACTTTAACATTGGCCATAACTTTTGGTCCAGTAGAGATAGAGACTTGATATTTGGCATGCTTGTGTATCTCATCTCATGAAGATCCACATTATGACGGGTAACATGTCAAGGTCAACGTCAATCTTCAGGGTCAAATGTCAAAGTGTCTGTTTGTTTTTCTGTAACTTTAACATTGGTGATAACTTTTGAGCCAGTACAGATACAGACTTGATATTTGGCATGCGTATGTATCTTATAAAGCCGCATATTTTTAGGGGTTACTTGTCAAGGTCTACATCATCCTTCAAGGTCGGAGGTCAAATATATGGGTCAAATCACTGACTTTAACATTGGCCATCACTTTTGGACCAGTAGAGATAGAGACTTGATATTTGGCATGCTTGTGTATCTCGTAAAGCTGCACCTTTTTAGGGGTGACAGTTCAAGGTCAATGTCATCCTTCAGGATCAAAGGTCAAATTGCATGTTTGTTTGTCTGTAACTTTAACATTGGTCATAACTTTTGAACCAGTACATATAGAGACTTGATATTTTGTATGCATATGTATCTCCTAAAGCCGCACATTTTGAGGGGTGTCATGTCAAGGTCGAGGTCATCCTTAAAGGTCAGAGGTCAAACATATTGGTAAAATCATTGACTTTAACATTGGCCATAACCTTTGAACCAGTACAGATAGAGACTTGATATTTGGCATGCTTGTGTATCTCATGAAGCTGCACAGTTTGAAGTGTGACATGCCAAGGTCATCCTTCAGGGTCAAAGGTCACCAACTTCAAATTGGTCATAACTTTTGAACCAATAGAGATAGAGTATGTACATGTATATGTATATCATGATGCTGCATATTTTGAGGTGCAACATGTCAAGGTAAAGGTCATCTTTTAGGGTCAAAGGTCACCGACTTTAACAGTGGCCATAACTTTTGAACCTGTAGATACAGACTTGGCATTTGGTATGCATGTGTATCTCATAAAGCTGCACAGTTTGGGTTGAGATGTCAAGGTCAATGTCATCTTTCAGGGTCAAAGGTAACCGACTTTAACATTGACCATAACTTTTGAACCAGTAGAGATACAGAATTGATAGTTGGAATACATGTGTTTCTCATTTGGGTGCACAGTTTGAAGGGTGATATGTCAAGGTCAATGTCATCTTTGAAGGTCAAAGATCACCAACATTAACATTGGCCATAACGTTTGAACCAGTAGATATACAGCCTTGATACTGGTATGCATGTGTTTCTCATGAAGCCGCACAGTTTGAGGGGTGAAATGTCAAGGTCAAGGTCATCCTTCATAGTCAAAGTTCACCAACCTTAACATTGGCCATAACATTTGAACCAGTAGAGATACAGATTTGATATTTGGTATGCATGTGTACCACATGAAGCTGCACAGTTTGAGGGGTGACATGTCAAGATCAATGTCACCCTTCAGGGTCAAATATCATATCGAGGGGGCATAGTGTTTCACAAACACATCTTGTTAAGCATTAGTCCTGAATTCAGGGTGGTTAGTATCCTCTCTTCTTTTCTGTTTTTCTACAATGCTAATAGTGAATCGTTGTTTCCCAAATGTTTTACAGCTTCATAACCTGTTGAACAGTTATCAGTTCATCCATTTTGCATTGGTGATTATATATTATGTTTGTTTATTTTGCAATTCTTATATACATGGTGATTGCAGATCATCATAGACCTTCCTCTGCAAGGCGTAGCTTTCACCACAATAATTATCTGGACATGCTACAGTAGTATGTGTGTGTCCTGGTACGGATATCCAAGGTCAAGGTCACACACTTTGACTTAGAATTTGCGTTTTAATAGCAAATATGTTAACCTCAATTTGTCTGTCTGTAGCATCTCTAACCCAAGTTCTGCTTGCTGGATCCTTCTTGACTTTCACCAAAATGTTTATCCGCACATGCTACAGTAGTATTGGCGTTTCCCTGTTTGTATATCCAAGGTTAAGGTCGCACAATTGTACTTAGAATTTGCATTAAACATTTGTGTTTAGTAAATATGTTTACCTCAATTTATGTTGAACAAGGCCTGGACGGGTGTATATCGGCACTCTTGTTCATTTAAAATAACTCGGAATCACAAATTATCCAAGTACAGTGGACAATTGTGACAATTTTCAGGAAACTTTCCTCAACTGTTAACAAAGTTCAGACGATGTTCAGAACACATGTGGCAGTCATATCATCACAAAGCCAAGGTCACATTTGAAGGTCAAGTTTTTAACCTTCAATTTCCATTACATTTACAATTTTGGCTTAAAGCAATGTGAACAACTATTTTAGCGAAATATTCAAATAAAGAAACTTAATACTCCCGAACAAGGTACAGTAAAACATCTCTATAACGACCACTAATTTACATTATTTGGTGTTTAAGGCAGGTGACTGCTTAAATCAAGGTGAAAGTAAAATTGAAAGCTCCTTTAAGAACTTTCTGTTTTACTTTCATTTTGCTTTAAGCTGCCATCTGTCCTTCTAACAATCAATTAACACTTTTAACTTTTTATTGGTCGTAATAGAAAGGCTTTATTGTATATGTGTTCACTATTACTTTGGGCAATGTCTTGAAGAAATATCATACGTCTGTGCATCAGCTATCACTTGTCCTCATATACCGTATTCCACCATTTAAACAACCCCCTCCCCCTAGGCAACTCCTTTTTATCAGATTGTTTTTTCAAAACATGAATTGCCTTTCTCTGAGCTGGGCTGAAACTTTAATCTATAATCTTAAAACACTGAATCCATTTCTAAAACACTGAAAAACACTAAAACGGTTGGACTTAATTGGGGGTGATTAAAAGGATAGTGTTTGGAGTAAAGTTTTGGGATTTTGCATAGCCCCCGAGGGGTGTTTAAACAGGGGAATACGGTACTCCTGAGCTATACTTCTCCATCATATGTTCACTTAAACTTAACTGTATAGTCTATGCAGCAAATGACGTGAAGACATTGTGACTAAAGGAGTTATTGCTTATACTGAGAATGGTATATCCTTTCCCCCAAATGATTTCAAATGTTTATGAAAATATCTAAATATATGAAAACTTTTTAACTTTTTGCCTGTATGTTTTGAAGACTGGTATAGTATTTGCAGCTAGTTGTGGAGACTGGTATAGTAGCTTCACCTAGTTTCTATTTGTTACTATATTTGATTAACGAACTAAAAAAAATCAGGTTGATGTACATGTAAACTACCATAATGATTAGAACACAATGTGAAAGGGAAAGACAGAGGAAGCAGATTTCACGTAATGCTGCCCGAGATCAGGCCTATAGTCCTGGAATTGCCATAAGTTACCTGGCAGCCAGTCAAGTGTTTGTCCATTGAAATCCACTGATGACATTTTGCAAATTGCCAATACATTGCTATCAATGAATACCTGAATTTCATGGATCACCTAGAAATAGTAGAGGTGTCATTGATGGAAATTTCTGTATCGATATATCGACGGAAAAATATCAACGATGTCTCGATATATCAGTTTCTATGCACAAACATGATTTATGCTCTGTGGTTACATCCATCTAAGTGTAAAAAGTCAATCACAGCTTTGCAGACGCTACAGTATTAGTAGCATGGGAACAATGTTTTGAAAAAAATCAAATTTCTGATATTTGGCAGCATAAAATAGTGGGTCTAGAAGGGAACGGATTAGATCTAACACTCTTTCTACAAGTTTCTAGTGAGTGATTCAGTTGCAGCTGATGAAACTGACCACTTGGAGTTGCTTTATGAAGCTATATGTGTGATTATTTAATCGCTTGCATAAGGTCATCCCATGTGCACTTCTTTATTCATTGAGTATCCTCTGGCAGAATAATTTCATTCATATTATGGTCATGTGATTTTGCCATGAACCTAATATTTATATATTCGTACACATTCCTTACACCTGGCTATATTTTGTGGACTTTCTTACACTTACTAAAATAAAGCTAACACTACAAAGCCTTTTCATGTCAGAAATAGTATACCTTGATTATATCCGGATGTCATGTTAATAAACGCCTTTTGAATCTATCGAATGCACATCAATAGCTTGTACTAAAAGGTCAGTGAGAGTAGCATTTGACCGATGCGAGAAAACAATCTGTAACTTTGTATTCATTGCTTACACAACGAATACAATACAAAAACTTTATATAAGTCCGTCATTCATAAAATAACAGACAAATGTTTCATTGGTTCCGTTTTGGAGATATCAAAACAATGTCGCTGAATTTGGCCTAACCCACCGAGTAAACACCGGAAAATGGTAAAAATGACTGTATGTCTGGTAATTCCTCAGAAAAAATTCACGGCAAGTATGTAAGAAGCTACCAACCTGTCAGAAATATAACTCATGGAAAGGTGTTTATTTGTAACGATATTTTGAAGCCAGTATCGATATTGTATCGACTGACGTGTATCGATGATATATCGATATCGTTCCTATCAATGACACCTCTACAAAATAGTGAAACTATATATCACTATCCTCACCTCATAGAAACTATTCTTGTCAATTATTTTGCTTATTTTATTTTCAGGCTCATGCAATAGATTTGGTTCCATATTCACCCTCTGCGTTGCCAAAAATGGTTGGAAACAGACTTAACAAAATTCATGATGACATAATCAGTGCTGCGCTCAATCTATTGAAAGCTGTGTGTGATGTCCAGCTGGAGCACTATATAGGATACTTCACTCCAGCTGAAATCAATTTTTGCTTGTATGCCAATCAAACTGAACCTTCTGCTGTCATGAAACAAACTTTGCCAGATCAAAAGTTCTCAATAAATATTCATCCATTACCGGGACACGTGGTGACTTCATGCTACTACCCACACATTAATCAAATACATGTATATGATTCATTAATGTCCCATGCTCATTAAACAGCTTTATTTTGTGTATGGTGAAACGAAGACATCTAATGTGAAATACATCAAAGTAACCCAACAAGGAAATGAACCTTTGTGTGGTGTTATGACTGTGTGCTTTGCCTTCTCCTGTTATATTGGTATATAGATCCAGAATTCATAGACTATGTTATAACAAAGGAAAGAGAACATTTACGACTGTGCTTAGTGAATGGTGAAGTAAAACCCTTCCCAGAAATGATTGTTCCATTGAAATATGTTCTACAGGAACATCTCTTTGTTAAGATGTAAAAAAGATATATACAGATGTTCACACATCTTGTTGTGATAAATACATTAGAACTTCTAAATATAAAGTAAAAAGTCAGACAAAACAAACTCAGTGTGGAAAACAAATCACTAAACCCTGTCACAAAAAATAAATTACACAAACCTTGCAGAAACGGATATTACTACGCATTCCAGTAAAGGCTGGTTTAAGTCATACAAGATTACAAAAAACAAGACTACAACAATACAAACAAAACAAAAACAAACGTAGACAATGGACAACCACTTGAACAGAGAATCAGTCAAAAGGAATATGAACACTGAGAAGACCATACTCAAACCAAGTCTGAAAAAAGACTTAGGGAAAATGACTATGATGGAGATCAAAAAAGACAAAAACATAATTTGATAGAAAAGCAGAAAAAAGACATTATATGTGCCAAACTGCAAAGAAATGGAAGAATTAAAAAATAACTACAGAAAACGGAAACAACACATTGAGAATACAAAGGAACCGCAGTGTACCAGATAGAAAACAAACTGGAGAAAAACAGGGCCAAATTGAGAAAGCAAAGAAAAAAGGATAAGAGAAAATCTAAGTGACAAATTGAGAAAGCAAATAAATCGTAGTGTGCCAGAAAAAAGGAAAAGAGAAAATCACAGTGACACATGGAGAAAGCAACTAAATCGTAGTGTGCCAGACAAACCGAATGCAGAAAATCAAAGTGACAAATTGAGAATGCAAAGAAATCGTAGTGTGCAAGAGAAAAAGATCAGAGAAAATCACAGTGACAAATTGAGAAAGCAAAGAAATCGTAGTGTGTCAGAAAAAAAGAATGCAGAAAATCAAAGTGACAAATTGAGAATGCAAAGACATCGTAGTGTGTCAGAAAAAAAATGCAGACAATCAAAGTGACAAATTGAGAAAGCAAAGAAATCGTAGTGTGTCAGAAAAAAAGAATGCAGAAAATCAAAGTGACAAATTGAGAAAGCAAAGAAATCGTTGTGTGCCAGAAAGAAATAATAGAGAAAAATAAAGTGACAGAGTACGAAAACGGATAACTCGGAGCGGTCCTATTTGGCACAAGAAAGAGAAATATCTTACTAAAGAACAATCGAAGGAAACCACCTGCAGATTGTCAGAAAGCTATCCAGGATTTTGAAATAAAAATGTTTCTAAAGGACCCACATATATATGTACTGTTTATAATAGACTTATGTATCATGCATCTGTGAAACTGTTTAATGTTGACTACTATATTTCAGATTTAAACTGTCGAACACAAATGATTTCAAATGATGGAAAAACATATATATGTTGTTCATGTCAAACGTCACTAAATGCTAATAAGGTTCCAGCACTGGCTGTAGTAAATGGATTACAGCTGGATAACATTCTTCATACACTTGAATAGTTTAACTCTCTAGAAAATGTTTTCATTTCAAGAAGAATACCTTTTATGAAATTCCCTGCCCTTCTAAGAGGTAAACAAAGATATATTCATGGCTGCGTTGTAAACGTGCCTATAGAGCCATAACAATTGGTTATGTGTCCTTCCAAGAGGCCTTTCTTCAGAGACATGTGTGACTGTCAAAGTGAAAAGAAAACTAATGTACAAGGGTCATGTTTTCAAACAAAATGTACGACTAGAAAATATCAAAACTGCACTTGATGTTTTTAAAAATCAACTAAAACTCCGCTTAATGCTGATGTTTTGATAGACGAAAAATGGGAATGTAATAGTGCTGGATATAATCCTGAATTGTGGAATTTACTTTGTTGAAAACATACAGACTCTAGATATTGAAAATACACTCTGAAAAAATGAACACAATTCCAGAGAAAGTGAAACAGAGGAACACGTAGAAGATGAACGAAAGAAACTCAGTGTTTTACTATCTGATTCGTGTAGTCAACCAACAGATGTAATTGTTGAGGAAAGCCACATTCTCGAAATTGCTCCTGGTGAAGGACAAAAACCAAAAACATATATATCAGATGAGAAGGCAGAGGAATTAAGTTTTCCGCAACTATTTCCTACTGGAAGATTTGGATTTACAATCCCAAGGCCACACAAAATTTCCTCGAAGCAGTATTTTCAGTCAAGAATAAGTAATTGTGATAGACGCTTTTCACGAAACATTGACTACCTTTTCTTTGCTCAATACAGAGGTGAGTTAAAAGAAGTGTATGACAGTATCAGCATTAGCCTTCGAAAAGGAAAATGACAAAACATAACTGCGGGTGACTGAAAAGCAAATATATCCGACACGGTTAGAAAGGACCCTGGGGTGAATGTTTTTGCAAAAGATTAGAGGATCGTCAGCTTACTTCAATAAATTGTTTTATGATTGTTTAGGTATGATACGACAATTAGGTCCCTGCACATGATCTGCAGCTGATCTTAAATGGTCAGATACAATTAAGGTCATTGCTAAACAGCAATGTAGTAACCTCACAGATGAGGACATCCAACAGTTATCATGGGAAGAGAAATCTCAGTTTCTTAGATCAAATCCCGTTACTGCAGCAAGGCATTTTGATAACAGTGTCCAACTCTTCTTTAAACACATTTTATTGAACAACGAAGTGAAACCTCTTGGCAATATAATAGACTACAAGTTGCTGATAGAATTCCAACATCGTGGGTCATCGCATGTTCATATGTTGGTATGGGTAAACAAAACCCCAACTTTTGACAATAATGCTGTTGAAGAAATAAAGCAGCTTATTAATGAAAAATTGTCCTGTCAGATCCCAAATAATGACATTGAGCTATGTGATCTTCTTCTCCATGTACATAAGCACACGCACTCGCTGGCATGCCGTAAACATTGGATGAATTGCAGGTTCAACTTCCCACGCCCTCCACTTAATGAAACACTTGTCTTGAAACCTCTGGAAAAAAAACCATCATCCTCTACGCAGAAGGAGTTTTCTTATGTGCTTACTGCTGTCTACAACCAACTCGAATATGTTGATGAAGACACAACAGTAAATCAACTGCTACATAAGAAGCTGTTTACAGACTGCTCTGTAATTTCATGCCAGAACCCGCATTTTCAAACAAATGGAACGAATCAAAGCCTTAGATGATGAAGATTCTGATTTTTAAAAAAAACATTCTTGATAGATACACTGCTAGTCCTAACAGTCTGAATAGCATGTTTCTTGCAGAATTTGTTTCCAGCAACAGAACATCATACAGTCATTCATATTGCAAAAATAAAGATAATTATGATAATGAAGAAGTCACAGATGACTACACCACTACAATTACTTTGGAAAATGAGCTTGGACACATGACAAAAAGAAAATCTCAAGCTATCATACAGTGGTCAATGAAAACTAATCTGGAGAGTTATTGTCATGCGCAACTGCAATTATATTTGCCCTGGCGCAATGCAATTTGTGATTTACTGCAAGAAACGTCTCACAAAAATAGCTATGATTCAAATTATGAAGTCTTATTAGAACACAAACACAATTATGAACATAATACAGATGAGCTTGCATCTGTGTTAGAGGATATTGAAGAGAATGGCATAGCAAATGACACCTGGGCCATGGTTGCTCCGCAAAATGAACAGGCAAGGTGAGATGAAGAAATTGAAGGCACTGAGCCAACACAAGGCATTCATAGTGCATACGATACTACACATCAGAATAGTGTCTTGACGGACACAGGATTGATTCCCCATGAACATGTATTTCAAACTGAACATGTCACCACAAATGAATGGACAGAAATGGTTCTTTCGCTAAATGAAACTCGATACCAACTTCATCAGTTTATTTCAATTGGCTACCAGAATGGTTTTATCACATGCTGGAACAAAACCAAAACCATTACATGTCTTCTTGACTGGGGTGCATGTGTAGGTAAAAGTTTTCTATTAAGAACTATAGTACAAACCACGAACCGGCTAATGACTATAAACAACCAAATTGAGGATGGCAATGTATTAGTGTGTGCACCAACTGGAGCTACTGCATACAACATAGCAGGTTACACATGCCATTCTGCTTTTCAATTACCGCTTAAAGTGGGAAAACAGGATGATTACATTTCTCTATCATCTGAGAAGTTAGCTTAAATGAAATAATCTATAGGTGATGCAAAATTAATTATCTTAGATGAAGTATCAATGGTGATTGTTGGTACACTATCAACAATCCACAGACGTGTATGTGATGTCATGGGGAATCTTCACCCTTTTGGTGGTGTGTCAATCTTGGCCGTTGGTGACCTAATGCAGCTTCCAGCAGTGGCTCAAAAACCCATTTATTCGCGTCCATCAGATGAATTTGCTTCGAAATATGGTTCTTTATAGATGACTCACTTTAAAAATTTTGAACTTACAGAAATTCAAAGACAAAAAGGAGATTAGGAATTTGCTGAGCTATTGAATAGAGGTCGTACTGGTAAACAAACCTTGCATGATATGAACACTCTAAAATCAAGACAGATCGAACAATCTTCATATACATACCCTGCAAAAAGTGTCCATATGTTCACCTACAATAGGTTGCGACAGGAACACAACACAAAAATGATGAAAACTGTAGACACACAACATTTCACTTTTAAAGCAGTAGACTCTAAGAAAGATGAACAGACACAAATGATAGAAGAGTCAACATTCCAAAACGATGCTGGAGGTCTTCCAGATAAAGTTACTGTTGCAGTTGGGGCTCGTGTAGTTCTCATGAAAACATTGACGTCTCTGATGGTCTGGTGAACTCGGCTGCTGGTGAAGTTGTGGGATTCAAACCTACTTGGAACAAAGAACAAAGTATACAGACATACAAGCCTAAGCACATCCTTGTACAATTTGATGATGAACGAATTGGCAAAAAGGCAAGGATTGCTTCAAGAGGCATGCTGACAGAGAACACAGAAACACCAATTTCCACTGTAGAATCCCCATTTTATATGAGTAAAAGAGCATCAAATGTCACTGCTAAACGTGTTCAATTCCCACTTACTCTAGCCTGGGGAGTAACCATACACAAAGAACAGGGCAAAACAGAAAATACTGCAGTTGTTTCGTGTGAAGGGAATTTCATGCAGGGACGATTCTACATTGCCATCAGCAGAACCAGGGATATACATGGTCTTGTTTTATTGGTGAGGTTACACCAGGCAAAATAAAATGCACAACTGAGTCAGTAAAGATTATTGAAAGTATGAATAATGATTCTCCTTTCTTCAAGAAACATGGTTAACAAGAGGGGATGAACCATTGGGTTAGAAGAGACAACAACAACAGTGCACCATATCACAGACAGGGAGGTCTTCTTATGTATATACGCAAATATATTAGATTAGTAAAGGAATACATATTTGGAGATCTATCAGTAGAATATCAAATGGTTGTTCTTACACATACACAAAATGAGAATACTAGACTGTTTGTGTTGTCAATATACAGGAATCCAAAATCTCAACTCATAGCCTTTTTTCCAGATTTGGAAAGGTTATTGCAAAAGCTGCCAAACAATATTCTAGCATTTGTGGTAGGGGATGTAAACATAAACATAGCGAAGACATCAAATAGTGAGCTAAGATTACGTTCTCTGACACAGTATTATGGATTTCAACAGATTGTTCAACACACTGCACATCGAAAAGAGGGATTCTGGATATTTTCTATATCAATCGAAACATAGAAGGCTGTGTGCAATCACTTATTTCAACATATTACAGTGACACCGCATTGTTTCAGGAGCCGTACCCTACACACCTACATACTAGATATTCTTATGGAGCATAGTGACTAATAACGGGAGCATAATGTAAGATATCATGCATTTGAACCATACTGACTGATAATCTCATTTAACCCTTAACAACCCCATTGACACTATTAGTTACACGGTGTTTCGGCAGGGTGTTCGGGTTTGTATGACAGTTTTGGATTACGAAATCCAAAACCGTCATACAAACCCGTACACCCTGCCGAAACACCGTGCAACGAATTTATTTCCAGTCTGGATCCATTGCAAGAAAGAATACATGCATAACCTAACGAAATTCTGTAGATTAGATCCCTCAGAAACTTGTTTACTTGCAGCGCGTGCGATTTGGCACAGCTGTCAATAAGCCCTGACTAAAAAATGACGTTTGACGTCACGCGCTGATTTGCACGCACTGTAAGTAAACAAGATTTGTGGTATTTGGCGAAAACAAAAGAAGCAAGATACAAACATGTAATTGATACATAAGTTGTTTTTATCCATTAGTGTAGATGCTAGACAGTTTGTATGGATGACTTCCGTTTTTTTCATAGGAAAAAAAACGCCTTATAAACACAGAAATTGAGTTTATTTAAACGAATCGATGATGAAACAAAACCGATCAGTCACGTGACAAAATTGATTCCGTACACCTTGGACCAAACGGGGTGAACGGTTTCTTACACCCCGTTCACGTGGAGGGTCTCGGCCAATCACATTCCCAGAAGGTATGATGACTGAAAATAACATTATTTATTCCCCATTTAAAAACCTTTCATGCATCTACCAAGCGCTGTTCAAGAATCATAAGAAAATATTCCTTTCACCTGACAGGCGTATGCTTAAAGCAGGCTAAAGGTAAAGCAAAATGCTCTTAAAAAGCTCATCCCCCTTCAGCAACCACCTGTCTTTAAAACTGAAACCATGCTGTGAGGGGAAGGGGTTAAAAACTGCAAATATGTGAATTCTTCATAAAAACCTGTAAAACATCTTTATGCCCCAAGAAATGACTTTCAGCTGGTCAGTCTGTCCGGAGCATAATACTTTGTAAGTTATGCTCCAGACAACCTGGATTTTGAAAAAAATAACAAAGGGTGATAAGTTCTTAAAATACTGAAGCCAGAGTTACGGTTATTGTGCACTGTACTTGTGGTCTATGTGATATATCTGTATATGAAGTCTGAAGTCAATAGCTTTTATAATTTATTTGGAAGTTATGCTAGGATTACCAAATCTTGTTTGTATAATTGGGATCGCTAAGTGTTGTGTACCTCTTACTTTAATATTTGAAAAACCTTGTCATGTCTTTGGAGCAACCAAGATGTTTCATTTTTCATGTTCAGTACACACATGAACTTTATCCAGACACATTTGCCTCTTGTGACAAGACCCCACTGGGGGTATGAATCACCTTTAGTGGTAGGTCTAGTTTTATTTACAATTCTGTTGATCGGGACTGACATTTACATAATCTAGTGAGATTGTCTTTATTTGAGTTCATCTTATAGTTTGATTTATATTATTTATTTGGCTCTAAATGACCATCACTGTCGATGGGCCGTCAAACACCATTCATTCATTCATTCAGGTTGTGGGGAAGTCCGGCGGGGATACCTTTATATACAATGTTGTTTTAGCTTGGGTAACTTTGAGATAAGTGTGAGATCATGACGTCCGTAAACTGGTTTCAACTCCCAGTGGTGGTTTTGCCACTGACCGTATCAAGGCGGCACCCTCTTTGTCACCCTTGCTTTTGTTTGTTTGGTGTATGTATACTAATGTCTTTATTCTGGTTTGTAAGTTTTGTCTCGTGTGTGTGTGTGCGTGTTTGTGTGTGTTCGCCCTTGCATTTGTGGTCTGGTGTCTATGTTACACAAGGGCGTTTGTTTGTGTTTGATATTTGCATCTCCTCTGTGTGTGTGTGTGTGTGTTGTAGTTGTGTGTGTGGTGGTGGTGGTGGTGTACATGTGTGTGTTGCCGTGTGTGTGTGCTGTCGTGTGTGTATGTGTGTGTGTGTACGAATTGCTTGACTTTACTACTTTTTCATTAAACCCACGGTAGCCTTTTTCCTGGCCACTGTTCGTTTCATGGCGGTTCTTCTGCATTCAAAAAAATGGTCTACTTTGTTTTTAAATCCTAACTATGATTTTGGTGCGTTTCGACATGTTTTGTCATGTAATTGTGCTGGTTCATGTTTGATGATGTTTAGGTATCATGCCATGTTGTGTGCGTGTAGCTCTTTGTCGGACTGATTTTATTTTCAATTAAATTCTTTCTTAAATAGAGGATCTTTCATGGGTATTCATTACAAATTGTTTTTATGAACTAAGTTTGCTATAATAATATGACACGAGCTTTAGCGCGTGTCATATTCATAATAGTAAACGAGTTAATTTGTAGGTAATTTCTAACGAACACGAATGCAATATCCTTTTTATCGCAAAAGCCTTACAAATGCCATAGAAAATAAAATAGGCTATAGCTGAGGGCTGTTGCAATTATTTAAAAACAGCGTAGTAATATAATACACGACGCAAAGGAACGCTACTATTGGCTGGCGCTTAAATGAGCGCTAAGATTGGCTAACGATTGCTAATTTGCAAAACACATGCAGTAGTGCATTTCCGAGATGTACGGCAATAAGTGACGGCACTCCCGCGAGGCAGATTTTGTGATGAAATATATTATGATATCACGTGTATTTCTGACATAAATGTTGCAACTCCTTTACTCTTGTTTTCCTTAAATGCTAGGCTGAAATAATTTTTATTGTACAGCATTGATATATGAGAGAAAAAAAATACGGTTAAAGCGACGGTCAACCTTTCCATTGCCTCACAATTCATAGTTTTAGTACCATTCTAAATAGTTATGTAAATGTATACTCGAGTAGATTTATTCATATAAAAGTACATGTATGAGTCATGCAGAAAACACCAAATACAAAACACACTGTCGCCCAAAAAGAACCGTGACAAAAATGTACTTACCCAAAGCAACCACGCTGGAAAATACAGTGGTAAATTGCATGTTAAACGAAACCATATTTATGTGAAATAAACTGGATTTACCCATCGCTAGTGTACTCCATGATCGAGCTGCAAAGAGAATAACTGTAGAAAAATAATAAAGAATACGACAAAACGGGATAATACAATGATTCGACGTCCTTCTTCCGTTTCCGGATTTTAGAGCGCGTTTTCGCAGAGTACTAAGCATTATTTTTTTCTGTCGGCATACATGAAAACACGGTAGCGTGATTGCCAACTGTAAAAGGCTTGACAGTCAGACATGCAGTATGTTGTAGTACTATAAGATCATATCCATTTATGACTGGCGGAAGCCAGTCTTAAGTACCGCAAATAGGATTAAACAATCGTACCAATGCCCCTTCACTACGATGTGCCTTCGATTCTAGGTCAAATGCTGATCAGAAGGTCAGCGGTTAAAAGATAGTGCTCCTTGAAATATCACTCTTATCATATTGAGAGTGATCAGAAGCATTGTTGTATAATTGGGAAGAAAAGGTAAACTAAAATAAACCATTACCAAAACATGAAGAGAAAATGAGCAAATTATAGCATTGACGCAGTCACGTGAATCACACGCGCTTTAATTGACATATATTTCATCCAAACCCAAGTGTGTATTTTGTCATATTGATACAACTTGTAATTATTTAAATGTCGTCTTTCAGTGCCGTCTTATTATATATATTGCTAGGTTGCAATTATTGTCATCAGTAGAATTGTCGTGTTTCTAGAGGGTGATTATTTACAATTGTGTTGTTAAATACTGCACAAGTTTGACCCAGTTTCCAGTATTGCTCTGTAATTATATTGTGAAAATCAGTTTTCATGTAAAGCGATACTGTTTTTAAAATCGTTCTCGGTTACAGATATTTCCAGATAAATATAAGTACAGTAGAACCAGTCTTAAGCAACCATAAAAAGGAGGTGTAAATATGACCCTTTAAGGCAGGTAGTAGCAGGTCAGCAGTAATGCAGACAGCTCATATAGGAACTTACTGCATTACTTTTGCCCTGTATTAAGCACCACCTGCTTTTTAAAACTCCAATCTTTAATAAATTAATGGTCGCTTAAGCCAGGCTTTACTGTAAGGGATAGTAACTTTTGCGTTTACATTGCATAGTGCTTTTTCTGCGCAATTTACGTCAAATTCTGGCATGGAATGCGTTGCAGTTGTCATGCTGATGTTGTAATTTACAGTTGAATATAAAAACATATTTTTATTTTCTTATTATCATCTTAAGTATCACCCATGTTTCCAAGGGGTTCAATCCGTCGACCCATCTGTTTGTCCACCCGTTCGTCGGCAATTGCTTTAAATGGCATCTTCTCTGAAATCGCATTGTAGAATGTTACCAGACTTCAGATAAATGATCTGGATATGAAGCTCTATCAGAATTGCTAAATTAATCTGGATCCATGAAGAACTCTGGTTGCCATGGCGATAAAATGAAAAATCTTATTCTATAATATTCTAATAATATTCTCAAAACCCAGGGGTCAGATTTGAATGATACTTGATAGAAGTAGTCCTATGATAAACCTGTGCCAAAATTCCAAAATGATGTTGATATATAACAAAAATTACTCCCAGAGGCGGGCCACTTTTACGCCAGTATTTGAATAATTTTAGCGCTTAAATCAATGAATTTGTCAACATGTTTCATTCACAAAATGGGTATGTCCAATAAATTGACACCCTGAAATTTATGGTGATGTAATTTACAAACTTTGTAAAAATATTGGACATTCCCATTTTCTCACTTGTTCATCAAATATGTTAAAAAATAATTAAAAAGGAATGTGGTCCTACTGTACAGCAACATACTGCATGTCTGATTTAAACCCTTTTACAGTTGGCAATTACGCTGCCTTATTTGCATGTACGCCGACAAGAAAGGTTTAGTACTCTATGAAGGTGACCTCTTAAATCCGGAAATGGAAGGAGGACGTCGGATATTTGTACTGTCCCTGTTATTATGATTGCTGCTTATTTCAATTAAATATGTTTTTACATGCACTTTGCCACTGTATTTGCCATCGCGGTCAGTGTAGATTAGTTGGAGTCAGGATAAGTTTATATACACCGTTTGTCCTGTAGGGTGGGGTGCAATAGGCGTGAGGTTGGGCACCCCTAAACCGGTTGAAACACCCAGTGGTTATTACACTGACCATTCCAAGGCGATACTTCCATCTTTTCCCTTATCGTTTGATTGTCGTTGTACGTATCTTTATGTTTTTGGTAGTTACGTACATTTGCTGTATTTTCTTGTGTTGCTGTTCGGGCGGCTGTTTGTTCTGTATGTGGAGATTCCTGCATGATTTGTACTTTTATAAATGCGCACACACAAACAGGGCGTAATGATATAAATATACAACTGGCCCAAAATAATAACAAGCTACTACTACAGATCGTTTAGCTATGTCGACGTAATGATCGTTTAGTTATGTCGCAAACAGGAGCGATAAATTTTCCTTGAGTCTAACGGAAATAACAGTGGTAACATGTATACAAATCACAATTTAAACAAAGTGGTTTGTTATATGTGATAATAAAATCCGCATTAAGGACTGTATTGCTGTACAATTAATAGTGCCTGCTCAGATTTGGACCTGGTGTCATTTGGACTACTTGCAATTCGTTCAACTTTGATAAACTGATTACCAACTGTCTGATATTATCGGCATCTCATCTAGGTTCAAGCTGTTTGTAGAGGCGAGACAGGTTGCGAATAATGACACAAGAATGAATACGTGTACCTACGCAGTGTGTTTAACATTGGTGACAGGCAACGTATGCTGCGATTGAAGTATCGCCCCTGGGTGAATAGTGATAAATGGAAATGTCGACGATAAGGTTTATGTATGCAACCCTGAAAACAATATGGCGGTATACTACAGGGAAACAAGTAAGTATGATCACCCAAACGATAATTCAATTTTAATAAATTACTGGTTTGAAACAGTCATATACCTGTAAAGATATGGGGCGTAAACAAATCGTCTGAAGATCAATGTTGTCACTATCACATTGTGATTTGACATACATTTTATTTATTGTACTCACACGTATTTGATACTATTGACACAGTGAATTTATGTAATGAACATTCTTCCTTTACTAACTAAACAAATTCACGTTTAACATACTATTGACCTGTACGTACTACTAACATCTATAGTATTAGGCATTTGAATAAGTACTCTGCATTACTGTAATGCACCATATTCACAGATTCACCATTTATCTATGTTAGAACGTTGAATACATTACACGTACTTACCATTTATAAATGCTAACCAATTTATTAGTTGTAGTATGCGCTCAGTCCCACTTATATGTATACATCAGCAAAACATAAACATGTTCTAAGACAACCGCAATGACATAGTACGGTTAACATTGCATGCACGTACATAATCCTGCACACCCATATACCTGCTGGCACCTTGACGAAACAAAACCTAAGGTGCCGTGCGTACTGGGTGTATTGTTATCCTTCTACCTTAGCGAAACGAAAATTAAGGTTTTATGTTTACACTATTAAAAGCAAGTTGAACAGTACTGCATCCGAACACAATAAAAACTACTTCAGTACGATATACTGTTATCGGGTGTTTCCGTTCAGATGGATACGTGCCTCAACGGAAAGGCCCGTAGGTGTTATGTACAATTCAACTAGACATGTACAAGTAAACTAGACATAACCAAACTATCTGAATAGTGCAATATACTTCGTAAATGCACGACTTATCTTGCGTGAAGCGATGACCATTCTAGCAGAGGATAATTTAAGATTGCTGCAAGTGGAACCCTTTTACCGAGGACTTTGATGTTTAACTTTCATTATATAACATTTTGTATTTCCGTACGGTCCCAAATGCACACCAATCAATCTATCAAACAGGTGTTAGCAGGACACATCACTACTAAAAAGGGTTCTAAGTTTGGGAGTGTCGTTACTTGTAAGTCAGTGCCTATTTTGCTTCGTTCAACATTGAACATAACATGAAGCCTTACAGTATTGTTACTTTTGAACATTGATTCTTTTAAATACATAACTTGACCCATATAACATTTTGAATATGTTTATATTAGTTACAAAGTTAATATTACAAACCTAATATCGATAAATATTTAAATACAATTAAACGCCTGTACTCACTTTTCTCACAGCATGTTCCAGTAAATAAATAAGAGCAGCGGCATCTACGACCATACCATAAACTACTGTCAGATACTTTTGATCCTTTATGGAAACACACATCACCGCAGTTTGACTGGTCTTCAGAGTCGTTCTCTTTCTTTCCACAATCTGACAGACACGCATCCCATTCTAACGATGCTTTGCAACACATTCCTCGAGTTCTACGTCTTATTCCACCACCACAGGTTCTGCTGCAGGAATCCCATTCTTCCCAATTGCTCCAATCGCATATTGATTTACCAGCGTGACACTTACCGAACGTAACATCAAGTGTAAGGTAAATAATGAGAACACGTAAGAGCATTTGAATTGCCATTTTATTTTTAGGCAGCATTGTCCTTTGTGAAGAATATGTCGCATTAAACCGCATGCGATACATACGTGTCAATGTAACAAGGGCGATTCGAATAGTATTTACCATTTGAACGTATCTTCCTGCCCGATATCTCAACCAATAGAATGCGTGGTTTATTTATCTACACTAATTGCGACTTCAAATGTGCAAATGCTGACTACCAGGTAGGGTTCTTATCGAAGACATTATTTAAACAAGATATTTACATTTCTAGCAACAGTTAGTCGAAATTGGTAATACTTTAACGACCTGATAACGCCTAAAATTACGGTTCCATATATGCACTCTGTCTGATTTAGTCTATGGTTTAAATCTATATGATTAAACATACCCTTTATATCAATCTTGGTGTTTGCATTTTGATATCGCCTGGTATTGAAACCTGTGTTTATGCATGTGCTAAAGTTTTATACGATGTACATTAATTAAAAAATGTACGTACACTACGCACACTATCTTATCCGTGTTCACATTAGTTTCGCTTTGTTGTTGTAATGGTTCTAAGCGAAGTTGTACTTGTTAGCTTATCACTGGCATTTTGTGAATATTACATGCAGATATTTGATTATTACAAACAATAGCAATCAAGTTTCACATTTTCAGGTTTAATGTGAATTTTACTTTTCATATGTAACATTTTATAAACAGGTCACCATTCATCGTCGACAATATTTAGGTACCTTCGAGGAATTTTGCAGATATTAATTATTGATATGATTGATGTTGGTCCCGTTTGTCAGAATCAGGGCCGCAAAACAGTGTTTACATGTGTTGGTAGATTATGTATATGTACGTCCGTATATACACACGGATACGTACATAATTATATACACATTGTAAATCTCTGCTCATCAGAGTATCTCATTCTCTGATTGCATATAATATAACATATAGTTTCTGCCATGGCGAAACTTTCCTGTGAGCATGTGTGATAATAACAATACATCTAATTGGTATGCATGATATCGGTTCTTCTTACATGAATATTCGCGGTGTAAAGGTTTAAGACTAAAGACTACAAGTTTCTATTTGTTTTGACTACCTATATGACGCCTATCATGTCTGGATTCTAAACGTTTCTAACGACTGGTTTAGAAAGAAATATTTTACATGCTTGTGTTTTCAAATACGTACACATGCATAAAAGCATATGCACACACACGATAACACGCCTACATATATACATACTCACATATACAGCAAACGCTGTACCAAGCGACCATCAAAGCAAAGAGGTATAGTCATGGGTGTGTAAGACAGATAACAGTCCACTGTAGGTCAAAAGTATTGCATAAAGCTCATATAGGAACCTTCTGCTTCACTTCCGGCGCGAACAAAGCAACCTTCTATATTTTAAAACTTCTATGTTCAAAAAAGGAATGACCGCTTAGGACAGGTTCTACTGTGCATACATATATATGCGCCTACACCCATATACGTATATACCTCCATAAACGTATAACCACATAGATTCTATTATTTATACAGATCATTGGCAGGGTATCTACTTTTTGTTTACTGCTGAGGATCATCATGTTGCCCGAGCCGTCAGGCGATGGCAATTTTTCCTCTGCAGGAAATAAAAAGTCAGATATCCCGCCAATAATCTGTATAACGATTTTGTTATATTGCAAAATTTAATATTTGTAACAGTTAATTAGCGTTGTTAATGTAGGCGTCGTTTTGCTTCCCCCAAGGAGCCTCATACTATAAGGTAAGGGCTTAGATCGTTATGCGACCCTAGTTCACCGTGTATAATAACCAGCTTATTGCATTTGTGGATAGAAAGGGATCTATCAAGTGCATTAGTTTCTCAAAAGATTGAAAGAATCAGACGTTAGTATTTTTTATTAGATCAGCGGTTAAGCAGACACTATTTGTCAGTATGAGAGCGGTTAAACTTAATTGAAAGAATGGCGCAATTCCGACGTCATTTTGGATGACGTCAAAATGACGGTTTTATAACATTCAAACAAATGGGCGTTGGAAGGAGCGGCTATACTGCAATTTACAGGTACGTGTACTGTGCATGTGCATAAATAAAATCTGAATCGAAATGGGTGTGGATTGTCTTTGTAAAAGCGGGGGTTTGTGGGCTAATCGGTAAGTGCACAAGCACTTTGGCAACATTTGCAGCATTAGAGCACAATAAGACATTCGCCATGTATCGGCTTCATTTACGTTGTTATACAACAACCAAACAATGTCTTTCAATGGATAACTTTGTTCCGCCCCATTATTACGTTATTACGTTTGAGAGCGGTTGTTTAGATCGAATCGACGAAGTGAAGCTGGTCGGCCATTTTTATTTTGTTGTAGCAAGGAAGCGAGGCCCTCGACTGGGGAAATGCCATTGTTGTTCATGACAGAATTTAGAGGGATACACGGCTTTTATGCATGGCTAATTGACCAATTAAAATCGAGGATATTACTTTGCAGTATAATAAAGATAGTTATACCCATACATGCACGTACGTGCATTATATATACATATTTAAACCCGCAATATATACGAACATACGCATGTATACATACGCACATACGTTATGAATCACTTGCCATCATAGTATGATTGTTATCATCACCATAGTCGTCATAAAATATTCCAGATATAATACTGATTATTAGGACATGGGCCTCCCATGGACAATAATCTTAACAACATTATGAAGATCTAGTTTCCCGGTATTGCTGTATAAACCAAATCAAAACAGATTACCCAGATGATAAGTCGACTTGAAATCAGTTTGGCTTCTGTACAGATGCAGTGTTACGCGGTATCTGTTCTATATCCAAACCTGAAAGTTAAGTGATTGCAACCGCAGCTCAATGTAGAAAGTGGCACAAGTAGTGTCAGTTTAAAGACACCGAGCATATCGGCGTCTGAACAATATCCAAGTTGCGTGCTCATATGTATATGTCATTTTCCTACAGAGAAGTTTTCTAGCATATTTTCAAACAGAGTAAATCCGGATCAGACGGCTCCTGTATGAACATTCTAACCAGGGTGTGCTCTGTTTGCTCGACTCCACAGTTTTTACCAATACGAAACAATCTTGTGTACATATGCAAACTCAGCTGATAAATATTCAAGGTATCTTTCTTTCTAACATGAGTGTTCAACAAGTAAATGATTAAACAACATACGGTTTACATACCAATGCTTACTTATTTATTGAGTTGACAAATACCGTTGGACTTCATCATTCATATTCCTCTCCGGCTTTTCTTTACCGTTTTACCCTTTATTCCACAATGCCTTTTCAAACAGATAGAGCCAGATAAGTCTGGATATAGTGATTCATCTGATCAGTGTCTGCTCTGTTTGCATAAATGCTATGATAAAGACATGATTATATAGTTTCTTCCATGGCCAAAACATCCCATGTCATCATGCTATTATAACAGTTAATCTAATTCGTATTCATGATCTTATTTCTGCTACATGACTTTTCGTGGCGTAAAGGGTTAAGATCGCGAGTTTCGATTTGTGTTTCAGTTTGCAAACAGTTTGGTGCCCTATATAACGCCTATCATGCCCGGATCCTAGAAGTTTTAAACGGGTGGTTTAGAAAGGAACATTTACCCTTAACCCCACTGCGTCTTTGCAAACATACTAGATCCGGATCAGAAGGCTCCTGTAGGAGTCGTCTATCAGAGTCCGCTCTGTTTGCTTATGATATAATATAGACATGAACTTACAACTTATGTTTGTTTCTTATTACATGAATACTTATGGAGTAAAGGATTAAGTTCTAGAGTGCTGTGTTTTCCCCATAATTTTTGTATCACATACACAAGTATGTGTCGTCTGCATATTGTTTTTATGGCTGAATATATTATAATATGATAATGTGCTATACATTTGGGTCTAATTTGTCATAATATGCTATGCGATGCTTACGCATAATATGAATATACTTTTACCGACGGGCGCTCAAGTTCTCAGATCTCAGTCTGGAAAATGTTGCGCCTATTGCGATGCCTAAGTAGCCCTTGTTTGACTTATTGGATAACCTATGAACATCTATGAAAACAAAACGTTCGTTATAAAAGGGCCGTCACACCATGACGTTCTGTCAACGTTCTCTCTTATGTCAGAGTATAATCTACATCTTAATAGAAAATGGTACTCATCTTCAATCGTTCAATTTTTGAGCGTTCTAGAGTGAGGATGACACGTCTGGCGTGTGATATAAACGTGTACCTAACGCATGACTAGCGTGTGTCTTACGCGCGAGAAGCGTGTAACAGCGACCAAGTAAGATACCCCTGAAAACCATTAGCGTGTGCTAACGTACCACTGGCGCACAACGAACGATTTGTGAACGTTAGACGAGCGTGTTGAGCGTGTGACTAACGTATGAATAACGACAGAATATCGTTTTGACGTTCGTTTGACTTTAGTCACACGCTGCGTGCGCTAGGGGACCGTTCAGTGGTCGTTGACAGGTCGCCAGTGAGTCGGTCGCTGCAAAGCAAACGATTAATAACAACCAAGTAACGCTAGAGTAACGACTGACTGACGATATCCGAACGCGTGCAACGCTCATCGAACGTTAGTAAAACGTCCCATTAACGCTTTTAAACGTTCTTCAGCGTTTCAAATTAAACGTTGAAGAACGCTGGTCTCAGTGAGAACTTTTGTGCATGTTCCAAACTTTTTTTCCGGACCAGCGTTCTCCGCCGATTCCCGGCGATCACCGACGTTCACTAGCGTTCACAAGCGTTCACACAACGTTCTTCTGGCGCTATCCCAGCGACCATGGGCGACTACCAACGTTTACTCAAATGCCAGAGAACGCTGACCAGAACGTCATGGTGTGACGGGCCTATGACTGAAAGGTGCAATTGTTAAAGGGGCCGTCACACCATGACGTTCTGGTCAACGTTCTCTGAACGATTCAATCGTTCAATTTTTGAGCGTTCTAGAAAGAGGATGACACATCTGGCGTGTGATAAACGTGTACCTAACGCATGACTAGCGCGTGTCTTACGCGCGAGAAGCGTGTAACAGCGACCAAGTAAGATACCCCTGAAAACCATTAGCGTGTGCTGACGTGCCACTGGCGCACAACGAACGATTTGTGCACGTTAGACGAGCGTGTTGATCGTGTGACTAACGTGTGAGTAACGACAGAATAGCGTTTTGACATTCGTTTGACTTTAGTCACACACTGCGTACGCTAGGGGGCCGTTCAGCGGTCGTTGACAGGTCGCCATTGAGTCGTTCACTGCAACGCAAACGATTAGTAACAACAAAGTAACGCTAGAGTAACGACTGACTGACGATATCTGAACGCGTGCAACGCTCATCGAACGTTAGTAAAACGTTCCATTAACGTTCTTAAACGTTCTTCAGCGTTTAAAATTAAACGTTGAAGAACGCTGGTCTCAGTGAGAACTTTTGTGCATGTTCAAAACGAAATTTCCGGACCACCGTTCTCCGCCGATTCCCGGCGATCAACGACGTTCACTAGCGTTCACAAGCGTTCACAGAACGCTCTTCTGGCGCTATTCCAGCGACCATGGGCGACTACCAGCGTTTCCTCAAACGCCAGAGAACGCTGACCAGAACGTCATGGTGTGACGGGCCCATAACGTTTCGATTGGTATATACACGTTCTGTTTACAATGATTAATGTTTATACAGTGTTTTGTTGTGCATCAAATTGATGTTCGATTTGTATGATGTCTAGATAGTTCAATACTATTTCGAAATTAAAATTCATGAAAATAAAATGACATTCATATCAGTTTTGAATAAGTTCATGGTGATAGTTTTATACACATTCATTATAGCAATACATGTACATGTATAACAATAATGTAAAATATAAAATGAGACCTTGAGTATGGACAGTAACTAAATTCTCGGTAGATCATCGGAGAGACTTTGAAAATTCACTCCGAAATATCAACAATAGGAAACAGATATTTCAGTCATTCTTTTATTATTATTCATCGTATATTCATACCTTTAGATCATGCTACAATATACCTGTCCTGCACACACGACTAAATAAAAAGTTGAGGATCATAATTATAGACGTGCACATTTTATATTACCATTTACATACTATTAGGAACTAGTAAATATTACAAAATAATAACACTATGTTTGATAAGTAGCATTGTCTTTAATATTGTCCTTCATCTTCATATAATCGAAATAAAATTACAAGGTGGATTCACAAACGTAATCAACAGAAAATGACACTTACTTTTATCACAGCATGTTCCGGTGAACAGATATGTGCAGCGACACCTGTGACCAGTCCATGAATTGTAATCATATACTATTGAGCCTCCGTTGAAACACACATCACCACAGTTTGACTTATCCTTAGAGTCGTCATTGTTCTTTCCACAGTTAGACAGACACGCGTCCCAGTCCTTAGCTAAGGATTGTTTGCAACACATCCCTCTTCTTCTCGTTCGGACTCCACCGCCACAAGTGCTGCTGCAAGAGTTCCACTCGTACCAATTAAGCCATTCGCATCTTGATATACCATCTGGACAAGACCCAGCCGTACCATCAACAAATATTATATAAATAATGAGAACATATATGAGCATGCGAATTGCCATTTTTAAGCAGCATTACCCTATGTGAAGTATCTTTCGCATTAGACCCAGTGCAATACGCTGGGTGCAGTGTGGCGCAATGTGTTTCGAATAGTATTGTATCGTCCCATATCTTACTGTTCGATAGCTAAGCCAATGGAATACTTCCCCGTTTATCGCAACAAAATGCGACTTCAAGTGCCCATGCCATAACTACACAGAGAGGGTACTTATCTTAAACATTATATGCATTTTGTTCAACAATCAGTCGAACTGGTTCAAGTTTAGCGTTTTGCTAAAGCTAGAGATTACGGTTTCACATCAATACGTTATTTATTGATATGGCAAATCGAAACTTCTATCACTCTTTGAATTTATATTACTTTGGATGGCCATGATGCATGTGTTGTTTGTATTTAAATGATTACACGGTAAATATTCATACGAAAATGTACGTAACAGTTTTGAGGATTTCACACACTTCTGCCACACTGATGTTGTATGTTGCTGTAAGCTTATCACATAAGTAATACACATTAGCTATCTAAAACCAATAATACGAAGGTTTCACACGTTGCAGTTTTAGTCAGCAGCGTATGGTTATTCTATGAATATGTCATGCATAATATTATAACAACCAGTCTTCTAGTATTGTGTGGTGTGTAGGATAACACTTATTCTTATGATCGAATTGTAAGGCTGCCCAACCCATGACTGCTAAACGTCTTTACATGTGTGGGTTTAGTTTGAAATTACTTGCATACATGCATGTATGAATATTGTCAGCAGTTACGATTTAGACTATACCACACAAGTTTTACCCTTCTCTTGCTGAATTTAAAAATACATTTATCCTTATTTACCCATGCCCTGTTGTATAATTACATATATAGTTACTGTGTACAAGTATTTCGCTGTGCAATCACTGCTGTGGAGTACACTGGTTGCACAATCAACTTGTAAATGGTGCAGGGTTGAGTGATTAAGTGAGTTGGGTTTTACAGCACTGCGACACTGAATAGATCACATGGCGCCGATGAATGATGAGATGACATGATGATGAGTGATGATATCAGGAAGATGATTTCGGCTAATCTCATTCGCTGCAAAGCAGCGCTTGGGATCAAGACCACCCACCTGCCTTCCTTTTAGTTCTTGGCAGAGGGTATAATTTCCGTCAAATAAACAAAAACATCCCCTGTGACAATTAAGCCCAAGAACCACGGCAGGAGCTGTCTCATCTGGGTATTCACTATTTACTGGTAGGTATATTGACGTGAATAGCAAGAGAAGGGTTAACGTTCGGAGGTAAGACACACTTGCTACCTTGTCTGTCTTTTGTCTCTGATAGATTTAAACATCCATGTAGGAGTATTGCAAATAGACATACGATTTCCAACTTCATTTAGTTAACTATATTTTAGTTCAGGTAATATGAAAAATCTATTCCATATTACTGCAGACGAACATTAACTTCTATCAAATACTACTATACTAAATAACTGAAACGCGGCACCTAAATGGAAACCTTTTTTAACACTTTTTGGCGATGGTCGTATTAGCGAGACCATGTTGTATACATGTTGTAGTATCCAGTGTGCACAAATATCCTTTGTGAGTTGTGTACATAGGGATAACTAAGCTGGGTTCATGAACATTATATTTAAGGTCATTAATTAATTGAATTGAACAGTAGAATCCTAAACTCTACAGCAACCATGTAATTACTTAATGCAGTATAAACGTAATACAGAACTTTCCTACAAAGGTTTTCTGCATAGCGTTCGTTCTGCATCAAGATGCCACCTAACTTAAAGACCTAGCCTTAAACCTCACTAAGGTGTAAGTTAGCTGGCATCATAACTGTTTGACAAAGGACGATACTATTTCGTTGTACAACCAACAAATACTATAAATATCGAATATTTTGTATCACAGTGGCGCTTACTGATATAGTTTAAAAGTGACAGATTTCATAAAACTGATTGACCATTACAACTATCAAGTTTTATTATGTTATTGTAATTATGGGTTTATTGTAGGAGCTATGACTTAAATAAAGGTGCAATGGCTTAGCAAACATTAGATATTCGCATTTGTAAAATATAAGCAAACAGAGCAAACCATGGTAAGACACCTCCTGCAGAGACAATTGGATCTGGGTATTCTCTGTTTGCAAAAGAAAAAAACAAATACATGATTGAGTCACAAAAGTGTAGTTTTATCCTATTTCGTCTCACTCACAGACTCGTGTTTAAGTGTTTGAGCTAGGTCCAATTGGTTTAACCTTTCAAATCTCGGAAAATAATTAATTGACAATTGCAAGCATTGTAGACTTAGTTCATAGAGATCCTCTATCCCCATCAGCATTGTACTGTTGGCAATTCAACATATTATTCCGATAGCCACATGCACAATCGACAATTCAGAAAGTCAAGTTAAAATGAAATGATGAACCTTCCATTTTGAATACTCAGCACCCAAACGTTATAATGAATTGGGTATTCATGTGTTCGTATGTGTATTCATTGAACCCTTCCCCAAAGGCATGAATTGATCAAATTATAAACAATCTGTAGCTTAAAGATTTGAAAGGTATTTTATTCAAGGGACGTATTGGCTTAGATAAAACTGGAAACATATTCCTAACGGTGGCGATATAGGGCGAATCTCTGTTTGTAAACAAACCCGTCGATTTTGCGCATGCGCAGATAACTGGTGGGCAACAACCTATGTATCCCTATGTACAGGCTAAGCAACAATTAGCCTACACAACATTTAAGGACAGTGTTGGTTATGAATTGTTGATTTCTGTAAATTTACTATATCCTCTGACTATAATGACAATTATGTTTATGTTTCTAAGGACAGAAACAACAAGAAGCTTGAATTAATCGGCCCTATAAACTACCAGCTGAACGTTGAAAAACACACCAAACAACCTGATCCCTTGATCTGGCCTTTCTTTGAAATGGGAGACATTATTATTTATTTGTTGGACATGCCTGATATGTCGAAAAATTTAGATCAACAGTATTTAAAATTTTAATTCTCGTTTTATTTTAATAAGATCTAGATACTAAGATATATACAGTCTCATGTCGTTCATTCGTGTGTTGTAAAATGTCCTTCTGGCTACTGTACATTACAGTACCGTAGCTGATCTAGTAAAAGTATTTTAGAATAGATCTAGATCATATCAATCTAAATTATCTTTAGAACTATAATTCACAATGAACTACCTTTTTAAATAGATTTAAATCGTTGGGGTTTAATTATGCTTAGTCATAGATCTAATTAGTCAAAACATAGTTATCTTCTATTGTTCGGGAAGCTGTTTAACAAATCATAACTTTAGACAATTGTCACATTGTTTGGTAGTTGTTACATTAGACGCATTCTTGTTACGTAATAGTTCATAACTTTGTTGATACAATACAATACAATACAATACAATACAATGTTTATTGATACTTTGTCAGGCCTCCAGCCTATAGTACATATATTAACATAACACAATACAAAACATTTACAGTGGTAGAGCAGTAGTGACAAAAGACTTTCCATCGCTATGTAACATTTCATAACATACAGTCAGATATTATTTGTATGAAGTATATTAGTCCCTGACAAACAAAACTAGAAAATTTGAGATCAATACAGGTTGAAACGATTATAACCAATTTACAATTTTGATAATATCAATCATATTTGTAGGAACAATTTCCTTCTGTTCAATGCAATATATATATATTGCGCTAAATTTCTGATTATTACATCTTGCTTGTTGGCTAATAGCAAATGCAATTTATGTAAGGTCGGATTAACATAATATTTTCCAGGAATATAACATGCTCTTATGTCAGAGTATAATCTACATCTTAATAGAAAATGGTACTCATCTTCAACTGCTTTTGAAGAACAAACGGTGCACAATCGCTGCTCTTGTGGTACACCATAGTATCTACCTCTCTCTATTTCCAGCGCATGTACACCAGTGCGGAACTGTGCATATGCATGTCTAAATTTTCGAACACTTAGTACATCTATAAAGTATTCTTGATCAGATGAAGATTTTATACATTTATAAACCTTCAGTTTAGGACAGGTATAAATATATCCAAACCAGGTTTGTAGGTATTGATCTACCAACCTTTGAGTAAATTCTTTTAAAAACAAACCATCATTTCCAACAGATTGGCGATTCCATATATAAGCAAAGCCATTTTGACATATCAAATTTCTAACTTCTCTAGCCCAATTGAAATAGTTACTACTAGTGTTATTTACTAGCATATTATAACAAATCTTTACAAATCTTTCATCTGGCATCTTTAAGATCTTTAACCAATATTTAATACACCGTCTTGCACTTTCAATATACAATGGATACCGACCGCAGTCACCTAATACTGCTGCATTTGTCGAATTTGTATTAACACATAGAAATCTCTTACATGCATATGTCAATACTTTTTCTGATGGTTCTCTTGAGGTAAAGCCCCAAATTTCTGTACCATAGAGAATGATAGGTAAAATTTTCGTATCAAAAAGTTTAAAAAATACACTATGCGGAAGTTGTCCGTATGAATATAATGATGATAAGATGGATAAAAGTGCCCTTTTTGCTTTAATAGCCATATCATCAGCCATTAAATTCAATGACAATTTGGATGTGAAAGTTACACCAACATAAGTAAATTTCGGAACAATTTCTAGAATTTCACCACCATAGTTCCAACATTCATTTCTAGATAATCTGCCACCTTTTTTGAAAGCCATGACCTTAGTTTTCTGAATATTTACCTTTAAACAACTGCTCTGACAAAAGTCATACAGAACATTTAGCTGGTTTTGTAAGCCTCTGACGGTATCAGCCATTAATGCAACATCATCAGCAAACATTAAAATTAAAATTTCCAGGCCATTTGGCTGGATCTGGATTCCTCTGAGGTTTGGATCATGTTTCATTTTTAATGCTAGCTCATTTATAAAGAGAGAAAAAAGTTTTGGCGAAGCTATACACCCTTGCTTCAAACCAATTGGACATTCAAAATAATCAGATATATGTCCGTTGCATCTAACACAGGCCTTAACTTTTTTGTACATTGCTTCAAAAGATTCAAATAGATGGCCTTTTATATCAGCATTAATTAAAACGTCCCATAATTTGCTTCTTACTACTGAGTCAAATGCCGTTTTAAAATCAATGAAAGCAACATACATTTTGCCCCTTTTTTTAGCAAGGACTTTGGAGATAAGTGACTGCAAGACAAAGGCGTTGTCAACGGTTGCGTAGCCATTTCGAAACCCTGATTGTGATTCATCAATTTTATCAAATATATTTACAAAGAATGTAAGTCTTCTATTAATGATACTTGTATATATCTTACCAAAAATATCAAGTAGTGATATCCCCCTGTAGTTTGAAGGGTTATTTTGATCTCCCTTTTTAAATATAGGCACTATAATTGCACTACTCCAAGCCATAGGAAATTCCCCCATCTCAAACAATCTATTAAACAATTTGACCAGTATAGGCATAATGATGTCTACTGAATATTTGAAAAATTCTGGTGGAATACCATCTTCACCTGGTGATTTCGAGTTCTTTAATGATTGAATACTGTTTGCAATTTCTTCGTCTGTTATTTCTGCATTAAATATACTGTTTTCAATTTCATTTAAATCATCTTCTTGGGTTAAGAGATTCACATCGGCATTATCAGCACCTTGAAACAACTGTTCAAAATGATTTTTCCAATCATCAATTGGAATGTCATTCTGTACAGTTGGCCTACTTGTAAAACACTTTAGTTTCTTCCAGAATGACTTAGGATTGTCTACATTTCTTATTAAGTCATCTAACTGTTTATCAGCCATTGAAGATTTTTTCAATTTGCACAATTGTTTGAACTTCTGTTTTGAATTCAAATACAGATTCAGATTAGATGGCACTCTTTCCTTCCTGTATCTACGCAAGGCTTTCATTTTTTCTCTTTTAAGGTTCACACAATCTGCATCAAACCATGCAGGCTGGTGTACTTTTTTCTTATTAACTGTTTTTCTCTCACAACAACTCAGTGCTTTTGTCATGAATGCCACAACCTTTTCAACCACCATATCAATATTTTCATCAATGTCATTTATTAAATCCAGTAAATACTTTGTTTCGGAACAATTTAGTTGTGACCTCAGGTTAGCTCTCAGACCATCAACAGTGGTATCATTAAATACATAGTTATGTTTACTTGGCTTGGCATAATTAGACGTTTCAGGCACTGCCTTACTCTCATTTTTTGTATGTACACTTATACCTGCTTCTACAGGAAAATGGCTAGACTCTGTTCTCTCACCAATATTAAAAGATTGTATATGTTCAAGGCATTCGTTGGATATCAACATGTAATCTATAACACTTGACCCATTCATATTTACAAAAGTGAGATTTCCAATATCTATATCACTCCCACATCTTCCATTCATGATGCAGACACCGTATGTTTTACAAAATTCTAATAACTTAACACCAGACACACTGACAATTTTATCACAAGATGATCTTTTGGGAATATTCGTATACCAAACGTCTGTATATTCATCAATGGAAAAGTAGTAAAGTCAAGCAGGCAAAGCCACATGCAAGACGCAACCACCACCAAAACACCGATAGCCAGCATGACACACACACACACACACAACCACACACCCAAACGCACACGCACACACACATACGAAATTAACACAGAAAACACCAAAAGACACACAAGAAACAGGGACAAACGTTCCACAACATGAACAAACCACAAGCACAAAGACGCAAGGCAAACAAAAGGAAGGGTGACAAAGAGAGTACCGCCTTGGCACGGTCAGCAGCAAAAACACCACTGGGGGTTTAAACCGGTTTACGGACGTCCTAACCTCACACTTCTCTCAAAGTCACCCTAGCTTTACAAATATTGTAAATAAAGGTATCCCCGCTGGACTTACCCACAACATAGACGACGGTGAACACAGGACAACATGTAAAACATAGCATAATAACTGTGACAATCCGTCAAATATGTACTCAATGGCTTTGCTGAAGTCAGAGCACCTGCAGGTAAGCCGTTAAGGGCACGACAGGGAAAAAATAATACATGAGTCTGGTAAGCTCCTCCTGTATCCAAGTTTAAGAGTATACCATCATAGAGTACTACCCTCGGCCTGTCATCGCGCAAGCAAAGAGGGAAGCGTAGCTACCGACTGTAAAAGGATCGATAACCAAACATGCAGTGTGTTGCAATATAATAGGATCATAACCTTTCTTTTTAAATTTTTTAATGCGTTTTATAAACAAATCATGAAAATGGATATGACCCCGAATTTTCCTAAGTTTGTAGATAACATCCCCATAAAATTCTGGTTGAGAAATGCCTTGTCGCAGTAACGTCCGTAGATTGCAATTATATTTACTAATGAGAGGTAAATTTCGATAATAAAATTTAGAAAAGGTTTTCCGAAGTTTGTGATATCTGTAACCTTGCTTAAGAAGTTTATCAGTTATAACTAAATTACGTCTGTTAAAATCTTCAAGCAAAGAACAGGCTCGGGCAAACCTAATAAGTTGAGAAATATAAACACCATATGATGTAGAACGTGGCACATCCCCATCTAGAAAAGGATAATTAACAATTTTAAAATTAAAATCTTCTCTTTTATCGTATACTTTGGACGAAACTTTATCATTTGTAATTGAAAGATTCAAATCTAAAAATGAAGCATTAATGTCAGATTGATTAGCTTTGTTTAAAGACAGTTCTTTTGGGTAGATTGAAGAAACCATAGTATCAAAATAAGGATTATCTAAATTCAAAATATCGTCTAAATACCTTGAAGTTTTATTAAAAGCATTCACAATATCGGTCTGTGTATCAGGTTTTAAGCTAAGCATAAAATCCCTCTCGTAGCAATACAAAAACAAATCTGCAACAAGAGGGGCACAATTTGTACCCATGGGTATACCAACAACTTGACGATATATGGTATCTCCATAACGCACAAATATATTATCTAAAAGAAAGGTAAGAGATCTACAAACATCAAGGCAAGTCCACATTGTGTAATGTTCAACTTCTGAATTCGAAAAGAATGAACGTTGAACATTACAAGCAATGAACATTTTGTTTTCTCTGGCAAAGGTTTTTTCTATTAATTTAATAAGTCTATCCTTTATAAGATGGTGAGGTAGAGTAGTAAGTTCAGGCACATTGTGTAATACCTCAATGAAGTCTTTTTCATTACCTGTTCGAGCATTGAGATCGCCCATTATAAGCACATCTGCATTCAGAGGATTAAGCTCTAGCTGGTTTATGTAGTGTTCTAATAAATCAATACCTTTAAATGGTTCATCTCTATATGCTGGAGAATTGTCAGGTGGTAAATATGTCAAACATAACAACAAGTCTTTCTGCCTTTTAAACAGACATTTATCAAATTTTAAGAATAAACAAAGTTGAGTATCTGTCTGTAAACATTCATACATTTTGTCTAGTGACTTATGCACACATATACATATGCCAGCCATTGCTCTTCCTCTGGATTGATTTCTAAAAGCATTTTTGTCATAACATTTATAGTCTGGAAATAACCGCGAAATTTTGTCCATATTTGTTTCCCATGTTTCCATTAAACCAAATACATGAAAAGATCTTAAGTAGTCAGTCATATCATTGTAATCTAACTTATGTTGTATACCATCAATATTCCAACACATCAGTTTAATAGGGTCCTTATTTTCACAATGGCTTTGACCTGACCCCTATACAGTTTCCATAATAACTGGTTCATTTGGAACACTTTCACTAACATTAGGCGAAGGGCCTTTCGGTAACCTCCGTGCAGCAGTACGGAACTCTCGCTGTTGGGTACCATCCTGGCCCCTGTCGTCAGATCGAAAACACAATTCGCCTTTGTAAAAGTAACCTGTTTTCCCTTTGGATTTCAACGTCTTTAGAGTTTTTCTCTGTTCATATGTCATATCATCACCGACTTTTATTGAATGTTTGCGTAATTCGAGGTTGGGCGCCCATAAACCGGTTTAAACCCCCGGTGACTTTGTCACTGACCGTTCCAAGGCGGTACTTCCATCTTCCTCCTATTGAATGTTTGTTTTGTCTTTGTGCGTCTCTTGTTGTTTTTTCTACCCATGTACATTTGCTGTTTCCTTGTGTTGCTGTTCGGGCGAGTGTTTGTTCTGTATGTGGTATTTCCTGCATGACTCATTTTTGTACTTTTATCATCATCATGCCGAAAGGTAACTATAACTAGGGGGGTTACATTTTGGGCACTAGTGTATACCCGGACTTTCTTAATGTCATCTGGTATCCAACGTTCATTAGGACATGCAACTTTCAACACATTTTCAATAACATCAGATTTCATTTCATTACTACTCTTATTACTGTCAATTGTTAACCCAAATACTCTCATATTACCTTCGATAGCTTTTCTGCTCAGCATTTCAACATCGGATTTCAGACTTTCCAATTTACCGTCCTGCTCACCAGTTACATCGATTAGATGGTCCATATCTATCTGCATAGTTTCCGTGATGCCCTGCCACTTTTCACTTGTCTGGTCTGTCAAGCTCAAACTAAACTCAAAAGACTGCTGCTTTTCTTTAATAACACTTAATTCAGTATTAATTGCATCCTGTTCCGTTTTGATACCCCGCATATCATCTTTCAATTCAGAAATATCTGCCTGCATAGATTTCATTTGGGTCATTAAGTTCAACTCAGAATCTTTGATTGCCTTCAAAACAGTATCCATGTCTGCAGGACCTGGGTTACTTTCTACATCGTTAGATAGTTTCAACTTCAACTGTTCAAAATTTAATGTACACTCAAGACCAACAGTACTATACAAGCTCATGGTGTCAGTGCATACAAATATGGACCTATTCACAGTTTGTGATATGATGTATGAATTGTAAGTCATAACTGTATGTTTGCAAATCAGTATAAGAGGCAAAAGAATCACTAATACTGTCAGTGTTCTAAAGTGGACGTCAGTTGAGCTTGTGTATGGTGAATATACCCCTTCCTTATTACGGCGCCCTAAGCGTTTCTTGCCACAGCCACCTGCAAACCGTCCAATGCGAACTCGATACTCTGAGATGCTTACTTCCATATTAATGATTTACAATTAATGGCACAAGTTGCACACCATACACTCAATCAGTAGACCTGTCGACAATCACGTCTTGACTACATTTCACAATAGCCAGGTAAACCAGGTAAGCTTACACAGGTAAACAGTCACAATGTATAACAGTTTATCTACACCAATATAGATAGGTGATTACGCAATCAATCTGCATTAGGTATAGGCTTGATATTGGTAAGTGGAATCAGTCATGCGTGGAAAGTTATTATTCACAATAAGAAATCTATTTTTCTTGATAACTCACTGATTCTGTCTGCTTTCTATCTGTAGTCTATCTGCATCTGTCCTCCACACTATTACCAACAAGCACATATAATTTTCATCCAAAATGTCCTTATATTACAATATGTAGATCCAATATAAAGGAGAGCACAAAAAGTATGTCCTGCCACTATCACTGTATATAAACCATGATAAGACAGTGTGTGATAGATGGCAGTTGTGTGATTGCTGACCCTTGTCCCCTGCTGAGAAATTAGGGGATTTACTGACGATCTGGCACCTTTGATCGTTACTATTTTCCCAGGTCTAGTAAGTAAATTAGCGGTATTTCGGCTGAGTAAGTAATGTAATAATATAGTCTCCAACTGTCTAACACAATTCATTTTCAGTATTCAAAACAAATAGTTTGTATTGTTAAAGTCTTTGAAGGCGGGAAATAAAAGTACTGACATTTGCAAAATGTAGACCGAAACAATATATATAGCTGAAAAAGCCACCCTGAGACCAGGGTCTTCACTGTTTATTATTCAAAATCATATAGCAAATTTAAATCTTATTATATAATGAATGGAATCTACAGTTAAACAATAACGGGCCATTCCACCTTAAAAATTTAAGCATTCAAAGATGTAACCCTTTCTCTAATATAAACGTGTTTTCATGTATTTGCAAACAGCGTACACCCAGATCATACGGCTCCTACGTTTATTTATGAAATTGTAATCGGTCGGACTCTACAGTTTCTACCAACAAAACAATCCTGTCTACAAATTTCATTAGAAACATTAGCTTATAAATATTCATGATATCATTATTTCTTACATGAATACTGAGCAGGGAAAGGGTTAATCATCGCAAAGTAACAGAATAACAAGAATGTTTTCTTAGTTATACAATTCATAAAAATATGTTTATTTGTTTAAAACTCCATACCCTTTATAAACACATTTGCAAATGATTAGACTCAGATCAGATTGCAAATAGAAGCTGTTTGATCAGGGGGTCTGCTCTGTTTGCTTATCCCTTTATCATACATAAACAGTTTTCCTGCCTTTGCAAACAGAGTAGACCAAGATCTGAAGGCTATTGGAACCGTATGATCGGGGCCCACTCTGTTTGCTTATAAAATTATATCAGACCCGACTCTTCATTTCTACCAGTACCAAAGTATTTAAGGCATGTGTTTCTATACCATTATAAAAATCAGCTAATAAATATCAATGAAGTTACGAATTCATCTAAAAATGTATACCTGACATTACCCGGTAACAGAAGTAAAAGTTCTGAAAACATCGACGCTTTTTCACATGTTTGCAAACAGAGTAGACCCGGATCAGGGTATTCTCTGTTTTCTTATGAATTTATGTCGGATCTGACTACAGTTTTTCCAATACCAAAACATCCTCAATACATATGATATTATAAAAAATAATTTAATAAATATGCATGATATCAGTATTTCTTACAAGAATAGTCACGGAGTAAAGGGGCCCAGTCAATTTATATGTGTATTACGATGTCAACTCTTAATTCTGGGTGAACTTTCACGCCTTATGATTTTTATACAAATTTGCAACAAATAACGTTTTTGTCATGATTGGCAGTAAAGTATCCTGTGATAGGAATTTTGTGACACATCTTTAGAAATGCATGTACTTTTGTAACTCTAATCTTTAGATGTGATCCTTTATCAAATACAGTTAATACTTCTGTATTTTATCAATATTTAACTTTTTCAGATTATAATTTTGTACTGTGCCAATGCTTTGAAAAGCTTATATCTTTCAATTCCACAGGTTGCCTTGTTAAACTGTTGTTATTTTTGGTTACATAGTCGGCAAATAGTTTAGCCTATTGTAGACCTGTCGTGTTATTTGTTTTACAACCGACTACAAATAAAGATCTTTTTATCGTGTAAATACATCTTCCAGAATAAATTTTCGGTTCATGTTTATGTTTTTACACGTACTATCGATGTAATTATCATCAACGATTATACCATAATCGTTTTTTTTATTAATTTTAACAGAAGTTTTCAAAGTGATGTCAATGTTTCTATTATTGTTTACATATCAGCTGTCAGTCTTTTTGCCCACAAAGTTTTTCTCGGCTAAGATAACAGGTGCGCGTGACGCCACGGCGATTCGCCCTATAAAACCCCTGTTTGACTCCTGATGAGATACCAAATTAACCCATTAATTCATATATACGCTTTTCGACGCTTTTCAAACAGAATAGATCCAGTTGAGACGGCTCCTGTAGGAGCCGTCTGATGTTTGCTTATAACATAAATATGTTTCTATAGTTTCTGACATTGCAAAAATAAATCTGCACCAATGTGCTATTATAATTAATTCAATAAATATTCATGTAGTCATTTTTTCTTGCATGAATATTCATGGAGTAAAGGGTTAAACGGCATATCAAATGGATCAAAAATGTTTGCAATCGCAATTAGCAGTAACAGAGTTAACCCTTTACCCGATAAAGTCACATTTTCATCCATTTGCAAACGGAGTAGACCCAGAACAGTGATTTTTACAGAGGTGAAATGTATGTACCCTTGGTTGTAACCACTTTTGTTTCCTCTTGTTATTCGTTAGTGTGTGTTCATTTTGTATAGACGCTTATTGTTTTACTCTTTCGCTGCCAATAATGCATTTGTGGTTACCGATGCAAACAGTTTGGCTCCAGATAAACGCCAATTAACTCTGCGTCTTATTAGGATCCAAACTGTTTGCTACTGTGCATGATTCTTGAAACAAACATGAATAAAAATAAAAATTGGAAAGTTGTAGCAGACGACAAAGTTTGCAGACGACAAAATTTGGCAGCGAAATAGTTAATGTAAGTGTAATTGTCGCATGCTTATATTGTCGCCTGACTCAATGCTAAAATAAGTTTTGGCTTGTATTTCTTACACGAAACAAAACTAGATCACCAAATAGCGTGGATCCTGAAGAGATGTCTAGCTGATCGGTGTCTCATCTGGATCCAAACTGTTTGCAAACAACATCATACAGTTGCCAGAGGAGTGCTAAATTTAACCATTCAAATGTAAATGACATAGTTTGAAAAAGGGTTTTATCCAGATGGTGTGATATATAAAACTCAGCGTCTCATCTGGGTTTAATGATATGATGCCTTGATTGTTTATTTTGTCAAACCGATTGGAAGAAAATTACAAACAGTCAAGCAGAGAGCAATAGTTAACACTTGCGCTGCCAGTGTATTATCTGTGAGTATTTATGCACAAAGTAATTCGGCATCTCATCAAGATCCAACTGTTTGTTACTGTGAATGATTCTTGAAACAAAAAATAATAAAAATAGAAGTGGACAATTGTTGCAGACGAATAATGTTTGCAGACGACAAAATTTGGCAACGAAATGTTTATCTATAATTGTCGCCTGCAAATATTGTCGCCTGCTTCAATGCTAAAATGGAGTTGACTTGTATTTCTTTCAAGAAAACAACCCAGAGCACCAAACAATGTTGACCATGAAGAGATGTCGAGCTGCTCGGTGTCTCATTTAGATCTGGATCCAAACTGTTTGCTCAGAACATCACCAAGTTGCCAGACGAGAGCTAAACATTACCAATCCAACTGTAAATGACAGATACTTTATTACATTTTCAAAAAGGTTTTATCCAGACGGTATGATAAATGACTCAGCGTCTCATAAGGATAAAAAGATCTGATGCCATGTTTGTTTATTTTTCAAACCGATTGGAAGAAAATTACACACAGTAAAGCAGACGGCATTAGTTAACTCTTTCTCTGGCAATGTCGCATCTCTGATAACTTATGCAAACAGTTTGGAGCCAGATGAGACGCCGAGTACTCGTCGTCTCATCAGGATCCAAACTGTGTGTTACTGTGACTGTTTCTTGAAGCAAAAATGAAGGAAAAGCAAATATTGAAGCAGATGACAAAGTTTGCAGACGACAAGAGTTAGCAGCGAAAGAGTTGTGCATGACTCTGTAAAAAACGTGGATATCAGATGTTGTGTTTGTGTCGTGGATTTTTATTTTGTATGTCAATATTCTACCCTTTATGGAATGCGGGTCGGGACATGCCAATTGCTAATTTGCCGAATGCTTTATTTGCTAGTTGCTAAATGCCAATTGCTAATTTGCCAAATGCTAATTGCTTTTTGCCAGTTGCTAATTGCCATTTATTCTAGTTTCTTTTCTCTGAAGAGTGCTTGCTGGTACCCGGCACATTTGATGATACGTTTAGTAGCCACCGCATTACATTTTCGGGATCAAGATGAGCGGATAGGCCATTCCAATTACTAAATGCCAATTGCTAATTTGCCAGTTGCTAAATGCCAATTTGCCAAATGCCAATTGTTAATTTGCCAAATGCCAATTGCTAAATGCCAGTTGCTAATTGCTATATTGTCATTAATTTTAGTTTCTTTTCTCTGAAGAGTGCTTGGTGGATCCAGGGATTAGACAGATCAGCGGGATTCGTTCTACAATGTGTTATATATCCTTATCAAAGCAGTAATATACCCAATTTATGTTCATCTGTACGCGAGAAAAACACATTTGTACGTTTTTCATTTGGCAAAAGGCAGTTTAGCAAATGGCAGTTGGCATGTCCCGACCCGCATTTCATACTTTACAGACTACTGGGTAAATTAATTCTGGCTGCATCAGTGAGGCAATACGGTACAATTATGATTTATAGAAATATACTGGAAACATGTATAGATGTGACAAATAGTATTGTGGCGATTATATTTTATTAGAAAAGTGGTGGGTATTAATTACAAAACTCTGTCTATATTTTTCATTTTACGCTGATATAAAACAGAAAGAAGACAAACATACATGACCCCAGAGCAATCCTATCAGTTCAGCTTTCATACGACTACATATACTTAAAACATGTCTGTGAAATTATTAATAGTTTCCTTTATATAAACGAATGTGCATGCATTTGCAAACATAATAATTATGCAGCAATCCGACAGCTCATTCCGGAGCCGTCTCATATGAGTGCACACTGTTTGTGAATACAGTAGACCCTGTCTTAAGAGGCCATCCAAAAAAGGTTTACATGTAAGTTAATGCATTACATTTACCCTGCATTAAGCAATCACCTGCTTTTTAACACACAAATGTTCAATAACTGAATGACTGCTTAAGACAGGTTTTATTGAACGAACATGTACGCTATTAGCACTAGGATGGTAAATAGATATTTCGGACTACATTGCTTAGAAGAACGATCACGGTGTGCGTATTTTGAATCAGCTTTTAACTCCCGTCACAAGTATATACAAGTGTATATTTACTTCCGTATGCATTCTGGCAAGTGGACACGCGCGTTTACGTAAGTATAAATCCTCAAACAGTAATTTAAATAAATAATAGCTAAATGTTTACTATCTTCATGTATTGCAATGTGTATCTACTGATGTATCTTACTACCGAAGCAATAAGCAGCTACTCTGTAGAATGGGTAGGTTGTTCGATATGTTATCCAATATCTGTATTAAACGCATTCCAAAGACACAGATGTGGATCATATAACACATGAATCCTTTCCTCTATGAAGATTCAAAAAGAAATTGTGACATCATAAGTATTAATTAGTTGTTATTATAAAACAATGACACAGGAATTTTTCGGCTATGACAGAAACGGTAGAATTATAATTATGTATATTATGTCACAAGCAAACAGAGCAGACTCTGATCAGACGGCTCCTATAGGAGCCGTCTGATCTGGTTCTATCCTGTTTGCAAAGGCATAGAAGAGCGTATTTTTTTGAGTAAAGGGTAAATGCAGCTTAAACTAACAGTCAGATCCTTTCTTTAACCCATGCAGTGGAAGTCAAAGTACAAGTTTTGACTGCACATGTTAGATTCTGCATGGTGCAGGTTATTTCAAGGACGGTAACTAGTCAGAACATGTCAGTTGCAAAACACAAATTGAATTTAAAGTGGAAACTCATTGGTACAACACCGTTTTGCAGTAACATTTAAATGCAACATGAACGCAAAGTAAATGCTTAACTATACTGTATGTGGTGGATCAAACAATGTTATCTTGGAACCTATTTCGAGGTTTCCACGTTGGATTAACAGCAAATTATGTATACCCTACACCAAATGAAAACCAAGCACGAAATTATGCTGCCATAGACACAGACACACTGAGACAGTGACACATGGGCAGACAGACAGCCGCATATATATCACATAGATGAATATGTTAAGCTTTTTCTAGTTTAAACCTTACAGATAAATTAACACACAGTGTTTTGATATTATATCCTCGCACATCTAACACCGTAGTTCAGTAGTGAAAATGTAAATAGTAATACACTAAAATCTCGATTATACGAACACTCAAATACGTATCATTATCGATCTTAAAAACAGGTGACAGCTTAATGCAGGATGCAACTAATGCAGGAAGCTCCCCTAGAAGCTTTCTGCATGACTTTCACCCTGAATTAAGCAGCCTTTTCTTTACAAAGACATACATTGTTCATTACTAACATTTCGTCGCATCGAGTTTTTACTGTAACTGTGATTAGTAAATAGATTAAATCAAGATGTACAGAAGAAACACTTTCATTGCATGTTAAGTCGTCCTAAATTGCTCTACAGATTCGACGTCGGGTGTAGGAAATATATAATATATGCAATCAAGACTTATGAGTGATTAACTTACATATGCTTATAAGAAAACAGATCTGCTTACAAAACACAATTGTCTATAATGAATTGATATTGGCAACACGTCTCGTTCAACAGTTATTTTCAGTTTAGTTTGTATGTAGTTTTATAAGTGCTGCCACGTCCTGTGATATAGGAGCATGCTAGATCGATGAAGAGCTCAGCGACTTGTGGTGTCACAAGTGTAGCTTTAGGAATGGTGACACTATATGACGTGTCTGTGGTAGTGTACTCGATGATGTCACTGTAACCATATTTGGAACCAACTATAAGGGTATACTTGATTGGCACAAGTTTATTGGCCCTGAATACTCCAGACCAATCCATCATCATCTGTTGCTCAGATTTCTCTACATGCATAGGAGTCCCTGTTGTAAATATAGCACATTTATTAAACATGACAATAATTATGCTACTGACAATGACAGGGTGTAATGCATTCACATCCTAAAATACATATTTACAATATTTGTTTTATTTCTTAACGATATGTTAAATTAACCGTTTGCTTTAGAAATAATATGTTTGTCATATTGGAAGAAGTATATGATTCTAGTGCCCCGAATGTTTATTTCTGCAGGCGATGTCTTAAAATCGGAACAGGATCCAGCTTTCAAAAATAATTAATTATTTCAGTGCTGATTTTTCAGAGAGGAATAGCAATCAGTGTTTATGTCAGTGTGAGTGGCTTAAGCCCGCTAGATGATTTTAAATGACGAATAGTGCTGGCACTGGTCATAGGGAACGTATATGGGTCTACACTCGTTGCAAGCGTGAGTTAGACTCCGTCTTGATCCTGATATAAGATATATGCGTGTCCCGCATTCGAATATTTAATAAGAATTCAAGTACAAAGTACCTCAGTTCCATACGTGGCAAATCTGCAGAACAGTCAATTACTTCAGCAACCAGGTATTTCATAGAAATTACGTATTTGATTGAGTGTGTGATAGCAAATGACAGTTTCGTGTGAACAATAAATAGAGAATAATAGGTTAGTGCCGTAGATGGGACGCTTTATCCGACGAGGGGAGAAAACGTTGATGCGGTTTTTCGATCAACGGACCTCCCTTTTCATTTCCATTCTAGAGGCGTAAATAATGAGCCACCGCAGAGAAAAATAGTTTCGATACTTACATTACAACAGGGGAAAAGGTGTTGAATTTGAAAAATAAGATCATTTGAATCGAGAGTCGATATGTTAATTCAAACAGACATGACACTATTCTCCCGGAGGCTCTCTGGTCAAATTCGAGTTCCGTCGTCTCGGTTTCTATTTTTAGATAGGGATAACGTCACTCATAAATCGATGGAACTGAACAGCCTATATTTAGGACTATGACAATCACCGCCCCTGTAAGAGCTTATCAATCAAATTATTATGAGAGTGAAAAGAAAACATTTACTATCTGTAAATCTTTGCTCCATGACTTTTTTTTTTTTTTATCAAAAACGCGTTTCGCCAGCGGTGAATTAAATTAATAAAACTGATAAATCAACGTCACTTTGTATGTGGCCTCAGTGGCGTAATCGGTAAGCACGACGTCGCTAGAGAGATTAGATTTGGCTTTTGTAGAATCAGGCGCGGATTCGAATCCAGCTATAGCCATTTTTTTCTTATTTTTTTCTTATCTGAATAATTATATTGGTGAAGTTTCTGTTATATCTATTCCGTCAACATGTTCATGCATATGTACAGAAAATTAAAATAGTTCCATGGTTATAGAATCATTCCGCCTATCTACTAACCTAATAAACCTTCTACTACCGGTAGTAACCTAACAAACCTAAGTTTATTTGCACCCCCTTTATTATGTCACTAGAGAAGCCTGGTGACTGGATAAACGTTGATATTTTACGAGTGTTGCGTCTTCTATTAAAATTAATGGCATTTAACGTCAAAAGACATCACTCACTCGAGCCAGAGTATTCATTTGATGACATAACATCAGACTTGAATGCCTTCTTATGCATATATTGTTTACAAAATTGTTCGTCGAAAATGCATACTAACATTACAATACTTACAGTGCAGATTTTGTTAACAACATTGTTTGTAGAAAATGCATACTAAACGTACGACACTTATACGGTGCTGCTTTTTAATGTTACTTTGTTTTGTGTTTTGCGATATTCTATATATTTATTATCAAAGGCTGACTATAACTCAAAGGGGATCGTTTACCTTCTACATATCTACTATTTATTATTAATATAAAACCAGTTCGACTCCATTTTTCTATTAATTTTTATCACGTACGAATTGAACATATATATTGTCAGTGCAATCAAACGCATACCTGTTAGACTCGGTCCTGATCCTAGAATAAGAACGTCTGTCGTCACCACATCGCTCACATGCCGTCCGCCATTCCACGCTCTTACTTCAGCAGTGTAAACAGAGTCAGACTGAAGATGAACCCCATTTATGGTCGTCATCGTTTGTCGGCCAGCGTCAGCCCAGTCTGTTACCGGTTCCTGTCCGCGAATTAGACGGTACTCAAAGTTATCTATTCCGAAGACGTCAAAGAAACCAGACCACTGTAATTGTACACACGTTTGGTTAGACTGGACTGTCAGTTGATCTCCAAGATGTAACGTTTCCGCTCTGTCAGCATTGGTTGGAACTATCATAAGCTGAGCAGCGTTCACAGAAGGAGGATGTTCTGAGATAATCACTGAATGAGATGATATGTCCGCGCCCAGTTCTATGTTATTTATGCAGAGGATGTTGACGTAAACCTTGTCGCCATGACCGAGAGTGACATTGTCTTTTTGACACTTACCATCGTCCGCAAGAGAGTAATCCCGTTTTTCTGTCTTATCGAACTGATTCTCTGAAATGAACAGAATAGGACCGCACAGTTATAATCAAGCAACCTAATATTAGACGGAATTGGATGAAACCCTTTGCCTGCCAAGTGCGATTTAATTGATATTTGCAAAAAAACTTAGAGACAGTTGGGACAGGTCTCATCAGAAGCAGAATGTTTGACACTCCAACTGAATCTTGAAACGCTTCTGACACGTTTCAACGAATCGAAAGTAATTGTCAACACAGTTTTAAACACATTGTAAAAACCTTCGAGCTCGAGAAAACCTACCATTATTGTATGGAATAAAATAGCTTCAGTAAAAGTGTCCATTATGGTATTTATTTGCCTCGAAATACAACAGAAGGGATCAACAATACGCACACCATCCCATCAGAATAGAATTACTTACCTAATGCACAATAACATTGCTTTATTTCACTTTCGTCATCTTTAACGCCCCAAGTTGCCTTAAATGAATAGGTGGTACTTGACTCTTTCTTCATCGTCATCACAGGAACATTTGTGAATATTGGAGGCGTTCTGTCCATTACCACTGGTTGTGAATGGAACACAGATCGCAAACCAGCTAAGTTTTCAGCTATTACAGTGGCGAACACTTTCGTTCCTTGGGGAACATCAACAGTTTCCACACTTTGTGTTCCGCCATGTATTGGAGATAAAGGTTTTACCTGATATCCGCCATAGGTTGTTCCAAGTCCGGTGAAAACCTATTATACAATTTCGAGAAATCAATGAAATTTTCTTATGCAATATTTGATATAGCTCAGATGAAAAAGTAAACATAACGTTGCAGCATTGTTGGCGACATAATTCATGGTTTTATCTTAAACCTTGATTATGTCTTGTTTAATTCCGATCTGATACAATTGTAGCTCATTCGTTCATTCAAGAATTTGAAACAAATTAATACAGGATCAAATGTAAAACACTTTTATTCCGAAAAAACTCTATGTTAACCCTTCTCTTGCTGAATTTTAAAACACATTTCTCCTTCTTTACCCATGCCCTGTTGTATAAGTACATATATCTTCACTGTGTACAAGTATTTCGCTGTGCAATCACTGCTGTGGAGTGCACTGGTTGCAGTCAACTTGTAAATAGTGCAGACCCTGATGAGACAGCTCCTGTAGGAGCTGTCTCACCTGGGTCTTCACTATTTACAGGTAGGTATATTGACGTGAATAGCAAGCGAAGGGTTAATATATACGATTCAAGTAAAAGCACCATGATATGAAACACTTCAATATTAAATACTGATTAGCATAGAATTGCGTTGCAAGATTCAACGAATTGTACTCATTGTGCATTGCCAATCGTAGATTTAGCAACAGTCATGCATTATGATTATCTGATTAATATCAACAGTGAATAGAAATATCCGCACGGTTTATAATAAAAATGCCGTTCATATTCACAAGACATACCTTTCTGACACGACTTTCGTAATCCAATACGCTGACTTTTATCAATATTGTGGAAGGTCCAATCTGTTGGACAGTAATGGCAGAGTCGGCATTGTGTATTACGTTGGAACATTTGCTTAGAGTTAACGAGACAGTTGTATTACTAAGGCATGGACCTTTGAATGTAATATCCGACATGCTAGAGTCAAACCGCAGAAACGAGTACTGAAATTCGCTCCACCCATCATAATTAGATGCGAAAGGTACAGGAACACTCAGTCTATTAATTATTAGTTCAGCTGAAGTTCCGATGTCAGCAGCCATTACAGAGCCTTGGACCTTGTAAAACGAATTTTGAATAAGGTCCACATGGGTTAAGATTTCAAAGTTGTTATCTTTGAAACAGTCATAAGTGTCATTTAGCACTTCGATGAATGCGGAGCAGACGAAGCTCTCTGGTGGAGTTGTGTCTATTGTTGTCACTGGTGAGACAGAAACGTCACTCTCATGACCTGCTGCGTCAACCGCTTTCACCAGACCAACGTATCGATTTCCATGTTGAGGATATAACCTATTGTATTTGAAGGTGTTCTGGAAACCTGCTTTAACAAACGCAGGCAATGTCATATTTATTTCGGACTCTTTAATAATAGCGACTAGGTATGATTTTATTCCCGAGTAGTGGTCAATGAAACCATGCCAAGACAAAGTTAGACTGTTGGTGACTGACTGAAACGCAGCATTCACGTGACGACCCGTGTTGAAGACAACGCCACTGATAGGTCTTTCCATATCTATAACAAACCCATCAGATGATGCGGTAGTATGAAGTCCAATCGTGTTGTAGGCTGTTACACTAAAGTAATATCGAGTACCATGAGACAGTGTAAGATTGTTGAGTGTCATATTGGTCCTTAGTGATACGTTCCTGCGACTGAGGACGTCATCAGCTGAAAAATATAGAAACATGTTAAGAAGTACTATTATCCACCAAATTATCAATACACGTTCAATAGCTTTGCATAAATATTCTGAAGGGAGGTGATCCCCCTAAAGCAAAAAATGCAACACAAGAGGAGAAAAGTGTAGACTCGGTTTTATTGAGTCTGATCATGAACAGTAATTGAAAGTGCAACACTGCTCACGTCCCCTAGGACAGGCTTAAGCAGTATTCAATTTTCAGAACAGACTAACAGTTACATATATTACACAAGACCCAGTTGAAACTAGGTATCATTTTATACTAAATTATCACGATGCATTTAAAATATAATACCGGTAGAATGTAGATGGGTTGAACGGTACTTCAACTCTAAACAGGCCATGTAATGTCGATGATGTTGTCTAATAACAGATGCCACCAGGAACATAGTTAACTTGTATCGCATACTACAAACGCAACGCATATTTTCAAACCACCGACATTCTTGTCAGTGGTGATAATTTTTGCCAAATAAACAATGACGCCCCCGAATACAAATCAACCCCGCATCCTCGGCCACGTTTGACAGACGACGGGAATGATAACATCTTAAGTATTTTGTTTCTGAGCATTTGTACATATATTCTGAAAGTGGGAGACCCTTCGAAAGCAAAGGTTGCAATACGAAAAGAGCAAATTGCAGACTCGGGTTTTATTCTGTTCATGATTAGTAATGAAAAGTGCAACACTACTAATGAACACGAAGGACCAGAAAATATAATGTATGTATATAAATTATGAAGAACGGAGTGACGTTTTACGGCCGCCACACCAGCACTTAAAACCTGCTGTCGTGAAGTGCACATATTCTGAAAGTGGGAGATTCTTAGAAAGCACAAGTAGCAATGCGAAAAGAGAAAAATGCAGACAGGTTTATTGAGTCTGTTCATGAGTAGTAATTAAAAGTGCAACACTGCTCACGCCTCCTAGCATCGGATTAAGCTATGTATATGTATAAGACGAAATTCACTGTATATACTGTCGTTTGTTACGATGCTGTTATTACATAGTGTATATACTCTTTTAGAAATAACAAGTAATTACCTTTTTGGGATGTCCCTAGTGCAACATAATAATGTGTAATAGCATTGTCTTGTTCGCTGAACACCTTGTCCCAGCAGGCTGTTATTGTGTGCATCCAGTCGATGAAATCGAGGTCGGCGGTACATGTTGCGTCTGAATCCTTTATATATCGTCCTCGTTGAACTGATGGTGGAGTCTGGTCGATTGTTATGGGATCAGATTCAAAAATAGCACTGATATCATGGGCATACCAGACTTTGACGTAAATTACATACTTTTCACTGTGTATCAGACTTTGATTTGAGGACAAGCAATGAACCATTTCGCTCCTTCTACCAACATCCTTCCAGGGAAGTTCCTTCTTCAGATCAAATATACCTTCCCCGATAGGCTGGTTAGTCAACCCTATACTCCATTCAAATCGACTTACACGGCCACTGTAGTTGCTTATGAGCCAGTGACCAGAAAGACAAGCAGATGAAGCGGTGATATTCTGTGGAAACATTTGCAAACCTCCCTCAATACGAACGTAAGGACGACCTTCATCTATCGCGTCGTTAGCATCTAATATAGTACAGTTGTACTGGCCATCAGCAGATATACAGGGCTTTCCGGTCACGGCACAAGTGCAATCCTTGTTACAATAATGTATATCACAAGAATGCTTTTCCAGCTGAAGCACACCGTCTTGTAAAGATTGAGATGGGGAAGCTGTAGATAGGGCATATACAGAAATCTTTCCTATAGAGCTATTAATACCTGCTCTGTTTTGGGCCCAAATTGACAAAATTAGTAAATCATCTCTATTGATTACTTCAGTGAGGCTAATGGTAGACGTTTGACTTGGTGAAGAAGAATTAGCCTTTGTAACGATTTCCCCATCTGATAATTCGGCATCACTATATTTACGACTGACAGTGATAAAGTATTTGTCTATATCAGATTCTTGGTCATGGAAACCATACCATGTTAAAGATAAGTTCGATTTACCATTTCCATCTGCATCGGTAAAGGTTGTCCATGTCATTGGAGGTTTAAACCCTCCTAGATGAGGTGGTGAAGAATCAATCAAAATATCCGTGCTATCAGCCGAGGTGCAAAGACCAGCTGCGTTGCAGCATGTCACTACAACGAAATATCTGTCTCCACTATGTAGCCAATTCTTACCGTCCAATACCATAGTAAAATTAGTTTCAGAGCCCAGATGTATGTTTTCAACAGGTGTATGACCCTCGTGGTGCGTTTTCAGCGTCAATGTATGCCTTATTATTGGACTATCATGGTCTGCAAATTTCCATGATACTTTTAATGTAGATGGTTCCCATTGCACAGAAAAGCCAGGAACAGAACCATAATCGAGAATAAAATACGGTGGCAAAATTGCAATTGGGTAGCTATCATCTACTCGAAATGCATCTGAGGACTGCAATACTGACATTCTCACTTTGTTATAAGCACGTACGGTGGCATACAGATTACGGTTTATTGGTAGACTTATTCCTGTTTTCAAGACATGTGATTGAAGAAGGCAGTCGAAGGCTTGAACGACGTCACAATTGTTAGGGCGAGTGCCAATGCATGCCTCAAAACGCTGAATGTCTGATTGTGGATCTTCAAAACCATACCAGTGCAAATGCACTGAGGAGCTGCCGGTAGAAACACGAAATTCAATCAATGACATCAATCAGTGTGACAGTGGCACGACGAAGCATTCCACGAAGTATGTAAATAATTCAAACAGTTTAAGTCATTCGTATTTGATTAATCATAATACTTGAATATATGAACATGGTTGAATATCCTTATGAAGTAGTCATTGAACTATATGCTCTAATTGCAGTTTTTGCATATTTATGAACAATTGCCCTATTTGTATATATGAAATGAAACAAACATAATAACTTTGAAAGACCTTTATACAAGAGCGAACACATGTAAATAGTCGAACCTATTGGGAACAACTTTTATACCTTTTCGGTATATACTTGTGATGTACGCTTGCAGAGCCAACTCTGACCAAACCATGGATTGGTGGGGAATTATCCAAAATGATACCATCTGAAGATCTCACACTGCACAGTCCGGCGTTGTTGCAAGCTTCTGTCACTGTGTAATACTTTTGACCCGGTATAAACGAGGTATTCCATGTTATTTCTAAATAAGAACAAAGATAAAACTATATATTCAGCATACATATAAACACACTCTTAAACTGTTAAAACAATATGTTAAGTCCACTAAATTTAATCCCAATCACACTATGCGAATATAATATCATACTGGGTTTGAATTACAATCCTGATGAATATGTATGTACATGTATATATGTATGCAATTATATACCTGTATTTAATCCCACATCTAACATTGGTTCAATGTTGTCTTCATACGGATGTGTACCGAGTCCGACCCTGTAATACTGAATACCACTATGGATGTCGTCAAACCCTTTCCAGTGAGCCTTGATGTGGTGTACATCCACTTGGTAATCAACATCACTCTAGCAATGTACAAACATAATGTGGATATGTCAACTGATTCTCCGCCGTCAATTGGTTTGTCTGTCTATTTATATGTCCGTCTGTTTGTAGCATTCTGTCACACCGCTGCCTGCAAATCAACTTGGTTTGCCTTTGAACAATATTATTTTGCAACTAATTCAAGAGATAGCTTTTCAAACAACAACGTATGTACGTATCAAAGAGAAGGCAATTAAATAGATACTCAATCTGAATTTAACAATATATAATTATACAATATAATGATGACAAATGTGGAATATATGATGTTACCCTGAATAGGCGTATTAAACAGAGATGAAGATTTAAATGCATTTCATTTTGTGTTATTTTCTGCTCTACCTTCACTGCGATATCGCCATCAATCACATGTCCTCCTGTTGGCGCGCTTGTGTCACATATAAATGACCTTTTCAAAGAGCTGGAACTAAGACCAGCCCTGTTGACAGCCTGCAATATGAGACATATTATTGATGAATTAATGTACAAAAATGAGTCATGCAGGAAATACCACATACAGAACAAACACTCGCCCGAACAGCAACACAAGGAAACAGCAAATGTACATGGGTAGAAAAAACAACAAGAGACGCACAAAGACAAAACAAACATTCAATAGGAGGAAGATTTAATATCAAAATTACAGTAGACGTCAGGCAGGACATTTGATAATGACACAGTGACGACCATGCTCACCAGAAGCACAAATGAGATGCTGGCCCACGCACGACCTTCATACACCAATTTATGCTAACATTTGCTGATCTGAATCCGAATAACTAATTCCGACGAGGCCAATCAATTCAAGGCAGAACAAACTGTTTTATCCGATAAACTTGATTTGATGCTATTGTAAACTTTGGTAGTTCATCCTATTTAATAAAATGAATAATGTTATTCAATGAAAAAGAAATCTTAAGTATTGTTTTGTTTGACAGATCATCCACTAAATGTAAATCAGCTACTTTAATGAGATCGCAACGTGACGTCAGCCTTCAATGAGTGAGTGAGTGAGTTGGGTTTTACGGCACTGCGACACTGAATAGGTCATATAGCGCCGATGAATGATGAGATGACATGATGATGAGGGATGATATCAGGAAGATGATTTCGGCTAATCTCATTCGCTGCAAAGCAGTGCATGGGATCAACACCACCGACATGCCTTCCTTTTAGTTCTTGGCAGAGGGGATAATCTCCGTCAAATAAAAAAAAACCATCCCCTGTGACAATTAGGCCCCAGAACCACAGCAAGGTAGGCACGTCTCGGGGCAGCCCTCAAAGAAAGTAAACACAAATGGCGACTAACAGGCAGTGTATTATACATCCGAATAAACAAGAACATTAGAGACTGGTCTTGGTCCCACTGATACATCGTCCCCAAACTAAGAACCCGGGGGAATATTGGGCCGGTTGTTTGCTTTATTCAGTTTCTTATTTGCAGCACTAAGAAGTTATGCATAAATTATAATGGATGCTCTGGTGCCTCACTGACATCATACATAAGTTTAATTTAGATTTTTCCATTTATTTCACAATATCTTCCTGTGTCGTTTCCTAAATGGTGTCCAGTTTTAAAGCAATGCTGACATGTAGCCATCTAATGACTACCTGACCGCAGCAATTAATTCGTATACATATATAATAGGATTCTAATTATTGCACAGTGAACAAATATGAACGACATGAATACACATATATAAAACAAAAATACATTTTACCTTTAAGGTGATACTGTACTTGTGGCCGTTGTGCAAAATACCCTTAGATATGCGTAGGATATAACTCTCACCACTAAATTCAGAAACTGGATATATGCCATCAACGTTATCTCCAGTGCCAGCTGAAACTTCATACTTATCGATTCCGCTTTCCGTATCGTGGAACCCGAACACGCGAATGCTGATGTATTCAGCATTTAAGAATACAATTTGATTTACACCCCTTTGGTTTAACAGTACGTGTCCAGTTCTTGGCGGCGATGTGTCGACAATGAACTCCTCTGATGTGACAACCGTCGAAAGATTAACGTGATCTGTTGCTGATAGAAAAGGTAATATGTAAAATGGAATCGAGATGGTACATATCAAGATTGTACACACACCGCGACATCAGTATGTACGTTCTGGACTGGTATTCCATTGAGAGGTGTTTGAATGAACTAATAATGATGTCAAGGATTTTGTCGATACCCATCTTCCAAGTACAAGATATACTGCCAACTTTGAACTTATTTAATATTGAGCCCACTCTTACAATATTCGATTATTTAATTGATAATCTGAATGTATCTGAGTATCGATAAAAGCAAATATATTGGGATTAGTAATATGTCATCAGTCATAAAGTAATGAACTGTAACCATTTTCTCCATTTTCTCTACACCTTTTCAAATAGGGTAGACGCAAATCAGACGGCTGCTATATTAGCGGTCTGATCAGGGTTTGTTCTGTTTGCTAATGATATTACATCGATATGATTCTACTGTTTTCATTATGACCAATACGTATTGTGTCATTGTCCTATTATACCTCGTAACAATTATCTAAAAATCATATTTATGATGCCATTAATTCTTACATGAATATTTATTGAGTAAAGAGTTAAGTAAAACGTTTATCGGTCATTAAGTAATGCCTTTTAAGTGTCGTTCACAAAAACTGCAACCATTGAGACTTATATACTAACTGGCATTAACAGTTACCTTTTATAGAAACGTATACAGCCGCTCCATCCTTAACTCCCTTCAGGTCGATTACAGCACTGGTTGACAGGCCGTTTTCAGAAAACCCAACAAGATCGTCACCACCAGGTCTACTACCTGAAACAAGTAGTATAGATATGTATCAATGTTGATCTTAATTCACATTATGACATATGTACCTATGTTTACCTTAATTCACGCAATAGCATGTCAGTTTTTATTGTTTACACAACGAATAAGACAATATTACAACTAAATGGATTGTATTTTAAAGACTTCTAGTGAGACCTACACATTCATAGATAAGGTAGCTTACCTACAGCGATGCTATATGACATTACGTTGTTTATGTAGCCAAGTTGTGATGCATCGATGTTGTCGTTAAAGTCGTCCCATGATATTCGAATAAATGCTATATCACTTAAGTATTTTCCATGACTGGCCACATGTACCCTGCCACCAGACGGAGGCGTATTATCAATGACGAAACCGTCACTGCAGGAAATAAGTTCTGGGAGTAGCTCGGTAAATGTTTCTCGTTCAATCTGTGTCTCGTTGGAATATGCACATATATAATACAGGATGCTTTCGTGTAGCTGACTGGTCTTGAACTCGATGAATCCAGTGACAGATGTCCTAGACTCAACGCAATGTTGATCAGTATTACAGCTAACTGGTATCTGATGTTTGGTCATAAGGAACCAATTTATTTTTCTTTCTGTACCATATATAATCAGACCGGCAACTTTCGATGCATCAGTAGTAAAATCAAGCTCGGAGTCGTGTAGTGTTCCATACATAAGGCCTAGATTTGAACTTGAAATGATCTGTGGAAGAAAAGAATATCAAAGTCAAGCGAGCCAGTGTACTATTCACCGAATAAATACTATTCACACCAAATAACTCATATAATACACATATAATAGCAATATAACAGATGTTTTAATATTCCAATATATTGTTTAAAACTATAGTACATTCCACCCTTTTTGTCACACCATCAACGGAAATGCAACTGTAAAATCCAACTTTGGCGGACTCTGTCTTAAATCAAGATGAATGGATGAGAATATCCTGTTTCATTTACACTTTTTCTATATTACCAAATTTAACTTTTTAGACATCATCAGCGAACATGTGACGATATTTGTCGTTAGGATCCTGTTGGGTTGTTCGATGCGTCATCAAAACTTTAAGTGTCTTACCATCTGGTCGCACGGTTTAAAGACTTGAATATATATTACAACAATATAGGTAAATGCTCAGCAGGCTAAAGTTTCGGTGATACAATTCCACAACCTGAGCATTGTAATATAACAAAGCAGAAAATAATCGGCCTGGGTAGCTAAGTACAGGGTGTCCCAGAAAAAATGCAACCCAACTTCAATTCATTATTACTATGCTTTTATATTTTTTTTAGATATTGCGTAAATACCGAAGGCACCCTGTTTTCAATTTTCCAAGAAATAAGATTATGGATGTCATAAAAGTACAAAAATGAGTCATGCAGGAAACACCACATACAGAACAAACAGTCGCCCGAACAGCAACACAAGGAAACAGCAAATGTACATAACTATAAAAACAACAAGAGACGCACAAAGACAAAACAAACATACAATAGGAGGAAGATGGAAGTACCGCCTTGGAACGGTCAGTGACAAAATTCACTGGGGGGGTTAAACCGGTTTATGGGCGCCAAACCTCACACTTTTTCCATCCCCACCCTAAAAGACAAACAGTGTAAATAAACGTATCCCCTCTCTGACTAATCTACAACAACCGCGACGACAAATACAGTGGTAAAGTGCATGTATAACGAAAACATTTAAGTGAACATACTGTATCCACCTATCGCAAGTGTACTCAATGATTGAGCTGCAGACAGAGTAACTGTAGAAAAGTAATAAAGGGTACGACAAAAATGAAATAGTACAGATATCCGACGTTCTCCTTCCATTTCTGGATTTAAGAGGTCGCCTTCATAGAGTACTAAACCTTTTGAAAAGAACTTGGCATTTTATCCCATTTATTCATAGCAAAATGTGTCACCAATGTTTATTAAAACAAATTAACTAGTAACAAATGTAAAGTGTTGGTAATATAGCAGCTTAATAGGTCCATCAAATGTGATTTAATTTATTTAACTGATTTCCTAATAATTTTGTATCACGTAAATATTTAAAGTATTACATGTAGTATCACGTTTTACCAGTAACGCAGTTTATAAAGCAATTGTTGTAAACTGCATATGTATAATGTTCAGTTTCCACTAGCACGACCCACTACACGAGAGTCATTTAGATTAAACCATGTTTTGAGTCTGTTTAAAACACAGCCCTTCGTGTCATCCTTGTGTACTGCAATGCAGTTATCTCGCGAACTGTGATGCAACAACCAAGGAGGCTCGTTTGTCTTGGAGAACTTCGGGAATGGCCACATCGATCTCCTGATCTGACACCACTGGATTTTTTCCTTTGGGGTTATTTAAAAGATAAGGTTTATAAGACAGTGTCAGCAGATCTGAATGTTCTTCAGGCTAGAATAAGGCGCGAGATAACAGCAAAGCACAGCGCACAAGGATGCGTGTTCTATGCGCAAACGGGCTCAAACCTGGTTTGAATCTAAATAGTTCTAAGGTAGAGGATCATACTGGTGGAAATTGAACATTATACAAATGTATTTTACAACACTTGTTTTATAAACTGCGTTACTGGTATTACGTAATACTACATGTAATACTTTAAGTATTTTTGTAATACAATTGTATTAGGACTTTAGTTGATTATATGAGACCACATTTGGTTGACTTAATAATCTGTTATATTTTCTTTTAAATTTAATACTTTACAAGTGTATTACACACTTTCCATTTGTTACAAGTTAATTGGTTTAAATAAACATTGCTGACACAGTTTGTGATGAATAAATGAGATAAACTGCCAAGTTATTTTCAAGTGTACTTATTACATCCATAGTCCTATTTCTGGGAAAACTGAAAACATGGTGCATTAAGTACTTACGCAATATCTAAAATAATATAAAGCATTTAAGCGATAATTTTCAAATATGAACGACTGTTTTACCTATCAACTAGTATATAAAAATGTTATATTGGTTGAATAGATGAAGAATAATAAGGAATTGAAACTGGGTTGCATGTTTTCTGGGACACCCTGTAGATTGAGCATCGACATCGAAATGGCGAAATCAGAAGTTCGGTCGCCGACCCAGACATGCCAAAGTCGAGAGAATAGAAGTACATGTAAGAGTCATGCAGGAAAAACAGCATACAAAACATACAACCGCCCAAACAGCATCATCACGACAGACAGCAAATGTACATGTATATAAAAGACAAAAAGAGACACAGACAAATAAACATACAATAGGGGGGAAGATGGAAGTACCGCATTGGAACGGTCATATATAAAAGTCACTGGGGGATTTAACCGGGTTTTGGGTCAGTAGCTCCCTTGTTAACTCCCGGCGTTATACGGTGGGTGCTACGAAACAAAACTGGTCGAACCGATGTTAGTTTATAATGTACATGTACTTTGGTTTGGTACCACGCTACATTATACGAATATTGCAAAATAAAGCACTTTTGAACATAAATAACCGATATTGTTTAGATTCAATCGCTGTAACTGATAAATTATGTTAATGAACCATAGCAGTATTGCTTATAATATAGGTATGAGATACGCACATATCTGAAAACTGAAAAAGCATGTATATAATATTTACAGAACACGGTGATAAAGGCTGCGGGGATACACAATCAGTGTAACTGGTCAAGTAACACATCTTACTGATGACGGTGTATTATGGCCTAATTTGAAAGTAATTATCTTAATACAGGTAGCAAAAAAAGCTTGGTTGACTGTGCTTGTTATATTCAGTCACTGTTGCCGTGTTATATATTAAACAACATGTTTGTTGCTGATGCTGAACATCTGAACTAAGTTGAATTATGAATGTGACGAATAACTAACAAAACATGGATTTTAATGACATTCGGCTGGCTTGATGCATATAAATAATGTTAATAGTATTGCATTTCACTCACCGATTTTATATCCGACCACTGTGCCTTTGTTGTATCTATATCGTATACTATGTTCCTACTGTAAGCCCCAAAATATTTGCTTTCCAGATCTTTACACACTGTAACGCTTTGTTGTCCCTCTGTAAAGGCTCGTACACAAACATATAGCGTCTTGTGCAGTTCACTCGGAAGATTCAGACATCTCTTGATCTATTGGTAAGTAAATATATCTTGATCACATTAATTCACTTCAGGCTGTTGATAATTAAACAACGCTCCGAAAACCAATGCAAACTGAACAGTAACATTATATCTTAATAGAAATAGTTCTTAATATGATAATATGAAACAACCTTGTTTTAAGGGTCAAAATTCTATGATTGTTATTGCTTACAATATCTGCAAGAAATGTGTACCTGATACTGTGAGTTGTTTGTAGCTAAACTAGTTTCCCAAGTAGTAATAGACCGAACGGACTGCCCATCGTCACTCAGTGACCACTGGTAGAAAAGTACTGGGCTTTCACTCTGGAACTTATTCCATTCTAAAGTGATATCGAAACAGGACTTTCCCGTTTCAATTTTGATCTCGGCAAGAGCTATTTCTCCCTCTGGTGGTCTGAATACAAATGCAAACCGCTTCGATATAACTGGCTGCAAACACTGGTCTTGAGCGCAAGGCCTCACAGCAACCGTATACACTCCACCTGGATGTACATCTTTAACATCAAGTGTAGCTGACATGTGTTTGTCTAACTGTCTTTGGTATCCATCTGTAATCCCTGAAGTTGATACGTTTGTACTATGTTCGATGAGTGTTGCTTCGAATGCGACTGGATATAATTTTATAGCGGGAAATGTGAAAAACGCTTCAACGAATTTATCATCTGCTTTTAAAAAACTGGTACTTTGGCATCGTAATATGTGAATAGTCTGCATGCCAGGTGAGATCTTTGTTGACGTTAAATTTATTTCCAAACGTTCGACAAAAGGTATAATTGAGTAATATCGACCTGAGGTCTTCTCTTGCAGTTCTTCCGAAACCCCATCTTCCTGTTGTATAGAGACCGTTACGTTGTTCGGAACAAATAACTTGTACGTTTTGCCAATTTCTACGGAAAAGTTTAATGTCAAAGTACCATTGTCACGATCCAGTTTAAAATGCAAACCTTCAGTGGGAGTTACAGCGTCACATGTTTTACCTATATGAACGTCAAATAAAGAGTTAAAAATATCCTGTGTCAATATTGAAACTCCATTGGATGAAGACAACGTCTGTCCACCAGCACACGTAGCCCGAAGAAGGAAATGATAGCGGACGGCTGGAACTAGCTTTGAAGAATTGATACACTGTATACTGGTGTTTTCGGCTTCAAAGAAAGGGATAACATTGTCCAAATATCTGGACTTTCCGACACCGATTTCAAGTGTGATGTTTTCATGATGCCGAAAGCCGTTCCATCTTGCACAGAGTGTATTCGTTGTGAAATGAACTCCTACGTCTGAATCGAAATCTATGTTTAATGGATCTACATCAGTTACAGTTGCATTTCCAGGGGGATACTGTGATGGAATTTGAAAGGTGTCGGTCTGAAGTTTAACGAAATGGCCAGCCTTGTTATACACAAAAAGAGAAACGTAAAACTGCAGGCCGAAGTCAGTGTCCTGTTGTTGCAGCCTTTCAAGAGGATATTTTATACAGCCATCTCGGTGACCAAAGCATGGGGTTGAAATATTGAGCTTCCATTCCATTAAAGGCGTCACCTCTTGATCATCATGACCTAAAATAGCAAATGCAATATTCAGTTTCAACATAAGAGTAATAACTTCCACAAATTTTAAACATTAAAACCATTCTAAACAGGCGTTAAAATTTGGTACCATTGTCGGTCTTTCAAATATGTGGAATCTTAATGCAGGTTAAAAGTCAGCCATGACTTGTTATTCTTTGAAAATGTCGGTTAGATGTGCTTTACCGTATTACCGAACATTAACATAAATTTACTTTCAAAGTTTACATTTCAAATTAAGTCATGATAAAAACAACAAGAGGTAAAACTTCTAATTTGTTACGTAACTGTCTACATATTAATATATGAATACCAACTGTGTGACCTTAATTATGAAATAGGAGATCCTTCGACAGAAAAAAGCAGTAAAGCGAAACGAGAAAAATGCTGTGTTGGTTTTAACGAATCTGTTTATCAGCAGTTTTTAAAACTGCAACACTACTCCTGTCCCCTAGCACCGACTTAAGCGATATTCAATTTTCATAACTAACGACACTGCAACTCATGGTACTGAAAGACACGAAAATATAAAAAAAAGACTTTGAATTAAGTACTGGGAGACTTTTGACCACCGCCACATCTGCTCTTGTGAAGTAGATACATATTGAAAGAAGGGGATCCTTTGAAAGCAAAGACAAGGCTACTTTACCAAACTGGAAATATATCTGATCTATCCGTTCTGTCTGTTCCATGTCGTAGAAAGTTTCGTTCCCCCAAGAGACTACAATGTTTGCTCCTGTTATTTCTATGTCTGGTGCATTTCTATACAGTGGCGGCGTCTCGTCTATCATCAATGGTCCGATAGTTGAAACCTTAGACGCTCCTGCTTTGTTAACAACTTTTAGAAATAAATAGAATAGCTTTGAAGACCCGATACCAACATGCTGCTTGTACAATGACTGCTTCCTGTGGGTTGATACGTAATAAGTATGCCCTGGGTTTAAATACTCCGACTGATCGTAGCCGAAACCAATAAAATAGTCTTGAATCTGACTTCCTCCCTCCTCTACATCCCATGTTATATCAATATGATCACTCGGTATGTATATAATATTGCTATCTGGAGAGAAAATATCGTAGTTCTCGCAAATAAATTCGGATACATCTTTGGCAATCTCGGCATTGATAGCAGTAGGCAGAAGTGCTGCAAATTCATTTTTGTCTGTTATGTTTCCACACTTGCTGACACAGGTTTGAGTTTCGTCTAACTGTATTTTCTGCATTTCAGAAGATACTAGCCATCCCCGACCGAAATGACAAATCAGTGACTCAGACGATCTAGCGTTTTGTAGAGTGATATTTGTTAGTTGTGGAGGAGATATATCTCTTGTTATACCATCTGAACAAACTGGTTTTGACGTATCCATTGCGTTGTTAATAGCTACTATTGAAGTGTATCTCTTGCCGGTGAAATTGGCTGGTAGCCTCACGGAGGATTCCGCGTAAGAAATTTCAACGACAAGATACGAATCCAATTTGCTTATGTTGTTCATTTCCTCTTGACCCAGGCAATGGTCAGCTAAGGCAACTCTGTAAAACCGAATGCCACTTTCGTGGTCAATGAATCCGTGCCAATGTACGATAAAACTGCTGCCACTGGTATAGTCGAAATCAGGGCTGTCCTCGGGACCTGCATATACATTACAATATAGAGACTCATAAATGTTCGTTTGCAATATATTAAAACTTTATACGTACCTCGTCACCTTATCAAACAGGGCGCGTTAATAATTACTTAGATGCTTAACAGTTTCCATCTGCAAATAATTCAATCTGACTTAAGTTTCAGATTGGACTTTTGTCAGTATGTAAATGTTGTGTCAAACAGTTTGGATTCGGTTTACATTGCGTCTCATCTGGATCTGAACGTTTTGCAATTTCAGATTTACCTACTGCACCAATATCTTTGGCGGTGAAAGTATTACTATTGACGACTGAAGACCTATCTTATACATTGTATCTACATAGCTTTTTGAGCAATGATTTTAAACAAACAGACCACTCGACTCCTGTTTTAACCATTTGCATATATCTCATTTCAATGCCTGCCTACCAATATTATCTAAGAAATGATTCAAACAAATGTATAGTCATTGTTCCCAAATGAACAAGTATGACCGCTAACCAATGATTATGTTTCACGCCTAAATGATTGCTGACCTTTAAATTTCAAAGTCGAGGTAGTCTATTTAAAAGTGTTGTTGTATTCATATATTATTGGATGATGGTATGCAAAATCACATGATATTATTATTAGTAGTAGTAGTAGTAGTTGTTGCTGTTGATGTTTTTGTAGAAGTAGTAGAATTATTATTATTATTATTAGTAGTAGTAGTAGTTGTTGTTGTAGTAGTAGTAGTATAAGTAGCAGTTGCAGTTGTGGTAGACGTAGTAGAAATTGTAAAAGAATAGTAGTAGTAGTAGTAGTAGTAGTAGTAGTAGTAGTAGTAGTAGTAGTAGTAGTAGTTAGTAGTAATAGTAGTAGTAGTAGTAGTACAAGTATCATAAGTATTAGCACTAGCAGTGTGAATATTATCATTATTATTAGTAGCAGTAGTAATAATAGTAGTAGTTGTTGTTGTAGTAGTAGTAGTAGAAGTGATATGAGTAGTAGTATAAGTAGTAGTAGTAATAGTAGCAGTAGTAGTAGTAGTAGTAGTAGTACTAGTAGAATTAGTAATAGTAGTAGTAGTATGGTAGCAGTTGTAGAAGTGGTACACGTAGTAGTAAATGTTGTAATAGTAGTAGTAGCACAAGTATTATTATTATCATTAGCAGTAGTAGTAATAGTAGTAGTAGTGGTTGTAGTAGTAGAAGTAGAAGTGATATAAGAAGTATTATAAGAAGTAGAATTAGTCGTAGTAGTATTAATAGTAGTAGTAGTACTAGTATGATTAGTAGATGTAGGAGAAGCAGTTGTAAAAGTACTACACGTAGTAATAATTGTTGTAATAGTAGTAGTAGCACCGGTATTAGTAGTAATAGTAGTACGATTAGTATCAGTAATAGTGATAGTTGTAGTAATAAAGTAGTAGTAGTAATCAGCAGTAGTAATATAAACAGTAGTAGTATTAGTGGTACTAATGCAGTAGTAGCAGAAGAAGTAGTAGTAGTAGTAGTAGTAGTAGTAGTAGTAGTAGTAGTAGTATAAGTAGTAGTAGTAGTAGAAGAAGAAGTAGTAGTAATAGAAGGAGTAGAAGTAGTAATAGTAGTAGTTATAGTAGTAGTAAAAGAAGTAGTAGTAGTAATATTGGTGGTAGTAGTAGCAGTTGTAGGAGTAATAGCAGAACAAGTACTAGTAATAGTAGTATAGTAGCACTAGTAGAATTATTATTATTATTAGTAGTAGTTGTTGCTGTTGATGTTTTTGTAGAAGTAGTAGAATTATTATTATTAGTAGTAGTAGTAGCAGTTGTAGAAGTAGTACACGTAGTAGTAATTGTTGTAAAAGTAGTAGTAGCACAAGTATTATCATTATTATTATTAGTAGTAGTAATAGTAGTAGTAGTTGTTGTAGTAGTAGAAGTAGAAGTGATATAAGAAGCATTATAAGTAGTAGAAGTAGTGGTAGTAGTATAAGTAGTAGTAGAAGTAGTAGACGTAGTAGTAGTAGTAGTAATAGTAGTAGTAGAAGAAGTACTAGTAGTAATATTGGTGGTAGTAGTAGCAGTTGTAGGAGTAACAGTAGTAGATGTAGTAGAACGAGTACCAGTAATAGTAGTATAGTAGCAGTAGCAGCAGAACTAGTAGTGGTAGTAGTATAATCAATATAAATAGTGGTAGTAGCAGTAGTAGTAGCAGCAACAGTGGTAGAAGTAGTAGTAGTATATTAGTAGTAGTGGTAATAGTAGTGGTAATAGTAGTTGTAGTAATAGAAGCAGCAGCAACAGCAGCAGCGGTAGTAGTAGATGTAGCAGTATAAGTAGTACTAGCATATGTTACATCTTTACATCCGTGATGTTCTTGTTTGGGTGCGTACTTAGATTTCATGTATTAAGCTGATGGCCAACGAAGTCGTGAAATATACCATTCAAACCAAGAAGCCTCCCAGCTGACTTGCGGTATGTCGCTGGTTCTACCTGGATGTTCGTCTGTTTATGAAAGAATGCAATTTGTTCCGTACACAGGGGAATCTCTGGGGCCTTCCTCTACCTGCATTTATTTGGACGTCGTGATATGACTGAGATACTGTTAAAACGACGTAAACCCCGATAAAACCAAACCAAACCGTTCAAACCAAGATTATTTAGGACTCGAGCAATGCTTTGTTGCTTGTATATTATTCAGCGGTTAATGGTTTGGTTTAAAACAAAGAATGAATCGCAATAAAATGGAAATAACTCGTATAAGAGAGTGTATATCTTCCTCAAACAGTTTCGGCCCTTCGTGCATACCATACTCTGACGATCGAATAAGCGATACGAATTAAGATGTGATCGTTTTGTAATAAATTCACATATTTAAACAGGGACTTGGTCAACATACCATTTAAATAAAAACAAAAAGGTAAATGGTTATTTTACGGCAATCTTTCTAGTAAGTTTTATATGCCCTTTAAAAGAAATGATGATAAGGTTTTGATTTTGACTGATATATCTTCAAACGACTAAGTGCGCTTCTGCCATACTAGAACAATTGGATCACACACAACTTTTGTAGTATATATTTGGGATCAGTTTTCATCGGTCATACTTTGCAAACATGTACTATATTGATGTCATTCAAATTTAAATGAGTGTTATAAACGTGACACTGACAACCCTGATATGATCAGCACACCATGGTCAACACATTGACGCCATGTTGAAACTTTTCTATAACATAAATACTACTCGACTTTGTAACGGTACTAAAGAAATGTTTGAAAATAGGAACATACAAGTAACTGAAACATATTTTAACAAAACAAACTATTTATTTTATTATGTAAATAATGATGATCATATTCACCTTCTAGAATCACCCCGGTCTCCGGTGGCGAGTCATCTACAAGTATATCTAGGTGTTCAATGTTTGACAGCATGGCGTGGTTAGTAGCCTTGATCGTGAAGTAATAATTTCGATTATGATCACCGCCATGTTTGTCAATGGCGACCAGCTTGTTCATGGAAATACTGTAGCCATATATTTCGCAACTCCCTACGTCTGGACAGTAGCATTTGTGATCAGCAGAAGTATTCGAAGAACACCTTATCTTAACACATGAAAGAAGAACATTAACTTTCAACAAATCAGGGACCTGGTTATAAGATATTTATTGCATGTGTCTCTAAATACATCATGAATTTCATCTAAAGTAGTTTTTTAAATTTTCATAAATAATCTTTATGAGATTTAAGCATATATTCTGAAAATGGGTGATCCTTCAAAAGCAAAAGCAGAGATGCAAAACGAGATAATTGCTCAGTTTTATTGAATCTGTTCATGAGTAGTAATTAAAAGTGCAACATTACTCACGCCCCTAGCACCGGCTTAAACAGTATTCAATTGTCAAAACTAATTACATCAAAACTAATGATCCCGAAGGACGAGACAATGTTTGAAGTACATATCAAGTGTTTAAACGTTTGTACACACCTCATTCAAGGTTGCACCACCGATGTGTCCAGTCGTCAGGTCTACTGTAGAATCAGAGGTACCGAAAGCCCATTCTATTCCTATTATACCACTATGTGGATCTAATGCTTCGAAGTTAAGTTGCATCTTTGAGAGGTCAATCGTATCGTGTACGAACAATCTTTTGATGCCATCCTTTACCAGTCCAATATTGTTTATGAGCGGCACCGACCTGTCAATGTGGACGGTCCTTTTGTCTGTGTAAGTGTGGTTAACGATATCTATAGCTTTTATGTTCAAAGTGTAAGTATCTCCATCAGTTAAACTAAAGGCATGACAAAAGTCCTGTTGCGGGAAATTCGCTACGTCAATTTCAGTGGAAATAACTTCATTCTTCTTAGACCAGGAAACCATGAAATTTACTACTCCATGAATGTTAGGGGTCCCTGACACAGGTAATAAGCCATCCTGCTGCTCGTACACATCTGCAATAAGTCCATGCGGATCCGGTTCAATTTCATTCAGCAGAGGGTTGTCTAGATAGAACCTGTTGTAATAATACCCTGTCCAGTTCAGGCAAATGTCGTTGTGGTGGGTTTGCCACGTATAATTTGTTGATAATGATGCTGATTGCACGTAGAACATATTACTTTCCGTAACCTCTATTTTCGACGATTTGTCAAATAAGACAAAACGACGGGCATGGCGAGTATTGTCAGCAACATCTTTTACTTCTAGATATATTGCATACAGTTTTGGTTTATCTGATGTTAAATTTAAGCTGATAGGTGATGTTGCGTCACTGACTGTTTCAGTTTGTACTATACCAGTGTCAACTTTTGATGCGAGATTTCCGTTTGAAGCGAGAACCTCGTGGACAGTTACATGGTAAGATTCTATGCCAGATGCATGACTTGTATATCCTTTGTTTGGTATCGGATCGTTCCAGCCTGGAAAATAGACATATACTATTCCAGATGGAGTGATTACTTTACTTATTTGCAATGGCTCGTCATCACAAGTGAGTGTCTCTTTACAGTGTTCTGGACTGGATGAATCGTATCTGTAACAAATACGAGTGGTTGTTTGTGTTTTCCTGTATGGTACATGGGCTGAAGGGATTCCGTGGTCTTGTGTTAGATCGACACTTCTCAAAAATCCCCCTCCTTTGACCTTATACGTGGTGCATAGCCTGAAATGCATGTGCTGCTATGAATGACAGTGTATGACGTCCTATTGTATACTACTATTGAACTAGAGGGTTTTGTCACAAAAACGGATGTCTCCCCTCTAATAAAAAAATATGTACAGGGAAGTCACTAAAAACGTTATGGACTTGATGAATGATACTTCCCCACATTATGTGCTTTTCACACCTCATTTTCAAGACGAAAATGATAACAGCTAATAACTCCAAAAATATTGATACGAGAGTTATGGCCCTTGTGCATGACACTTACTTTCATCATGTCCTTTCCATAAATAAAATGTCATTCTAATAGCATCAGTCGAACAAATGTTATTGATCGGCCAACAAATTAACAAAGGGCAATAACTCCAAAAGTATTGAAGCCAGAGTTATGGCCCTTGTCCATGACACTTTCTCTCATCATGCTCTTTCCATGTATGAAGTTTCAATACGATGGCAAGAGCCATCTAGGAGTTATCGTCCGGAAAAGAAAGCGTTAAATAAATGTACAAGGGACAATAACTCTAAAATTATTGAATCCCGAGTTAAGGATCTTATGAATTGCACTTTCTCTTATCATGATCTTACCATGTATGAAGTTTCACTCCAATGGCATGTGCAATATAGGAGATATCGTCCTGACAAAAAATATAATTTCAGTGAAGCCTGAGTTATTGACCTTGTGCATGACACTTTCCCTCGTCATGCTCTTTCCATATATGAAGTTTCAATCCAATGGCATGAGGCATATAGGAGTTATCGTCCGGACAAAAACGTGTGAATTTTTCACAAGGGGCAATAACTCCTATATTAGTTAAGCCACAGTTATGGACCTTGTACATGACACTTCCTCTCATTATGCTCTTTCCATATATTAAGTTTCAATCAAATGGCATGAGCCATATAGGAGTTATCGTTCGGACAAAAAAAAGTGTGATTTTTTACAAGGGGCAATAACTCCTATATTAGTGAAGCCAGAGTTATGAACCTTATGCATGACACTTCCTCTCAGTATGCTCTTTCCATATATGAAGTTTCAATCAACTGGCATCATACATATTGAAGTTATCGTCCGGACAAAAAGTGTGACGGACAGACAGACGGGCAGACAGACAGACGGACAGACGGACGGACGGACAGACAGACAGACAGACAGACAGACAGACAGACATATCTCACGAAAACAATATGTCTTCCCCCATATAAATATGGGGGGAGACATAATCACATAATACGATTATATTACAGTAATGATAACTTATTGTTCGTAAAATAAGGCATATATAAATCGTACTTGTTCATATCGTTTACTAAACGTGTATTGAACACCTGTATACCCTGTGTTACGATATTGTATATAACAAACGATACATTACGAGATCCTATATACGATTCGATATTGACACATTCTATAAATACACATTTTGTTTCCTTGTTTTCTACTAAGCGTAACCGGCAACTCGGTATGTTTTGACTTCATAGTATGAATGGTCTATATACAGTGGATACAAGAAAGGTGATATTTTTGTTGCCCTGTGGGGCTATGAATGACGATGTTTTTAGTTAATAAGAATAACCACTTAAGCTTCAGTAATGGTACGTGAGTAGTGTTGCACCTTAAATATATGTTTATGAACAGACTCAATAAAAACCGTGTCTACAATTTTCTCTTTTCGCATTGCTGCTTTTGCTTTTAAAGAATCTTCAACTTTAAGAATTAATACTTCAATATCACAATGAAATGCAACGCACAACACGATGTTTAGTTCGTGTTCTGTGTCAAGTTGTCCATGGTTCCCTTGATGTTATGTTGTAATTGGGAAATGCGCACGTCTTTAAGTAACCTACTCTTTTCGTCGCCAACAGGCAGCTATGCTACAAATTTTGTAACCGATTGCTCTAAATGATTAAAATAAACAAGCCAGACTCTCGTATATGATATTAGATTTGGTGAGATATAAACGTCACGTCCACATCCATCTATTTGTCAATCCAACAATTGTATCAGTCCTAAATGAATATATATCCAAAGTTAACATTATGAGCATACAAATCGAAATGTGTTCATCCGCAAAGCATCATATATCGGCAAAAAGTATATCATCTGTCAAATACAGCGTGTATGATACTAGACATTGCAATGGTACGTTTTTCGTATATCGAACGTACATAGTGATTTTGTATATCACATATCAATTACACACATATAATGACAATAAATATGTTCATATTACTGCTTAACCAATATAATCCTTAACCAATATACTCTAGTCCTATGTTAAACTACGATTTAGGAACTTCAATTACGAGTACCCTATGACGTACATACATTACCTTAGGTATATATTTTAGGAAATGTACCAATAAATATACGCTGATTTTTATATCCGGATATGCAAATACTATTCTGGCATTATAACAGTATATGTTAGACCAGTGGTCAAATTATAGTAGTTCTCTTAGTATAGACATGTTCTCTTAAGAATATCGACGGCCTAGTACTAGTGTATCTCGTCTACAGATGTAATTGATTGTTGTGGGGGAGATTATTTATTTGTTTGTTTTTATTAAGGACGCTCTAACGGAAAGTATCCTTGTTTTGACTATATATATATATGTATATTGATACAGCAAGGTGCTTTATTAATCAGTTCAGTCTAAAAGAGGTGTATGAAGACAGATAAGTGGACTAAAATGATTTACCATTGACCGTCTGTTAATTTCTGGGCATCCGTCGATAAAGTCAAATTGTCTTTATATGCTGATGTTCGGGTTGCATCACTTGAGTCGGCTTTTCCACTGACGATATTGTACGTTTGAATGTGTAGTTCCGACCCTATTGTTGAAATTAAAACAAAACAAATTGCTTCATGCATCTATAACACCGGTAGATATATGTATAATCACAAACTAACTCAGGTTGCCATTTACATACTGTTATATCGAGATAGGATTCATGCACATGGTGTGTAAATTGTATGCACATTCTAAATGTATATGATATGCAGTTACATTATAACAGTTGGTTTGCAGTGGGTCGGTATTTCGTCTGTGTTCTTCCGTCCATGGTATAAGTGCCCAAATGAAATGTCAATAGAATCTTTATGAAAAGTTCTGTATAAGTTCTGTAAACATTTCTTAGTGCCATGGTAAAATGAAAAACATAGGTCACCATGCTTTCTTTTTGTCAAAGGGCACTTGAAATGTATACTGTAGCCTTCCTCAAAATGCATTTGTTTGGCCTTCTTAAATAATATAGGTGGGGTTAAAATAAGGATGCAAATCAATGTTAACAAGCTTTACTTGTGTGTTTTCCCATTCGTATGTCTATAATAACATCGAATCGACAAAAACAATCTTTAAAACAGTTAAAAAGTGATATTTACTAAAATTTATTACGTAAAATGTATAATTTGTTACTTGAAACATACGAATGTTTCTTTAGATGTTTGGCTCAAAAGCAATGAAAAAACTCTCCCTAACAAAATTTAGCGATAATAAATTGATCAAACTTCACTGAATAAATGTTTCATGTGTGATGAATCAGAAAATGGTGAAAAAGGCATATGTCAGCATGCATCTTTTGAAACTATAGTCCCTTTTATGTATATAATACTAGACTAAATGAGCAGTCGGCTTGTGTAGCTTAATGTACCATATAAGGACTATAACTAAGTCTATATAAATGTAGTTATCCCCTGCATAAGCCACACCAAAGAAAGTCACTATTATTCACAAACAGTTACTATAGAGCAAGTCCAATTGAACCATCATTCTGCTCTGCGACGACATAAAAATGCAGTTCCCTATGAAATTTCAGATTATTTTCAACATCTAAAACATTTTATAGAACACCCACAAACTACATTATTTCTAATAACAAATTCTATTCCTTCACGTATCGTTCTAATCTATAGCCAACACTATTGGGTTTGGAAACAAATCAAAGTAAGATCCCGCCATGTGGCGCATGAATTGGAAGTGTATACCTTTAAAGCCCCCTAAAACCCAATACAAGCAATAATGTTTGATCGAAAAAAAAGTAACCGACTTTAAATAAATAATGTAAATAATCAAATTCGACTTATCTACCAACGTAAGCTGAAATATATTTAATGACCTGCACATCTGTTAATGCAAGGAACACCATACTGTTAATGTATATATGATCCAGAAAAAGAAATAATGAAGCGAGTCTTTCGCGACCTTTGTAACCTTTCCTGGGCGAATGAATTAAAAACGTTTATCTCAAATGACAACAGAGCGAGTGTCAGATTCTTTTGTCACACACCTGATTCGCCCAACTTCGATGTTTAGACGAAGGGGGAAGAAAACTTATCGGAAATTCATATTCGCGATGCTAGTCAGATTCTATATTTAGTAACAAAGATAAGTTCCATGCCACCTCGGAATGGCTATCGAAAGTTTACTACTGTATACACAGACGTAGGAAAAATAGGCTCTGTACCAGTCTACAAGTATGATTAAGATGCGAAATGGACGCAAAGTAATCGTGTGACGTCACATTTGAAGGGTTTAGTGCAAGATAGTACCCAAGTCCATTGTTTGAAATGTGGAGAAAATCGCATTTTTGTGAAATATTGGGTTAAGTGTGACACAATTTTAAAAAAATCAACGATTGACGATTTACCATTTATTTGTGAAACTACTGAACTTGTGGGAATGTTGAAGCGTTAATTAACGATTAATTGTAAAAATACTGTTTTTTATTAATTATGTTTAGGCAAAATGGGACCAATTATATTCAGGCAAGATTTGTATTTTTTTCATACATTTGTTGAGGTTAATTCTTCAATTTTACAACATGATATTAATTTCTGTAACTGAAATCCATAAAGATAACAATAAAATACTAACCGGAATATTCTAAAACATTCAAAATTCAGGCAGTTAGTTTAGTACGTCCAATCTACTATGTGTTTCATGTATTTACGTGCATATGCAACAAAGGTCCTAAATCCATCTTGGAGATAGCACTTTTTTAATATTCTTGTGAACTCCATTTTCCTGTTTAAACGTAAATATCACACATTTTCGGAACGTTATTATGAGGAGAAAGTTGAACCATTTTTTTTTTAAATTTGGACTTAGGTACCATCTTCCACTGACCCCTTCATTTTATACTACACAATCAGTCATGTTATAAGATATAAACCAAAAAACTACGTGATGGTTATATTAACCGAGAGACAAGCAAAGGCATGTGGTAAAATGATAATAACATGAGTTTAAAATTAAAGACCGAGTTGAGCAAATATTAGAAGCAGTTTCGTGTATTCAGCACCTGAGTATATTCATTATATATACGTATCTGGATTTTTTATTGTCATAATGCATACCGTAATGAATTAATCAAACCTTTATTTCAGTCTTTACCTCTTGTAAGCAATACGGACTATGCATATTGATTATCATATTTTATAATGACAGTATGACCTACAAAATTATATACAATAGTAGAAACTGTAGTATCATATTAATACCATTTAATCAGAAGAACAGATCCTGAGCAGAGAGCTCCAATAGAAGCTTCTGATCTGGGTCTACTCTTCTTTTAAATACAAGGAAAAGCGTTTCTACGAGGTAAATCTATTATATTTTAAATGTTAGACATTTCGTTTACAATTACCTGTTATCGAGTGAATTGATATGGACAAGGATGTATCAGTCACCCCGAAGTTGTAGTCATGGATATAGTCTGGTTTGGGATATGATCCACTGCTAAAGTTGACTGTAAATTCTGCCAGCATATCATATATCAAATATTTTGGCTGGAAGTTCCCGTAGAAGTCCGCCAGGTATTTGCACGCCGTGGAGAAGGTTGTACTAGAAGCTTCTTTCATATCCCCATTCTGGCTCCTAACTCGTGTTCTACATGTTTCTATAGATGGGGCAGTATTTGGGACCACTTTAAAAGAAATGCAAAGGTCCAGATAAGATGCGTACATTTTTTTTATTTCTCCCTCAAACCCTATACTGTAACTACACTTTAGAATCGTATCTTCGAGACGATTCTAAAGAGTGGTCACGGTATAGGATTTGATGGAGAATTCACGATTTTAGTATTTGCGTACACACTTTTACCTGTAGCTCTTTACGCACTTTTATTTTAGTATTTGGATACGCACCTTTAACTGTAGCTCTGGAAACAGAATTATTTGTATCACGAATGAATACAAATATAGTTAACAGATTGATTGGGTAATATGAGTGTTTTATTTATAAGTTTATTTCGCCAATGCGTTGGCGGATGTTGGGGGCTATATATTCATTATTTATTTTGATTGTATTCAAATTGTTATAGTTAAATGCATAGACTAATTTTTTCCTTTGATATATTCCATTAAATTTCTATAAGTACAGTTGCTAACCAAGATTCATTAAAACGTGAACCAATTATCACCAATAATTTCCCAAAGACTGAGACGGTATCAGTTCAATATATAACCATTTATTCAGCTTTATAATGCTGATTTTGATGGATTTAAATATGTTTTGAAATTTCGAAATGTTAATATTAAACGTACACCTGAACAAAACAAGTTTTGGGTCACATAATTGCTATGGAAATAGAAAAGAAAAATGTAAAGATATTAGGCACTAGTTATTCAGTTATAATTGTCGATAACAATCGAAGGCTTTCATGCAAGTTTCTATATATGAAATGAGCTTAAAATTCAGTTTTATTTTGATGTCGAAAATAATCAAAGGATTTCATACAATTTATTCTTCATGAAAGTAGCTTACACTTCAGTTTTTATTGTAATGTTGATAAAAATCAAAGGATTTGATACAAGTTCTTATACATGAAAGTAACTTACATTGACAGGTTGTCTCAGAATGACCTGTTACTTTCTGGAATCCCGGCGCACAGTTACAATACTCTGCCAATGAAGAGGAACAACGACCCGGCCAACAGTAATAGTTGTCCCAACTACATGTTCCTGAAGAAACAGAGATGTTATGCGTATATTAAACACGTCTCATGTGGTTCTGGGTGTGACTGAATACCTCAGGGTTAGGAAAATTTGCCCCATCCTATGGAACGACTAATAGGGAATTAGATGCAAACTGATCGGTCTGGTTCTCGTTAAATGCAAATTCTACTTTTTCTCGTGTAAATATATAATTATCTAATAACCTCTGCAATGTCGATCGATGTCAACTCAACTCATCTCATTTCAAGGTTCCCTATTTTCAAGAGCAACTCAATGAGTCCAACACCAAAGCCTTTACTGTGACCATAAACATTGGGATTCAAATGTGTTGATAGCATGATTTATTATGAAAACGGAAAAAAACAGAAAACATAATTTAGCAGACGACATATGTTGCAGACGACATTAAGTGGCAATGGAATGGTTAAGTATAGTTCTTTGCAGACTGACCGGATTCGCTTCATATTTCCATCAGTATGTCTTCATCTGTTTCGATCAGTGTCACAATATTGGCTTAGTTAGTCTTTCGACTGCTACGCGAGATATGAATAATATTTAAAAACAGCTTAAGTCAATCTGAGAAAACGCGTAACCTGTCGTATTGTTACAATGTAAGCTGTTTTACTTGGTCAACAGTTTCTAGCTGGCAAAATATTAAATGGAATCTGTCCGTGATGCGGCGGAACTTATGTCATTTATGATTCGAACCGTGCGCCCAATCAAAACATTTCATCAAGATGTTAGTCTCCGTACTTTAGAGGAATCAATCTGATGTTTTTGCATCATGTAAATTTGTGTGAAAAATCAAAAGCAAACAGCCATGGTGAGCGATGATACTAGCGAATAATCACTCTATTCTGCAAGTAGGGGGTCCTTTGAAAGCAATAGCATCAATGCGAAAAGAGAAAACCCGAGACCAGGTTTTATTGAGTCTGTTCATGGGCAGTTAAAAGTGAAACGCTACGTCCGGTTGTATTCAATTGTCATAATTAAAAGCGTTCAAACTGAGGATCCAGAAGGAAACGACAATACAAAAACACTAAGAATGAAACCACGGTCATTAATCCGATATAAACGGCACGTGAAACTCCTCAGTTTATTCATATATTAATGATCTAGCATACCTGAATCGGGCACATCGTTTTTGTTCAGTTATATACTTGTCCCATATACCATGAAACTTCATGTAGAAAATAATAACATTATAAATATCAAATACATGAATTCTTATAATGGCATGTATTGACCCTGGTAAAACTTACAGAATCAAATCTATTATTCCATAAGTAAACAAAACAGTACCTTATATGATACAGCACTAAGGACGACAATTCAACATTGAGATTGATGGAGCACTGCAGGCAATGTAAATACAGATCGACTCTTCCGGGTTTTCATAATGCTCTATTCTTAATATTTGTTGATATCTTGAAAGGTATAAGAAATTGGCGATTATAGAATCAATACCTGTGTAAAACTATCACAGCTCATGAAAAGACGACATAGTTCGCTATGTTATTCGCCGATATTGTTTGATATGTAAACCCTTTACCCCAATAGTATTCATGCAATAACTTATGTATGTATATTATTTAGTATTATGTTTGTAATGAAAGTACAAATATGAGTCATACAAGAAACACCATATACAGAACAAACAGCCACCGAACAGCAACACAAGAAAACACAGCAAATGTATATAACTATCAAAAACATAAAGAGACGCACAAAGACAAAACAAACATACAATAGGGGAAAGTACTGCCTTGGAACGGTCAGTGAAAAAAGTCACTGGGGTTGAAACCGGTTTATGGGTGCCCCAACCTCACACTTATTCCACCCCACCCTAAAAGACAAACAGTGTAAATGAACGTATCCCCTCTCCGACTAATCTACAACAACCGCTATGGCAAATACAGTGGTAAAGTGCATGTAAAACGAAAACAGTTAAGTGAAACAAACTGTATCCACCTATCGCTAGTGTACTCGATGACTGAGCTGCAAACAGAGTAACTGTAGAAAAGTAATAAAGGGTACGACAAAAATAAAATAGTACAGATATCCAACGTCCTCTTTCCGTTTCCAGATTTAACAGGTCGCTTTCACAGAGTACTAAAAGTACATGTATGAGACATCGAGTACTAAACCTTTCTTTTCGGCGTACATGCGAAGAGGGCAGCGTGATTGCCAACTGTAAAAGGGTTGACAACCAGACATGCAGTATGTTGTAGTACTAGAGGATCATATCCCCTTTTTAATGATTTTGTAACATATTTGAACAAAGTGAGAAAAGGGGTATGTCCAATAATCTTACGAAAAATACAAATATGAGTCATGCAGGACACACCACATACAGAACAAAAGGTCGTCCGAAAAGCAACACAAGAACACACAGCAATTTACATAACTACATTTATCAAAAACATAAAGAGGCACACTAAGACAAACAAACATACAATAGGGGGAAGACGGAAGTACCGCAATGGAACGGTCAGTGACAAAAGTCACTGGAAGTTTGTAAATCACATTACCATAACATACAGGATGTGCAATGCCATATCGCAGAAGCGCCTTGAGATTACAATTGCACTTGCCAATAAGTGAGACATTTCGATAATAAAATTTAGATAATTTATTTCTTAGTTTATGGTATCTATTTCCTTGCTTAAGCAGCTTTTCAGTTAAAATGATATTTCGACTGTTACAATCGCCAAAAGACGAACAAGCTCTAGCAAAACGAATAAGGTGAGGTATATAAACCCCGTAAGATGGGGCACGGGGAACATCTCCGTCAAGATGAAGGAAATTTACAATTTTAAAATCAAAATCGTCTCTGTTGTCATATATCTTAGAAGAAATAATTCCATTATCAATTTATAGGTCTAGATCAAGAAAAGCTACATAATTGTAGGACGGGTTAGCTTTATTCAATTTGAATTCTTTATGATAAATTGTATGAATCAGAGCATCAAAGAAAGTTAGAAATATCATCCAAATATCGAGAAGATTCATTGAAGGCTTTTATAACATCTTCTTGTGATTGTGGATTCAAACGTAACATGAAATCTCTCTCATATCAGTACAAAAACAAATCGGCGACCAGTGGTTCACCATTCGTACCAATCAACTGACGGTATATAGCATTCCCATTACGTACAGATATGTTATCTAGAAGAAAGTTTAGTGATTTGCAAACGTCTGAGCAAGTCCGATTGGTGTAATATTAGCATTACATACCAGAAATGTTTTCTCTCGGGTAAATTCTTTCTGGAGTAAGTTATTAAGTTTATCTTTAATTAAATCATGAGGAACGGTTGTGTACAAAGTAGAAATATAATGTGTGCTTACAGTGGATGCAAGAACCCTGTTGAAGAGATTTATTCCAGAATTTTCATAAGTCGTTTTCAAAATAGATTGTTACATGTTCTTTTATCCTCGTTAAACAAGAAGTCAAAAGTAGTAAAGAGACAATTAAGTAGTTACAAGAGCTAGAATTTGCAATGAAACGCGCTGTATAAAGACAGCTGTATATGTTTTTATGCAATTTTGGTAACCAATACACTATAGGCAATTGCTGTTGTGTAATTTTAATATCAGTTTCAAGTTGTTCACACTTTTTTACATGGTCTGAAACGATGTTCTTTTCGTCAGTAGTAACTGAAATGTATGACTTGGTATTAATATTTCCTACTTCAAGACATCGATACAATGTAATCGTCAAATAATAATCACATTATTCCATGAGTTATCAGCAGGAATAAAAACGTATTTTGAATGGAACTCCTGTAAACCCTTTATGAAAAGTACTTAATCAGATCTATATAAACGAACCATCTGATCTGGGTCTACGCTGTTTGCACATGAGTTTGCATGTACAAATATATCTGCTGAGAATATGGTTAATATACAAGGCGACGTACACGCAGACATCCACGTTCGTTTATGTTTGCTATATGTTCGCTAGGATTTGCTACAGGTTTGCTAAGGATAGTTACACGTTCGTTTAGGGTTGTTAGATATTCACTTATTTCCATTATACGTTCGCTTAGGTTTCCTTCATAATCCCTTAGGTTTACAACACGTTCGCTTATATTTGCTACACATTCGCTTACGCTTCCTATACCTTCGCTTAGGTGTGTTATATTGTCGCTTAATTTCATGGGTATCTAGTTTATCCTTGTTTTGTGCTATTTGTTTTGCAATGCTTATTTTTCTAAAGGATGCCTTTTAAATTGACTGAAGATTGGAATCAGTTTCAAACATTTTTGGGGGGAATATATAATATTTGGCAAGTAGGATTATGTAGTTTATTATTGTAGTTTATTTGATTGTCGTATTGGTTGCATTTTCTATTCGTCCTATCGATACCACTTCGAAGTTAAGGTCTATATTAAAGTTAAGTTTTAAGAGGTAGTTTGACACATTGTTCCAGAAATGTTGTACATGCGTGCACTCCCAAAAAAGGTGGAGTATGGCTTCAATGTGCATGTTGCTGGTGTCATATAAATCGCTATAGTATGTTCGTTGGGGATACTCGCGTTATATATTTATATTGGAAGTTTCTAGTACAGTTATCAATTGTTGATGCAAATATATTTGTATACACCTTTTTCCAATTGACTCCAGTATTGTTTAACCCAGATTCCCATTTTTCCTGTATTTTGAAGTTTTCAAAATGTTGATGTTGTAATTGGTGGTTATATAAAAAATCATTTGCTTGTTTAACTTCTAATATTCTAGACAAAATAGTTTCTCGCCGTTGCGTTGCATCATGAATAGTTTCGTTTGTATGTTTGCTTTTCCATTCTTTAGGAATGCTTGACTTTAGTTGGTTGTAAAAGAAAATGTCTTTTGTGGATATACCATATAATTCTGTTAACGTCTGGAATGTGTAGAAAGTATTCGAGCTATAGTCATATATGTCACTTACATTTTTTATGCCTTTATTAAACCATTGCTTCCGAAATAGTGTTTTGTTTTGGACAAGTATGTTTTTATCGTTCCATAAGATTTGCGAGCTAACGTTTTGAAATCGTTCATTTCTTTTGATTTCTGACCATGCCAATAAAACTTCTTGTAAGAAGGTATTTTCCTTGAAAATATATATTATTAGTTTATCACTGAGATCACATTCAAAGACAAGTTTACCACCGAATTTACTCAGCAATTTCACGTAAGGGTGTTTTTGTGAGGGTGGCGTTTTGTGTGTGGCTTTTCCGTCTTGATTTTACTACTTTTTCATTTATATCAATCATCTTTAGACCGCCTTTTGTATAGTCATTTATAACACTTTTTCTACTGATTTTGTCTGGTTTTGAATCCAATAAAAAATCATAGATCAATTCTGTTATGTATTTAATTATTTCTTTTGGTGGTTTCTGTAGAATACTTAATATGTATATAAGTTTTTTGTAGTGCAAATGTCTTTATAACTGTGATTTTGCCTAACAAACTTAATTTTCTGTGTTGCCATCTTTTTAGAGTTACTTTGACTTCTTCTATCTTTTTATGCCCCCAAAGCTAGGCTTTGGCGGCATATAGTGATCGCACCGTGCGTGTGTGTGTGTGTGTGTGTGTGTGTGTGGGGGGGGGTGTACCTTTTGTCCGGAGTATATTTCCTTTGTCACATCAGCTACGGATACCAAATTTGGTGTGTGAGTTCATCTTGGGATGGCGGAGTATCGCGTACCATTTTCATGTCACTGTGACCTTGACCTTGACCTTTGACCTTGATTTTACAAAAAGCTTGTCCGGAGCATATCTCCTTTACCTTACCAGCTACAGATTTCAAATTTAATGTGTGAGTTCATCTTGGGATGGCGGAGTGTTGCGTACCATTTCCAGGTCACTGTGACCTTGACATTGACCTTTGACCTCGATTTTAGAAAAAGCTTATACCTTACCAGCTACAAAAAGATTGTCCGGAGTATATCTCCTATACCTTACCAGCTAAGGATTCCAAATTTGGTGTGTGAGTTCATCTTGGATTGGAGGAGTGTCGCCTACCATTTTCAGATCACTGTGACCTTGACCATGACCTTTGACCGATTTTACAAAAAGCTTGTCCAGAGCATATCTCCTTTACCTTACCAGTTACAGATTCCAAATTTGGTGTGTGAGTTCATATTGGGATGGACGAGTGTCGCGTACCATTTTCAGATCACTGTGACCTTGACCTTTGACCTGTTTTACAAAAAACTTGTCCAGAGCATATCTCCTATACCTTACCAGATACGGATTCCAAATTTGGTGTGTGAGATTACCTTGAGATGGCGGAGTGTAGCGTACCATTTTCAGGTCACTGTGACCTTGACCGTGACCTTTGACCTCGATTTTACAAAAAGCTTGTCCGGAGCATATCTCCTATACCTTACCAGCTACGGATCCAAAATTTGGTATGTGAGTTCATCTTGCGATGACGGAGTGTCACGTATCATTTTCAGGTCACTGTGACCTTGACCTTTGACCTCGATTTTACAAAAAGCTTATACCTTACCAGCTGCAAAAAGCTTGTCCGGAGTATATCTCCTATACTTTATCAGCTACGGATTCCTGGTGTGTGAGTTCATCTTGGGATGGAGGAGTGCCGTGTACCATTTTCAGGTCACTGTGACCTTGACCTTTGACCTCGATTTTACAAAAAGCTTGTCCGGAGCATATCTCCTATACCTTACCAGCTACGGATCCAAAATTTGGTATGTGAGTTCATCTTGGGATGACAGAGTGTAGCGTATCATTTTCAGGTCACTGTGACCTTGACCTTTAACCTCGATTTTACAAAAAGCTTATACCTTACCAGCTGCAAAAAGTTTGTCCGGAGTATATCTCCTATACTTTACCAGCTACGGATTCCAAATTTGGTGTGTGAGTTTATCTTGGGATGGAGGAATGTGGCGTACCATTTTTATGTCACTGTGACCTTGACCTTGACCTTCGACCTCGATTTTACAAAAAGGTTGTCTTGAGAATATCTCCTATACCTTACCAGCTACGGATTCCAAATTTGGTGTGTGAGTTTATCTTAGGATTGCGGTTTGTTTTTCAGGTCACTTAGACCTTGACCTTTGACCTCGATTTTACACAAAGCTTGTCCGGAGCATTTCTCCTATACCTTAACAGCTACGGATTCCAAATTTGTTTTGTGATTTCATCTTGGGATGGCGGAGAGTCGTGTACCATTTTCAGATCACTGACCTTGACCTTGACCTTTGACCTCAATTTTACAGTCCGGAGCATATCTCCTATACCTTACCAATACAAAAAGCTTGTCCAGAGCATATCTCCTATACCTTACCAGCTACAGATTCCAAATTTGGTGTGTGAGTTCATCTTGGGATGGCGGAGTGTCGCGTACCATTTTCATGTCAATGTGCCCTTGACCTTTGACCTTGATTTTACTAAAGGCTTGTCCGGAGCATATCTCCTATGGAAAAGTAGTAAAGTCAAGCAGGCAAAGCCACATGCAAGACGCAACCACCACCAAAACACCGATAGACAGCATGACACACACACACACACAACCACACACCCAAACGCACACGCACACACACACACGAAATGAACACAGAAAACACCAAAAGACACACAAGAACCAGGGACAAACGTTCCACAACATGAACAAACCACAAGCACAAAGACGCAAGGCAAACAAAAGGAAGGGTGACAAAGAGAGTACCGCCTTGGCACGGTCAGCAGCAAAAACACCACTGGGGGTTTAAACCGGTTTACGGACGTCCTAACCTCACACTTCTCTCAAAGTCACCCTAGCTTTACAAATATTGTAAATAAAGGTATCCCCGCTGGACTTACCCACAACATAGACGACGGTGAACACAGGACAACATGTAAAACATAGCATAATAACTGTGACAATCCGTCAAATATATACTCAATGACTTTGCTGAAGTCAGAGCACCTGCAGGTAAGCCGTTAAGGGCACGACAGGGAAAAAATAATACATGAGTCTGGTAAGCTCCTCCTGTATCCAAGTTTAAGAGTATACCATCATAGAGTACTATACCTTATCAGTTACAGATTCCAAATTTGTAATTTGTAAGTATTGGACAGGTATGCTTAGACAAATAGTGTAGACCTAAATCAAACTACAGGGTCTACACTGTTTGCTACTACATTAGCATGAATCAGACATTATAAAGAGCTCTAAATACTATTCATACATGGGTAGGCCATGCTGTTCAAATACTTGCAGTGTCAGAACTTTCAGATGAATTACAGCATTATAACAATATAGACCCATATCAGACAGCTCCTGTGGGAGCTACTGGGTCTTCATTGCTTGCTACCTAAATCAGATGCTATACATGCTTATGCAAAGAATGTAGATCCATATTAGGTAACTTCTGTTGCAGCTGTCTAAGAGCCAGTGTTACATGAAACTTTGACCATGCGTTTAGAATTGACTGAGGGTATGTTTTTAACGTTAAGGATCGACATAGGGTCTTTCTTAAGCGTTAAGAATCAACTTAACAGTAACAATCAACACAGTATTTTTTTTTAATATTGAAATTTGACCCCGTGTCTTTTTTTTTAAAACGTTAAGAATTTACCCAGGATCTGTTTTTAACGTTGACAATCAACCCAGGGTCCTTTTTAACGTTGATAATGACTTAGGGTCCTTTTTAACTAAGTTTTTACCCTTGACTCTTTTCTTAGCTATCATAATCGTCAAAGGTTCTGTTTCTAATGTTAAGAACTGACTCCTGTGTCATTTTTAACAGCATCAAAATTTCATGTTACACCTGCATTACATTGTATTGTTTTTCCGCCAAAATGCATTTCGGCGTCAAACACTTTGGGGGCATTTGTCACCCGTGACGACTCTCTTGTTTGAGATGTTTTCTTGTAGAAATGCTATTTTGTTTGTATGGAATGTTATACCGAAAGCTTTTGCTTTTTCGGATGTCCATGTGTATATTTTGTATTCTAAAAATTGTCTAATGTGTCTATCAGATTTTCAAAAGATTGTTTTGACCTATCGGTTATAAATGTTGCGTCGTTTGCAAACATAGTTCTTTTTTACCTGATGCCCAGCTATGATTTGACCTTTTATATCTTTGTTATGGGAAATGTTAAATTACAAGAGTTCAATACATATGATGAATAGGTACGATGAGAGGGGACAACCTTGCTTGACATCTCTTTCTACTTTAAAAAGTCTGTCATGTGACCATTATTCAGTATTGCGTTTTTTTGAGTCGGTATAGAATAATATTACCCAGCTAATAAGTTTTTTCTCCAAAATTGAAATGTCTTAAGCAGTTAAACATGAAGTCGCGATCAAGACTGTCAAATGCTTTTTCAAAATCTGAAAAAAAAATCTACCAGGGAGATCATTTTCATTTAGTTCATCTATAATGTCGATAATTACTCTTGTATTTTCACCTATGTATCTACAGTTGATAAAACCTGTTTGACTGTCGTCGATTATGTAATGTAAGATATGTTTTATTCTGTTGGAAATTGCTTTTGTTGCTATTTTATAATCTGTGTTTAAGAGGCATATTGGTCTCCAGTTTGCTAATAAATTGAGATCTGTATCTGGTTCTGGTAGTGTTATGAGGCCTTGCTTTTGAAGTTCTAATAGGTTATTATGTTCAAATGAGTAATTTATAGAATTGAGGTAATATTGTTTTAAGTCATTCCAGAATCTTTTTTAAAATTCTGTGGATAAACCATCGGAACCGGAACCTTTTGAGTTCTGCATTTGTTTCAAAGCTTTAGCACATTCATATTCTGTTAGTTTCCATTACAATTATTTTTGTCATCTTCGTTAATTCTTCTCATGTTCTTATTAAAAAAATGATCGAAGAATGATGGGACTGTTTCTTTCTGAATAGTTTTGTATAGTACTGTTTTTGAGTGGATCTTATTTCGGATTGGTTTATGTTTGAGAAAGTCGTTTCTGTGTGTTTCATTTCATCATTAATGTTATTTATTTATTTATTTTCACCTTTCTTTTTTCCACATGTATATATTGTTTCGTTCTTAATGGAACCTTGTATCAGTTCCCATAAAGTGTTTTGGTTAGATTCTTTGTTAATGTTTGCAGTTTCGCTTATATTATTTTTTATTCTTGTTTTGTAATCGCTTTCAAGGATTACGCTATTATTCATTTTGAATAACCCCGGTCCTGTATTTATTTTATAATGTCTATTTCTATTTTTATTAAAGAATGGTCAGTATTATATCCAGGTTTTATATATGTATGCTTTATATAATTTGATAGTGTTTCAGAAATAAGGAAATAGTCTAATCTACAAAATATTATTGGTCGGATGTTTAAGTGCCATGTGTATTCTTTTGTATTGATGTTTGATTCGCCATATATCGTTTAAAAAGTTCGTTTGCATAATTGACTTCATTTTTTTCGTATATTCGGGTGTGTATTTATGCTACCATTGTTTTCTCATCAATATCTTCGTCTGATACTACGTTAAAATCAACACCTATAATGAATTATTTATCCTCATTTTTACTGATAAAATCCTCTAGTGTATTGAAAATATCAATTTGTCTCTATTTGGACCGTAAATATTCATAATTATATTTGGCTTGTCATTAATTTGAATTTCAAGAGCTTTTAATCGACCTTGTGTTATCTCTTCGTAATTTATGATTTTTTTAATTAAAATCATCGTTAACCGAAATCGCATCCCCTTTACTCATTGAACTATCTCCACTGAAAAAAGCATTAAATCCCCATTGTTGCTGCCAGGTTTCGTTTGTTTGTTTTGAACTATGTGTTTCCTGAAGTAAGCCGATTTAAATAGATTGGTTTTTTATCTAAATAAACATTATTTTACGTTTTGCTTTGTTTGCTAGTCCGCGAACATTTAGAGAACTAAGTTTTGTGTTCATGGTCATTTTATATCAGTTTGTGATAATTGCTGGAAGGTTTTTGAGTTCGGTATGAAAAACAATGTAAGTGTACCGCTGCCGTTCTGAGGATTGAAATGTATAGTAGAAAAAACCCATAGCATTAAGTAAGTATCAAACAATATAGAAAATATTAAAACCAACAAATATAACACAATAAATTTGCATCACAGTTATCAAATATATATAATGGCATGCGCCGATGTCATCTGTATTCTCCCTAATAAACGCCAATATATTTTCTTCTATGAGGAAAGTAACGATCAATGAACAACTTAAACCTATATAAATAGAAGCATAAACGTTTTTAATATAGGTGGTAGTCTAATGCCGATTGAAACCAGTGCATAACACTCTACAATGAGATTTCAGCACTATTCCAACTCCGCTCAGATTCCACCTGCACTCACAATGTTCGTAGATCATTTTAAAAGTGTAGCGTTCCCGACGGCGCTTATTAGGGATAATACGGTATATCACTATACAATGTATTCAGGCAACACTATTTGCAATGGGGTCACATAATATCTGTTCCGTTACTATTGACGGATATGTCGTTAGCTATCAGTTTAATATACAAGACGCTTCATGTTGCAATATCATTAGTTGCTTGTATACATGTACTCATATACACCCACATAAGATATATGTGCATATATATACACATATATTTAGAGTATATCTGTCCCGTAGTTTCTACATATCAGTATCCGTAGATACTGGTGATATTTTACTGACAGTTTTCGCCCCTGAATTTGCTTCATTTCAGTCATTAGCGCCCTTCGCAATTTACAACGAATGATGACACCCTTGTCCTAAGACAGCGCTAACACAGACCCAAGTATTGTGCCGGTGGCCGATCTGAATTATCGATGTCCGTCTGGCTCGGATGTGTTGCTGTCATACAATACAATGACTATTAGTAAAATTTACATCTGTAACATGTAGCAGGCTCCCTCTGACGCCACCGCCTCTTTTCATGAAACAAAAATTAACATACAACGAAATGTTTGAAAACAATCATTTAAATGTTACTATAAATTCTGAAGGGAGGTGATCCCCGAGAGCAAAAATTGCAACACAAAAAGAGAAAATTGCAGACTCGGTTTTATTGAGTCTGTTCGTGAACAGTAATTGAAAGTGCAATACTGCTGATGCCCCCTTGCACCGGCTTAAGCGGTATTCAAGTTTCAGAACAAGAAGTACTGAATTCATGATCTCGAAGGATCAGAAGGTGTAACAACACTGTGAATGAAGTACGGGGCGACGTAAGCCCCAAAATAAGGTCAGCGGCCAAGGTCAATGTCTCACAGACATGCAAACCGAAATTTTCCGCCTATCCAAAATGTGGTTACACTCCTAAATTGGCATTAATACCTTAACTGATATAGTAGACATGTCCCGGAAAGCATGTGCAATATATTTTTAATAGTTCAATTCATCGGTGAATGTCACAGAAACCTGAACATAGAACAAGACACTCCCCAATTACATGATGTACTAACAAACCAAATCCATATCCCAGGTAAAATTTAAATATGATCCGGACAGTTTTTCTATACCTGAGGTCAGCTGTCAAGGTCAATATCACAGACACCTGAACATGGCATACGTTGCCTATTTCAAGTAATGAACTGATAACCGTGGCGCCTCGCTGTGCACGGGATTTACCTAAAAACCTAAAATGTACCATTTTAACGAAAATTCCATTCTCTACACGGAATACTATTTGCGTATGTACATACTGTATTCATACTAATACACATTCTATAGTAAAAAGGGTCGGTACAAAAAGTGTAAAGGCAGTTGATATTCGAATCTATATAAAGACTCGATGCCAGCTTGGCGTATCTGCGAATGAGATTGTTGATGAATTGTGTATTGTTCATGGGCAGAATAAAGTATCGTATGCCACAGTCAAATAATTGGTTGACATATATAAAAACAGCAGAGGTTCTATTAATGATGCATAAAAACCAGAATGTCGTTGTAGTGCCACTGCAAATAATAAAGTTGAAATATGTGCGCTATGGTCAAGTCTGATGCAAGAATAACTCTTCTTCATATAGCTAGTAGGGTCAGCATTTAAGCCGCAATTGTATTCCGCAAACTAAAGCGAACTTTCAAAATGAGACGCATTACAGCTAAATGGAACCCTAATTTATTTGACATGCAAAAAAGCGTGTCCGACGGGAAATGGCAAGAAAACTGCTTAACATGTTCTGCAAACATCACAGAAAGAAGTTTCCTGTCGTTATTACTGGAGATGAGACATAGGTGCACGTTTTTGAGCCTACAAGGAAACTTAACAAAAAAATATGGGCTGCCAAACACTGTTGCTGCTCTTCAATTGCAAAAGGTTTATAAGTACCATGAAAGCAATGCCTGTTATTTTCTTTGATATCCGCTGTCCAGTCGTCAGGCAACTTACTATGTCAGTCTGTGGCTGGGTTCGTTTATAAAGAGAACGTGTTTAAACATAAACAACAATGCGTGTGTGTGTGTGTGTATGTGTGTGTGTGGGGGGGGGGGGGTGGGTGTGTGTGTGTGTCTGTCTGTCTGTCTCTGTCTGTCTGTCTGTCTGTCTGTCTGTGTCTGTCTGTCTGTGTTTGTGTGTCTGTGTGTGTCTGTGTGTGTCTGTGTGTGTGTGTCTGTGTGTGTGTCTGTATGTGTATATATTGCTTTTATCTATGTTTTGGTGATGGTGGCGTTTTGTGTGTGGCTTTTCCTCCTTGACTTTCCTAGAGGGTTAGTACATGTTTTCTTCGGGCAATAAAATCTGCAGTGTTCCGCGGAACTGTTGTTGTCCCGATCCCATAAAGGTATAACTAAAACCGGTCAACGACAGCGCTTATGCACGAGAATTGCCTTGTTAATACACGGCTAATCGGGACTACAACAGCGCATTCGGACGAGACTATAACCGAGGTCCGATGTATCAGTGCTTTATACTGGGCATCTAAAAGAACCAGATAAACTCAGTAGATAATACGAGTAGGGTATCGCGACTGGGTTTCTATGTACAGTACAAGCCACGCGGACTTTTTGTTTTCCGTTTTACCAGCGCGGACAAAATTATTTGAGAGCGGGTTTCCAGCACGGACAATTTTTATGGATCACCGCGGACAAATTCTGTGTCCACCGCGGACCGAAATTTACCCTACGGGATATTACCGCCGCCGAGCCATCGCTGTCCGTGCTGATATCAGCGTGGATTGCGGGGCATCACCGCGGACACTACTTTTATGACTGGCAGTCGTTTAATCGATTTAGGTATAAATTATTTAGATAAGATATATACAAAAGCTTACATGTATATATAAATACACATGTGCATTTTTTTTCAAACTGAAGAAACGCATATTGAATATACTGTCAGATCTAGAATTCAAAATGAAATTAGATAGCGTACGTATATAGATAGCCTTCATCCAAAACCCGAGACTGAAACGGTTTCTTTCTGCTAAAACTACAATTTATAGTCAGATTTTAACGATTACCAGACTGTGAATGCTCGAGAAAAAAGAAATAGATACACAATATCAGCAGCAATTGTTTTCACAATCTGATTTTCAGAAAATACGTAGCGCAGAGATTATAGATGTCAGGAGCACTCGGTCATATTTGTTTCGACCCCACGCGCGTATTAACCCTTTCCCTGTTCTATATGTGTTCCAAATTTAAATACAAATGTACATGTACCTACTGAATATTCATGGACAAAATAGTTATAATGAATTATGGAAGGTGGGGCATTGTAGACATTTTAGGAAAGCAAATAAACAGATCTATAAAATTCTATTAGCAAAGTGAGTAGACCCTGATCAGACGGTTCCTCTAGGAGCGGTCTGATCTAGGTCTATTCTCTTGACAAATGCGTGAAAACAGGTTTATATGAGGGAAAGGGTAAAGGGGTGGAGAGTTGTATCCAACCATTATTTGTTGAAATACTTTTTTTGAAACCTTAACACTTTACTCCATAGTTTGTGTTCAGTATTGAAGACAGATGTTTGATTAAAACAGGCTGAATGGGACCATTTTGCGTTTTTCTCAGCCTGCTTTAAGCTACCGTCTACTGTGATATAGAAATATTTCTTATGGCGCATATTCATGAATGTATCAAGTGGAACTATTTTTGAGTGGAGGAATGGATTAACGCACTATAATGAGTACCTATGGAGTAAAGGGTTGAACTGGGTATCATTCGACGAAGAGATGCAAACAGTTGATTAAATAATTATAAAGTTCGAAACGCATCTACACTAATACACTAATACACCGCATCTACACTAATAATCTACACTGTTACAGCTATTCTTGTTTGACCGACCATGTAGTGCAGCTACAAGATTTAAGTTGATATCAGAATTAAGATGAAAACTACTTGGGGGAGAGGACTTCTTAGAAACAACAACAATTGTACAGAGAGAGGGACAAGAAGCCTATAGAGATTGTTTTATTTAACCCTTTCCCTGTTCTATGTTTATTCAAATTTTCAATACCTACTGAATATTCATGGACAAAAATAGTTACAAATGAAATAAGGAAGGGGGAACATTGCATCTATTTTACAAAGCAAAGAAATATATCTATCAAATTATATTAGCAAACAGAGCAGACCCTGATCAGACGGCTCCTCTAAGAGCCTCTGATCTCGGTCTTCTCTGTTTGCAATTGCGTGAAAACACGTTCATATGAGGGAAAGTGTTAAAGTACAATATGAAGAAATTTTGGATACAAAATACCCATTCATTCTATATTTAATATTTTGGGAAATATAGATGGCCGCTCATCAATTATGAAGCGCAATATCAATTATTGGTTATTGACACGCCTATAGGTGACATTTGATTGGCTTGTCTTTTTCAATGGGTGGGTCTTAATGATACTGAACCAATGAGCTGTGACATCTTGATAGTCGCAAAAGAGCGGAAATACCCGATAAGACTTTCTTTAAAGTTATTGATGACCAAATAATTAACACAATGATGACCATAAATCACTGACCCCCTGCGCTGAAACACCAGGGTAGTTTCCATACACTGTAGAGCACGCAAAGCGATCATTGTTTTAATGTATGACCTAAACATTTGACCCTCATTATACTGAACTATCGTCCGCTTCAAAAAATGTAGTCTGCAAAATAAATGAAATAAGCATTGCTTTATTTCGTTGAAAACAAACAGAAAAATGGAGGCAAAGGTCCGGGGGGCAAGTGTCCGGGGGACAAATGTCCGTAAACCGAAATACCGATATCATGAATATTTATTAAATTTATTTTTAAAATAGCATATGTACTGAGGCTGTTTTGGTATTGGAACAAAACTATAGAGTTAGATCCAACATAAATTCATAAGCAAATAGAGAATACCCTGATCAGACGGTTTCTATAAGAGCCATCGTATCCGTGTCTACTCTGTTTGCAAGCATGTGATAAGCGTCGATGCTCTCAGAATTTTTACTTCTGTTGCTGGATCTTTAGCTGAATTCGTAACCTGAAGTTTGGTTGTCGGTGGTTTTCAATCATTTCCCTGTTGAATATTTATGTCAGAAAGGATGACACCATAATATTTATAAGTTGATTTTTATAATGGTGTAGGTACACGGTCCATGACTTTTCTTGGTACTGGTAGAAAATGTAGAGTCAGATCTGATAAAATTTCATAAGTAAACAGAGCTGGTCCAGATCATACGGCTCCAATAGGCGCCTTCAGATCTTGGTCTACTCTGTTTGCAATGGCATGGAAACTGTTTATATATGGTGAAGGGATAAGCAAACAGAGCAGACCCCTGGTCAAACAGCTTCTATTTGAGAAATCTGATCTGAGTCTTATCATTTAAGAGTTTAAATAAATAAACATATTTTTATGAATTGTATAACTTTGAAAACATTCTTGTTATTCTGTCACTTTGTGCTGATTAACCCTTCCCTGTTCAGTATTCATGTAAGAAATAATGATATCATGAATAATTATAAGCTAATGTTTTAAATGGCATTTGTAGACAAGATTGTTTTGATGCTGGTAGAAACTGTAGATTCGGGCCTATTACAATTCAATAAATAAACTGAGCAGACCTAGATCATGCGTATGATATGGGACTACGCTGTTTGCAAATGCTTGAAAGCACGTTTATTTTATAGAATGTTTTGTATTTTAAGGTGGAATGGCCCGTCATTGTTTAACTGTATATTCCATTCATTATATAAGACCTAAATTAGCTATATGAATTTGAATAATAAACAGTGAAGACCCTTGTCAGATGGTTGCTTTTTTAGCAATCTTGTCTGGGTCTACAGTTTTCAAATGTCAGTACTTTTATTTCCCGCATTTAACAATACAAACTATTTGTTTTAAATACTGAAAATTAATTGTGTTAGACAGTTGGAGTCTTTACTATTATATTACTTACTCAGTCTAAATATACTGTAATTTACTAGCTAGACATAAGAAAATAGTAACGATCAAAGGTGCCAGATGGTCAGTAAATCCCCTAATTTCTCAGCGGGAGCAAGTGCACAACTGCCGTCTATCACACACTGTCAACAAAGTTATGAATTGTTACGTAACAGGAATGCGTGTAATGAAACCGAACTACCTAAAGTTATGATTTGTTAAACAGCTTCCCGAAAAATAGAAGGTAACTATGCTTTGACTAATTAGATCTATGACTAAGAATAATTAAACCCTAACGATTTAGAACAGTTAGATTATTGCGAATTCTAGTTCTAAAGACAGTTTAGATTGAAATGATCTAGATCTATTCTAAAATACTTTTACTAGATCTGATACGGTACTTTACAGTAGCCAGAAAGAAGACATTTTACAACACATAAATGAACGCCGTGAAACTGACTGTACATGTATATCTTAATATCTAGATCTTATTAAAACAAAACGAGATTTAAAATTCATTCTAAATACTGTTGATCTAAATTATTCGACGGGTGTATCACAATAGCCTCTCAATACAAAAGCTCCTCATACATAAGCCCCTCACTACAAAAGCCCCTCACAAAAAAACAATACTAACATTAATTGAACTAACTTTATGTGTTTTGTTAAGTGTAATTTTAAAAGGAGTGTGCTAGTTACCTTACTTAACGAATCTTTATAAGCTTGTCATTGAGAAAATAGGGTAGATCCAGATCAGACAGCTCAGTATTTTAATTTTGGTCTACTCTGTTTGAAATTTAAAGAAGTTAAGGAATTAGAAAATGGAAAAAGCTTGTGTTTAAGTTAATTGGGGTAATATTATAATAATTTATAAACGATATGGTTAATAGTGCATCATTCATAGCTATTGAATCTATATTAACTGTCACAAAGCAAACATGGTTGAACCAGATTATATAGCTTTAGATTTGATTTGGGTCTACCCTGTTTGAAATAAATATAAGGAATATCCTCCTTGTGATCTACTATGTTTACTTTTATAAGTATAGAGTGTGCTAATTACCTTACTTAATGAATCTTTATAAACTTGTCATTCAGCAAACAGGGTAGATCCAGATCAGATAGATGTACTTTTGATTTTGGTCTACTTTGTCCAAATATTTGGAGTATAATGATTAATTAACCAAAATAGTGAGGGGCTTATGTAAGCCTTGGCCATATTAGTGAGGGGCTTTTGATCGAGGGCTTTTTGATGTCCTCATCGTTAATATTCAGCGCGAGTGGTCTATTGTCCGAGTGGGCTAATGTCCGCCCATAAAAAAAAACACGAGTGGTCTAATGTCCGCCCTTAGAGAAATGGTGGGCTGATGTCCGGGTGGGCTGTGGTCCGGGTGGGCTAATGTCCGTTTACCTTCTTTTTGTCCTCTTATTTGAGCATGGGGCATTTGCCACCTACTGTTTTGGCTTGGGCGGACATTTGCCCCCGATATTTTTGACATGGCTGACATTTGTCCCCTTTAATTTTTATTTTATTTTACTTGCTCTACTTGCTCGCAAAGGATAAAAAGAAAATACCTACATTATTCTAAAAACAGATGGTTGATTATACAGGAAATCGGTAATGCAGAAAGAGTAAGGAGCTTTCTAAATTACTTCAATTCTGCAATTAGCTGTCATCTGTTTTAAACAAACGTCAAATCAACATTTTTTAAGAATGGTTAGCAATCGCCCCTCAACCGATAATCTTTCTAAACCGATATTGGAGTTACATGTATCCTGTGATTAGTTGCCACCTTTTTCAAATGACAGCCAATTCAACTGTTTTGAATTGTTATTTTACTTCGCTATACCGGGTTGAGAACCTCAATAATCAGGTCATTTTCTCGGTATGTTCACCGGATTCGTTTTATAAGGGTTTGCTGTAATTTTGTTATTATCAGGGGCAGTTACATTTTTAACGCATCGAATATTAGACCACCGGCTTACTTTAAAACTAGCAACTGGCAATTAAATTAAGAAATATCCTTTTAAAAAGAAAGAAAGTTGGCGTATGAGGGACATATTTTGTTGTACGTATTTATTAATAAATCATAGCTACAGTATAACCTCTGCAAAGCAACACTCTGGGGGATATGAACTTCTGTATTGTCGTTGTAGAGAGGTTGATGCTCATCGGAATTTCATGGCAAATCACTCTCAAGAGACAACCCAGTAAGGAACACCTGAGATCTTTTGAATACAGGTGGCTGCTTAATGCAGGACAAAAGTATTTTTATCCTGCATTAATCTGCCACCTGTCTTACAACAGACATTTTATTTGTATCGATGTGGAGAGGTTCCACTGTAAGTTTTGGGGATTCATTTAAAGTGTTGTTGAAAGGAGGTGTTTGCTGTGCAGAGGGCCGTTGTGGAGAGGTTGTACTGTATGCTATAAACCCATTCACTGTCATTATGACGTAATAATCCGTCTAACATAGTCACTGCCAAATCATTGTCTGCTTAAATGTTTCATCTGCTTTTCTTTATAAAAACTTGGAATTTTATGATAGTTTTACTTAACCCTTTCCTCCATAAATACTCCTTTCTACGCCTCTGTAAAAGTCACCTGTTGAAACCAATGTGATAAAAAGAGCATTTGCTCCTACATGTATAGGAGCATATGCTCTATTTATCACAATGGTTTCAAATTACAAAATTCTAAAAACAATAATTTCATCTACTTAATACTCCTTTTCGGTAGAACTATTCAAAGAGGTTGGATCCAAATAGAGCCTACTTGTATGGAGGAATATGGGCTTTAAGAAACTTTAATATGAGTGTCAAATGGTTTGGATACTTATCAGACGCGGCGTCTGATCAGGATCTAAACTGTTTGAAAACATTAGAGTTTTCAAGTTTGACATGGAAGAGTTTAATAGTAAATACAACTTACAATGGGGAAATTGTGATCTATTTCTAAATAAGGAATTGGTCATGGAATTTAAGCAGGTGACACGTTGGTTTAGACATATCCGTTTAACGAAAGAATGTGGGTGTACGAGGTCCGTGGTTTGATAAACCATGTACAGACTGTATACGCTTCTTTAATAACATTGATTAATTTAATTCGTATGCCCCTTCACTCCCAGAATTCGGTTGCCATGACATCAACAACAGTTTAGATCTAGACCAGACGTCCGATATCTCATTATCAAACCAGAACCAAAAACTGGTTTACATCTATATCTACGTTGTTAGAAAAAAAATGGATTATCTTTTTTAATCCATAGGATGCAGGTACGTCATGGCAGTGAATCGATTGAGCAGAATCTAAACATGCAGTACATGTACATCAAGCAGAAAGACAAAACATGTACACAGGTACATTTGTACACAGTAAAATATTAAGCACAAGGGTAATAAAACAACCATACAAGTATTATTCGAATGGCTATTGAAACTGGTTAAAACGTACATTTAAGCTGCCGAACCAAGACTAAATAATGGAGAAAACTTCTAACTTTACAACTCACCTGGCTGAATTGATATTAGATGTATTAGTAAATAAAATCCCTCAATTCTTTCGTCTGCCAGAACAATATTTATATACATGTAGATCTATATAGAAATCATAAGAAGACCAGTCAGGACTATTCTCATAACAGAATCAATAGGTTTTGTTGGTCGTTTCCAGTAGATTTCTGATAATTAAAATTTACACTTATGTGAAACTGAAAACAAAATCTATTGGGAATTAGAATTGGAACCTAAAACATAGAGTCGAAATGAAGATGAATTCACTAACAATGTGCACAAACGTATGCAAACCTGATACAAGTTATACAATCTAGTAACTTATTGTGTGTGTGTTTTGTGTTTAACGGGTGTTCCGTGTTTCTATATAAAACATCTTACGTATTGAACAACAAATAATTGAAATAGAAAGCATACTAGAATATCGCACCCATATTATGCAGAAACGAATCAGACAATTCACGGACAGGTTATATTCCAGTACAATCAATCGCGTCAAAAATAATGGATGCATTAATTTGTGTTTGCCGAATGCAGAACAGTTTCGGTTTGGAATTAGTCTAAACGAACCATTTCTCGAGTGTTTTATTTCATACATTTCATATCAATTTTGCAAAATGTGGATGTATATATTTGTATGTACATGTAAAGAGAAAGATAAGCCGTGAAAATGGATATAAAAGGATGAAAAGGATATAAATATCAATCCAGGTAAGGTCCAGCGCGATCCGCAGTGGTACACAGTGGTCCACGATGATACCACCGCGACCTGCGGTGATAACGATCGCGCCCGGCGACGAGTGCCCCTGTGGAGGGACCAGCGCGGACCCATCACAACCCGCGCTCGATTGCGGAAGACCGCATATCAGCGCGGACAAAAATACCCGTGTCCGCGTTGGATAAAATTGCGATGGGCCGCGGGACTTGTACTGTATCCTCTCTCCTCTCTCTCTGGGCGTCCGATTAGTCCATAGTGTGCAGAAACGGACGTTTATTAGCACAAACAAACATACTTTTTCATTGTTCATACATAGAAAAAGGCGATTATTGTGAAGGCATGTCACGTAAATAAGCATAACCAGTCAAAAGCGCGCTTTGTATTTCCCAAATTGCATTATATGCACCTCGTACGTATGGTTCGCCTTGGTTGTGAACACGTGGCTGTTGGATTCCTGAGAATCTCATCCACCCTGGCCGTTGACTTCATCAAGGAAGCCATCCTTAACAGTAATGTCTTAACATTAGACACATTTGAGCTAGTTATATGAGAAAGGCGTGGGGTGGGAATATCGTATTCGTTCCTGTACAGAGTTGACCTGTCCACTGCCCTTACATTAAATTACTCAGTTTCCCGGTAAGCCAGACTAAGGAACTTAGCGAGAATCCCTGTCGCTGGTATAAACAGATCAGTGATGCAATCAAGATACCCGAGGAACCAACACATACAGGGACGCCTTGTTTGACATAGGCAACCGGACAGAAAAACCTTGCTGACACAACACATGCACGTCAAACAACAAAGGGTTCCATATAAAGCCATAGAATATATCTTTTTACCAACGAAAACATAGACAAATACTTTTCTGAGAGAGCGAGCGGGTTTATGACACACTTATTTTCACTCTCCCTTTAACCTGGAACCCAAGAGGAAACAAGAGATGTCACAGTCACGTGACAAATGCCCCCAAAAATTGTACCCTGTGACCTTGACCTTTGACCCATGGACCAGGGAGTTGACACATCGTCTTTGTGTGGTGAACATTTGTGCCAGGTTCCTTTGAAATCCATCCACAGATAAACAAGTAATTGTATCCTGTGACCTTGACCTTTGACATATGGACCAGGGAGCTGAACGCGACACATCGTCTTTGTCTGGTGAACATCTGTGCCAAGTTATATTGAAATCCATTGATAGATAAAGATGTTACAGACCGGACACGAAATTTGTGACAAAGTAATTGTACCCTGTGACCTTGACCTTTGACCCATGGACCAGGGAGTTGAAAGCGACACATCATCTTTGCCTGGTGAACATTTGTGCCAAATCATATTGAAATCCATTGATATATAAAGATGTTACAGACCGGACACGAAATTTGTGACAAAGTAATTGTACCATGTGACCTTGACCTTTGACCTATGGACCTGGGAGTTAAAAGCGACACATCGTCTTTATGTGGTGAACATTTGTGCCAAGTTATATTGGAATCCATTTATAGATAAAGAAGTTACAGGCCGGACACGAAATTTGTTACAAAGTAATTGTACCCTGTGACATTGACCTTTGACCCATGGACCTGGGAGTTGAACACGACACATCGTCTTTGTGTGGAGAACATTTGTGGCAAGTTATATTGAAATCCATTGATAGATGAAGAAGTTACAGACCGGACACGAACTTTGTGACAAAGTTATTTTACCCTGTGACCTTGACCTTTGACCCATGGACCAGGAAGTTAAAAGCGACACATCGTCTCTGTCTGGTGAACATTTGTGGCAAGTTATATTGAAATCAAACGATAGATGAAGAAGTTACAGACCGCACACGAATTTATTTGGGACGGAAGGACAGACGGACGGACAGACGGACAGACGGACGGACAGACAGACGGACAGACGGAAGGACGAACAATGCGATTACTATATGCCCGCCTTTGGGGACATAATTACGCCCCGTGCTACGAGAAGACGGTGTCATTTTTTAAATAATGTATAACATCTGACATTGGGAGATCCTACGAAAGCAAATGCAGCAATGCGAATAGCAAAGGGAATTGCAGGCTCGGTTTTATTCAGTCTGTTCATGAATAGTAATTAAAAACACCCCTAGCACCGTCTTAAACAGTATTCAATTTTCAAAACTAATAACACCAAAACTAATGATCCCGAAATGCCGGAAAATAATACAACACTGAAATTGAAGTACAAAGCGACAATATTACATACCAACAATGACAAAACTAGAGGATTAAAGGGGAGATAAGTCTAAAATACCTTCACAAAAAACGTGATAATTGCTTCTTGCACATGCACTAATGGTGATGCTTCCAAATAAGTTAAATAAATTCAATAACTTTGAAAATGAAGAAGTGTTAAACTGCAAATGGGCCGACCATACGATCGCCCGACCGACTGACCGCCTGTCTAACTGACAGCCAATCTGACTGACCGCCCAACTGACCGCCCGATCGACACCCAGAATGATTCATATATACCCTCAAACCTCATTTACAGGGCTACAATTATTATAGTATACCAACAGTTGTGTATCCCTGGTTTGTCAACATGCCAATATTACAGTGTATACACAATAGCACAACTGAGTTGTAACACATTGCCTTCATTTTAATGTATTCGGAAGAAAGATTTTATATATTATATATCATATTTTTTACCATGCTAAGATCAGCCGTCGGACGTATACGGCAAGTTTAAAGAGTAATGTTCCCTCTATTTGTTCTCAGGTACTATTTTATTTGGTGGAGACATTGGTATATATATATAACGTAGCATGTGTATCTGCCGAAACAAATTCTTTGCAGGATAAGATTCCCTCAATTGTACAGTACTTCTTCTTCTTCTTCTTTTTCTATTTCTCTCACAAAGCATAGTTTTTCATCTTATATTGGTGTAGTAATTATAGTATGTAATATATGTTGAACAAACTATAGATGAAATGAAATATGTATTACAAAAAACAGATTCCCTCAATTGTGTTAACTCTTTCAGTGCGAGAAACGAGTCACGTATCCCGCCTCAGTGAGTAACACTCTCGTCATTGTCTGTACTGTTTGTCAAGTAAAACAGTTCTACAACATATCCCTGATTATTCCCGATAAGCTTCACCTGTTAAATTTTGGAATGGTCTATTCAACATTCATCGTCGAAATGGTTGAGAAATTGCTCACAGATATTGTGATGTATTTATTGTAATTTACGTTACTAGATTAATACAGTATTGGTTTTTTTTGTATTTATGACACACTATGGTTATACATGCAGTTACCGTAGCTGTGTAGAATTATTTATCTATATTTTAATTTACCCGCATTTAATTGTCAGGTCTACATCAGGGTAAATTATACATGTAAGTTGCGATTTTATTTGTTTGTTTGTGTCGATGTTTAACGTCGCCTTACCAGTATTTCAGTCATATCGCCACGTCAAGGAGGATGATAACTTCAGAGGATGTTCCGCTCGTGAAACAACTTGCGTTGTTTTATGCACAGAATATCCGAGTAGAAACACCGACCTACCACAAGTAAACTGGTTTCCCAACCCGCAAAATCCAAATGCAAAGCTGGGATCGAACCACAGCGATGAGGAGTTAAGTGATTGTGACTCGACGTAGCCTACTCCACTAAATTATCGTTTTGTATAACGAAATATAAGACAATAATCAATATAGCTATAGTATTGGGCATGCTTAGTGTTAAGTCTAGAATTGTATGGTTTACAGTTCATGTCAACATTATTTTGACATCTTAATGCACTGAAATAGAATATGTCATATATGCAATTTGTGTTTGCAATTTACTAAGCCGATAGCAGTACAATATCAGTTCACGGTAACACCGACATTTAATATTAATTATCAATTATAACAAACGGCGCTAATTATTGTAGTTATGATTTTTTCGAGCTGATGCTACGTTTTTCATTCCTGCATACACACTTAACCTAAAATAAATGTAGACGAGACTGAAATTTCTATTGATATTGTAGTTGTATACCACAACATACACATACGAATATTTATACATTTTCGTAAATGCTTTGGTACTTGTAACAACGACATATATTAACACAACAGCAATGTAGTACTCACTATTATCACAACATGTTCCAGCGAACAAATAAGTGCAGAGGCATCTACGACCATACGATGAACTACTATCAGATACTATTCCACCTCCATTGAAACACACATCACCACAGTTTGACCTATCTCAAGAATCGTCATTGTTCTTTCCACAGTCAGACAGACATGCGTACCAGTTGTCAGCTAAAGAGTGCTTGCAACACAATGGTCGACTCCTACTTCTGACTCCACCCCACAAGTTCTCGTGCACGATCCCCATGCTCCCCATTCAAGCCATTGGCATGCATGTGGGCACTAACCAGATATAACATCACCACACGACAAGTAAATTATGAGGAAACGTAAGAGCATTCGAATTCCCATTTTGTAAACAGCATTGCCCTTTCACGTAGTAAATGATAAATTAGTTCCAATGTAAACAGAGAGTTTCGAACAGCATTTTATCACTGGCATATATCTTCCTGTTCGTCATCAACCCATGGAAAACCTGATCCGTTTATTGTGATAAATCAAGTACTACAATAAAACAAGCACAGTCTAATGCAACTTCGAGAGCATTTGATAAATACAAGAGTATGGTAAAACGACTATAACTCGTATCATAAACATGATATAAATTACTTTATATATTGTCAACAGTAAGTCGAGTGGGTTATATCGAGGGGCCTATTGCAGTCGAATATTACAGTTTCGCATCAGTACTTCTTATATTGACTATGATTTAAGTCAAAGTGACGAATCAAAACAATACTTACAAAATCGCATTTCCCGTTGCTTAGGGTTTCATAGAAAAATCGAACAGTTTCTGAGAAATGGTTGCGGACATAAAAACGTTTCATTCTTTTGCAATGAAGGACAATACGTCTGCAGTTTTAAACAATATAAATGATAAATGGTGTCCTTCTGCTACTCAACACTTTCACAAAGTTTCATATAGACACTTTAAACAATTTCTGACACACGAAAACGTTAGGTTTTTCTCAAAGGGCCATAAGTCACGTGTTTCAAGGTCAATATAAATGAAACTTGTAATGCCGCATGTCTTTATGCTACTTAACCATTATGTTTTAAACCGGCTTTTTCTGAGATGTGTTTCTGGGGCGCATGGACAACTGTAGACGCGCAAGCAACAGTAGGCGGACAGCGCGAAATATATACATGTATCCTTCGCCTTCGGCGGCGGATAATTAGTTAATTAGCGTAAACAATTACTTTTTTAACATAATATATGTACATTGTATGTTATAAAAAGGATACCGGGGTTCGAAGACCAATCAGATGAATGAGGATTTTCTCAAACTCAAGCAACACGTTTTATAACCTCGGGATCAGGTCAGAATCGTATATGAAAACGTTTATCTGATGAAGCATAGGCACTTATGCTTTTGTATGCCACTGCAAACACAGCATACCCGACTGTTATGTAGGCTATGTTTACTTTAAAAAAAAATAAACACTTGATTTTACAGTTTCTGTCATGATACAAAATAACCTTTGCTAGTACCACTAAATAATCAGTTAATTAACAATTATTATGTAGTTCATGTATATACATGAAGTAAATGCTTTTCAGCACGATCCTGGTATTCAGTTTATTCAGTGACGGTAGACATGTTCGTTTTCGTTCATCAACACATCATTAGCTGTTTTAATCTTTTAACTGCAATATCATTTTAGTTAAACTCTTCAAAATTAAATTTAAAGCCAATCCATATTTCATAGAAGAGGGGCCCTGCAACAAAAATATGGCCTGGTGACAACCTTGACATTGATCGTTGTAGAAAACAGTGTATATCGTCCCCGATCCGTTTGATCAATATGGGTTTACACTGCATGATATGGCATACTTGTTTAGCCATTCATGTAATCCATTAAATATGTCTTGACAAAAAAGCCCGTGTAACATTTTCTATTTTGGGACCCCTAAGGTCAGTCAAGATAAACATTGAACTAGAGGTTTGTTTTTGTCACAAAAACAGATGTCTCCCCCTCCCATCCTCTTTCCAATACACAAATGTAATGTCTGTAACTTATCAGGGTCTAATATTTAAGTCATCAGGGACAATAACTACAAAGTTATCAGGGTGAGACAATTAAAAACAACCAGGTACACAACTAGACCTATCACTGAACGTGATTCATACCCCCACCTGGCATCCTTGTTGGAAAAGGCATAATATCGGCCCTTGGTCAGATTATAGCCCTTGTGAGGTGAACAGGTGTGTGAAGTTTCATTAGATTATCTTCAATGCTAAAGAAGTTATGACCAAGGTTAAAGTTTCTCACAATGACGACGCAGACAACGACGCCAATGACTACGCCAGGGTGATGGCAATATCTTGATTTTTTTCTTCAAAAAACAGCAGTGCTAAAAATGACCTTTGACCTTGAACAGTGACCTTGACCTTGGCATGTGACATGTCAAAATGTGCAGCTTCATTAGACACACATGCATGCCAAATATCAAGTGTTTACCTGCAGTGTTCAAAAATTATAGCCAATGTTAAAGTTGGTAATTTTACCTATGTATTTGACCTTTGACCTTGAACAGTGACCTTGACCTTGGCATGCAACATGTCAAAATGTGCAGCTTCATTAGACACACATGCATGCCAAATATCAAGTGTTTATACCTATGTATTTGACCTTTGACCTTGAACAGTGACCTTGACCTTGGCATGCAACATGTCAAAATGTGCAGCTTCATTAGACACAAATGCATGCCAAATATCAAGTGTTTATCTGTAGTGGTTCAAAAGTTATAGCCAATGTTAAAGTTGGTAATTTGACCTATATATTCGACCTTTGACCTTGAACAGTGACCTTGACCTTGGCATGCGACATGTCAAAATGTGCAGCTTCATGAGACACACATGCATGCCAAATATCAAGTGTTTATCTGTAGTGGTTCAAAAGTTATAGCCAATGTTAAAGTTAGTACTATATATTTGACCTTTGACCTTGAACAGTGACCTTGACCTTGGCATGCGACATGTCAAAATGTGTAGCTTTATGAGACACAAATGCATGCCAAATATCAAGTGTTTATCTGTAGTGGTTCAAAAGTTATAGCCAATGTTAAAGTTGGTAATTTGACCTATATATTCGACCTTTGACCTTGAACAGTGACCTTGACCTTGGCATGCGACATGTCAAAATGTGCAGCTTCATGAGACACACATGCATGCCAAATATCAAGTGTTTATCTGTAGTGGTTCAAAAGTTATAGCCAATGTTAAAGTTAGTAATTTGACCTATATATTCGACCTTTGACCTTGAACAGTGACCTTGACCTTGGCATGCTACATGTTAAAATGTGCAGATTCATTAGACACACATGCATGCCAAATATCAAGTGTTTATCTGTAGTGGTTCAAAAGTTATAGTCAATGTCCCGATCTCGCGCGACAGACGGACGGACGGACGGACGGACCGACGGACCGACGGACCGACGGACAAGGTGTTTCCAATATAGCCCCCACCACAGGTGGTGGGGGTATAATAACACATGCTGGTCAACATTCCTGTGAAGTTTGGTGACTCTAGCCCTAGTGGTTTCAGAGATGCATGTGACACAAAGTAAAGTTTCTCTTATTTTAAGTCATAAGGAGCAGTAATTCCAAAGTTATCAGGGGGAGACAATTAAAACTCCCAGATGCACAACAACTTATGTTGGTGAACATTCCTGTGGTGTTTGGTGACTCTAGCCCTACTCGTATCAGAGATACGTGCAGCAGAAATTTTCTCTAATTCTAAGTTATCGTATCAGGGGCAATAACTCCATAATTATCTGGGGAAACAATTCAAAACACCAAGGTGCACAACAACTCATGTTGGTCAACATTCCTGTGAAGTTTGATTACTCCAGTCCTAGTGGTTTTAAAGATATGCATGACACAAAGTTTCTCTAATTTTAAGTAATCATATCATGGGCAATAACTCCACAGTTATCTGGGGAAACAATTCAAAAATCCATAGTGAACAACAACTCATGCTGGTCACCATTCCTGTGAAGATTGGTGACTCTAGTCCTAGTGATTTTAGAGATATGCACGACACTAAGTAAACTTTGTCTAACTTTAAGTCATCAGGGGCAGTAACTCTAAAGTTAAAAGAGGAAACAATAAAAATAAACCAAGTGCGAAACAACCCATGGTAGTGAACAATCCTGTGAAGTTTGGTGACTCTAGCCCTACTGGTTTCAGAGATACGCGCAACACAAGGTTTGTATGAATTTAAGTGTTCATACATGTATAAGGTTCAATAACTCAACAATTATCAAGGGGAGACAATTAAGTAATTAGGGGCAATAACTCCAAACTTATCAGGGGAGACAATTAAAGATACAATGGTGCACAACAACTCATGCTGGTGAACAGTCCTGTGAAGTTTGGTGACTCTAGCTTAACTGGTTTCAGAGATATGCGCGACACAAGTTTGTGACAGACTGACAGACAGACGGACGTACGGACGGACGGACAGACGGAGATCCGTCAAATATGTACTCAATGACTTTGATGAAGCCCGAGGAACTGTAGGGAAGCCGTTAACCCATTTGCCCCCACTATCCCATATAGGGGACGTAGGCAAACAGTGTAGCCACTGATCTGACGCCGCATAATGCGGCGTCTGATCAGAGTCTACACTGTTTGCTGATAGTAATTTCAATATAAAACAAAACGAAATTGAAAATTTAGGCCAGGCACTCCTTAGATAAAGAAAAATGGACTAATTAAATATATAAACATGGACGAATCCACTGGGAGTAAATGGGTTAATGTTTACTTTGTCGATTGGTCAATGTCAGAATGTCATGTAAAATATTTACTTGATAAGATTTAAGGTTTATATTTGAAAATAAACTTACTTCATGGCTGATTGATTGTCGACTGTAGTGTAATTCAAGTATTCCAAATAATAGGACTGAATAATGATAATGATCCTAAAGATAAACGATGAAAGGCCCATAGTCAACTTGTAATCGTTCATTTTGAAATGTTGGCAGAAATAAATTGATTTACATGCGTAATAAATGTTATCGCAGATTTGTCAGGACGACATAAGACAATTGAGTTATAACCTTGAGGGCGCTGTTTTGCATAAAGAGTCATAGTTCGTTCTATAGATAAATACCCAAATAATCTATGACCCACTTGAATCACTTTATTATTCATATCTATACACCAGACCTTCTTGTTGGTAATGAATTGGTGTCGGTATAGCTTTTGCAACACATGCTTCCATCTAAACTCGACATGGCGGACATCAACAAAGACTTGAACGAAGACGAAGATGTTTTGTTTGGCTTACTGTACAATATTACTTACGAACGTACTTTCAAGTCAGTACTATCATGACTTTCCTACTGCTTGCTACCCATAATATGTTATATCAAGGAGGTTTGCTTAACACGTAGTATTGTTTCTTTAGATAAGTTAGTTATATACACCTGTGTATTGTTTTGTTTAAACTTATATATATAGTCTTACAGGTACATTTGCAAAGTTCCCCGTTCCTAGTTTTTAACAATCAGGGGAAAAGCATGCTCAATGCCGCTAAGTACCTATATAAGGAGCTGTTTTAGAAGATTCAGCGGCTTTGTTCAGGACAGCCGAAGGTATATCTCACCTCCCGTCAGAACAAGACCTCTTTATCTCCCTCTAATTCTTCTGTTTCTTTCTTTCTATATTTAGGGTGCAAAAGCAACATTAGGTATTTGACATAATTGACTATGGTTGTCCACTGTATATATTTTGGTTTGAAATAAGGTATTGAAAGAGAATTAAATAAAATATAGGATCCCCTAGACACCTAGAGTTTTGAGTTCTATTGCCTCAATATGTAACTTTTAATAGAACCTTGGAAACCTAGCATAAAAGCTAGGACGGTTACATTTTGGGGGCTTGTCCGTTTTATTCTGATAGCTCGTAAAACTTGTTTTAGCAGAAATTGCCTTTCTTTTCATTTTGTGTGTATTTTAAGAAAGGATTGGCTGAGTTTAAAACAGCTTGGATCTTGATAAGATGCCAAGTAACTCGGTGTCTCATCTTGCTCCAAGCGTTTTGCAAAACGAATAAGGTCGCAGTTAGCAGGCTCAGGATTAAAGCAGTTTAACCTGTACAATATGTATGCAGTGGTGGTATATATTGATCATGTTGGTGTATGTATGTTATTACACAAAGCCCTGATGACATAAATATCCCACCTAAACGTTTCTACAAATTTAATGTTTAACCTTTTCGCTGTTCAATATGCTCAAAAGGAATCGTTAATATTCATTAGCTGAATATTTAATGTAATATTTTCAAGGGAGTTTGCTTTGACAAAAGGTGGAGATTTATCATGTCAATCGCAATCAGCGCAGAACCTTAACATTGAATGCAAATATCGGATATTAGTTATTCAAATGTCATATAATGATTAATTTCGAGCCCAATGTTTGCTAATAAATAGGCATTGTGATTATCTAAATAAGGTATCAAATTGTGCGTTAGATTTGTTTGCGTCATTACTTAATATCAAAGTACGTTATTGTCCCATATGAACTTTACGGTCAGTGAACGGGTATAATTATTAATCATGCTAAACCTTAACACGCTAACCGCGACCTTCTTTGCATTTGCAATCATTTTTGTGCAACAACGTCTATCGTTTCTATAAAGATAAACGAAATTGGCCTGTCCAAACAGTTGAGCAGATATCATTTTTCCACGGCGGTATAAAAGTATCTGTCATATCCAAATATCATGTGATTATATGCTATTATGAAAATGTGTCTAATTATTATTCATAATGTCATTGTCTCTAACATGAATATTAATGAGTAAAGGGTTTACTGCACACTGTGTAACTAATATTATCTTCATATTAGCCAACTGTTTAAACAACTTACGCCCATATCAAAGTGTGGCGTACTTACATTTTCTGATCTAAGTAGCTAGTATTATAACCAATATTTATTTTATTTGTTACTATACCTAGAAATTACAAAATGTTTACCACTTGAAAGGCTTAATTAAGTCCCTTAATCTATAAATATGTCTTTGCAACCTGTGTAGACGGACGGTTCCTATAAAAGGCGACTGGCCAGGTTCTGCCCTGTTTGCTTATGTTAAAACCCTGTGTTCGTGTGTTATTGTTACAAATAATAAAACTACATGATGGCATTATTTCTAACATGAACATTTACAAAAACGTAGATTCCTTTATGTGCCGGCAAATAGCAGTATCTGAAAGAGTGCACTGGCTTACCAGCATGTGCTGCCGATTTGTTTGCATTTTATACAAGACTAATGACTACCGTTAATTGTTTTTGGACGGTATCTAATATGTATTTTGATGTTGCTGACAAGGTTTCAGACATGTCAACACTGTGTCAGTAACAAACAACGTGTGGCATCAGCCAACATAGTTACAAGTTAGTAAACCTGTCAGGTTAGCCTAGCCAGGCGACCCCTATAGTACAATATATAAGGACAGATAAATGACCAATCACTGATATTATACCTAACAAATGACGCCTGGAAAATGCATGTTTCATCACAAGGTGCAACTAGTTTCAAAAGATGATTACTAATTGTCAAAGTGATAAATGTCATAAATATAATGTATCATAATATCGACAGTGTCCATTAAGTGACCATGGTACCCATCAACTGACCTCGCCTATTGCTTTAAATGGGAACATCGCTGCCTTGTGGATCGTCGATGGATCGGCAAAGGCTAAAGGAGACAGTCCCTTAATAAAACACAGGAGTGAGTTGATCTCCATAGACTGTTCGTTTCATCAACTCCATACTCTCTCCGGTAACTCCTACAGTCAACCTGATAACAGGCGTAGTGATTTTTCTATTCCTCTGGATCCTACCAACAAAAACGAAAAGGGCACTGTTTACTTGGCGACACAGTATCTCCATAAAACTGCCTCATTATCAATGAGCTGTAACTCCAACTATATCAGGAGTACGAGCAACACAAGAAATGACAGTCACCGGTGATAAATCACGGTTCGATTGACTTAGAACTAGTTGTCAGGGGTCATTTCCCGGCGGTGGGAGAGGTTATTCAACTCCATTGGACAGCTACCGCCAGCCTGATACTGAGCAGCATTCGGCTAGCACGGTGCTGTCCCGCCATTGATCACCTGTATTGCAGGGTGCGTAGGACTTAGAAACATTCCGTCTAGTGGATAATACCTATTGCACCAACGAAAAGAAGAACCCAAACAAATAGGCCAGCTCTCAGAATTGGGTACCAGAACGTACGCACGATGGCAACCACTTTATCATTCAACTTTAATACCATCTCTGACATCAGAAATAAATATGCAGTCATCAATAACGACATACGGTGTCTCCATATCAACATAACAGCACTACAGGAGACACGACTTGTTGCGTCTGGCTGCTAAAAAGAATCTGGCTATACCTTCTTCTGGCTAGTCAAAGTCAAGGCAAAAAGTAGGATGAAGCTCGCGACATGTCGGTTTTGCTGTCAGAAACTCGCTGCTGGACAACGTACAGCTTAGCACCACAGCCTCTGATCGCTTGATCACCCTTCAATTCAACACTACTGATGGACATATCAAATCGCCCTTTGTCTACACACAACCCCTTATGGCTGCTTACTAAGTGAAGGATGACTTCTACAGTCAACTTGAACTCCTTATTAAATGTCTTCCCAATCCAGAAAACCTTATCATCTTGGGAGACTTCAATGTGTGCGTGGGAAGCGACAATGAATATGGCCGAACTGCATTGTCCACTTTGATATCGGGAAGTGTAACGAAAACAGGCAACGGTTTATTTGCAACTATCATCACTTTCTTCAGTACCAAACCTCATCTAAGTATGTCCTGGAGACATCCACGATCAAACCATCGGCATCAGCCAGACCTAATCCTTACGAGACGCAAGTTCTTGCCCACTTTCTCATGACCATATCATACCATAGCACCGACTGTAATACAGACCTACTGAGTATCGGGAATACCTGAAGAATATCATTCATTCAGCTGCACATTCCTCCTATGGAAATACGAAAATGGCCAATATAACGATTGTTTTGAAGAATACCCGGAAAGCTCAGCCCGCTGGTAGAGGCGAAACGGTCTCCTTTCTAGCGCACAAGGCAAATCCCACACAGGCAACACTAGACAAACTGAGATCTGAGAGGAGCAAAGTCTAGGAAGCAGTTAATGAGTGCACAAACGAATACTGCACAACTTCAGTAGTTCGTACAAGAATCGTCTGATCTTGATCTGATGTGTTTATGTATGGATTTATATAGTTCTGTTCTTTTTTGTCTACGCCCAAGGTTCTCTTTTGAAGATTACATTATCAAAACAATCTACTTAATGATTATTCATGAACTGATAACTTAGTATGGGGTCTGGCTGTTTCTTTTGTCTAATAATGCATATTGAATGTTCCTCATTAATTCTTCTATATTTCGTTTTGATAGAGATGGGTGGGTACATTGTATGCCACGAATTCATATTCATATTGTTGCAGTATGTGGTGGATTTGTTTATTCTATTCAGACAGTTTTACTTTTCTGTTATATTCAATTTAACCTTTCTTTTCTATCCGTGTGTTTTTTTTTGTACTAAGTTGTTGTGCATTAGTTGCTATGTATTATTTGTATCAAAGTTGTATCATGTACTACTGTCAGTGTATTGAGGCTGATATATAAATAAGTATTTCAATCAACAAGACAGCCCCTCTAAAGTCAAATTTGGGTGAACTCATCTCAGACGAATAAAACAACTTTGGAGGTGGATGGTCATTACACGGAGCTATATTCCTTCAAGCGATGATGACATGTCTGCCTTTGAACATCTCCCTGTCATGCCAGAGCTAGATGAACCTCTCTCAATTAAGACAATAGCTCGATTGCAATTAGGAAAAAACACCAGGCTGCTCGCTGAAAGGGTATACCCAGAATCCCAGTGTAGTTGGTTTCTGCCCAGAACGATCCACTGTCGACATGATATTCCCAATCCGGCAGCTCCAAGAGAAATGCAGATAACAGAACGAGTCTCTCTTCATAGTTTTCTTTGATCAGACCAAGACGTTTGACCTTGCAAAACATTTAATGTTTAAGATGCTGCCTCTGATCGGTTGTCAACCGAAACAATGTGTATGATACGTTCATTCATTGTGGTATGATTACTACATTTCAGTGTGAAGGTGACGTTTCAGCTGAGCTTGAGGTCAAGGATGGTGTCTACCAAGGCTACATTCTAGCATCAACGCTTTTCGGCATCTTCTTTGCCTTACCCCTCAAGCATGCATTAATGTCCACAACTGACGGTGTCTACCTGCATACCAGATCTGATGGGCGCCTATACAGCATCGCAAGACTACTCTCAAATAACACGATTCGTACAGTGGCAATCTTCTGTTTGCTGATGACGCTGTATTAGTATCCAAAAACTGAAGAGTGACTTCATAGACTGATAGACAAATTCTCAAACGCTTGCTATCACTTCAGTCTAGGCATCAGCATAAAGAAGACAAAAGTTAAGACACAACAATCCCTCCCTCTATAACACTCAACTGGAGAGAACCTTGAAGAAATTCATCATTTCCAGTGCGATGGCCCAACAACAACAAGCAATCACTCGCTCGATGTAGAAAGCAGCAAACGCATTGGCAAAGCCTCAACATCACTATCAAATCTAAAAAGGAAAGTGTAGGAGAACAAACATGTATATTTCTACCAAGATGAGTGTCTACAAAGCACGTGTCATGAGCACTGTCTGTACGGCAGTGAATCTTGAAATATGTACTATTCAAACCTGAGGTATTTCACATGCTTTGCCTTCATAGGATACTAGACATTGCCTGCAAAAAAAAGTGACAAATAAAGATGTCCTCACCAGAGCCGGTATACTGTCCATGTACACGCTCCTTCGTCAGTCCAGGCTGGTGTTGCCATGTACACCGTATGAGCGATGGGCGAATACCCAAGGACCTACTTTGCGGAGCACTCGCCTGTGGGAAATATTGACCGCCCGCATTTTCGCTTCAAAGACGTCCGTAAGCTGGACATGAAAGGTTGTAACATTGACCGTAGTACATAGAAGACGTATGTTAATGATTGTTCCACATGGAAAGGTTTGAAACACAGTGAGACATCACTTCATGCTATGATAGACGCAAAAGGAAACAGATGGAAAGCCAGCGTAAATAACATTGAAAACATTAAAACACAGAACATTTTCCAGAACATTAAAACACGAAATGACACCGCACCAAACACCATCAAACCAGAAACGGTATAGCCACAAGACAAAACATAACAGGACGCATATCAAGACGAAAAACATTAAACATTCAGCATATTAAACAACAAAATTGACCATAGGCTGAAAGCAGGAGTACCGCCTTGGAACGGTCAGTAACCAAAATAAGCTTAAACCACCTGGTTTACGGGTTCCCAACCTCGTCGTTATCCCACTTTCACCAAAGTCAAAATGTAAATAAAATTCCCCCTCCAGACAACTTCACAACATGAATAACGATGTCTGCAAAATGAAATGACTTTAAAATAAACGTTAGAGGTAAACAAGCGACGTCACCATTTAAATGACGTCATAAATTAAAAGTACGGGAAAACTATATGAAACACTTCTACACCGACATTTTATAAAACATAAATCGCAAGAAGATACAAATACTAGTGGATATTAAGTATGTACAACTGTTTTGTTTGAAAAAAAATAAACTTAGCATCGTAGACATGTACTCGATGACTATTCAGAGGTCAGAGCAGCTGTGGGAAAGTCATTTGGGGTACGACATAACTGGCAAAATACAAATATCTAATTTCCTCCCTCCGTAAAGGGGTTTAACAGGGAATCTTCATAGTGTATTAAGTCTTTCCCGTCGTCGCACAAGCAAAGAGGAAAGCATATATATGTGTTACTACACAACTTGTCAAGGCATTTCTCCATAGTCTACAGACTGACGAAGGCCAAGTCAAGTCAGGTCAAAACATATCGGAGGAAATTATGCTCATGATAATTAGGCATATTAGTGAACATCCATTATTTTATATACCTAAGCCCCTAACGAACCCATGACAGAAAAGGGCGACGACGTCGTTGGATGAGACGATAAATATAGATTCAATGAATAGTCGCCGATCTCCTCTACTCCAAGCCAAACACAAACTAGTTTTTTTGTTATTCCATTCCTCGATATTATACAGAAATAAAAGAAACACATAGTTTATATCATTTATTGGGGCCTCTCAACAAAAATGATATCTATAAGCAGAGAACGCGATACACAGCCGATGCAAACAGTGTATACAGTGTATACTAAGATTAATCGCCTATCTAAAATACAGCGATTTACAAAGAATGCAATGCTGTTTGTTGTCAAGATAGTAAACAATCAAGTTGGACCCTATAAAATGCAGCTCAATGGCACGTCAACTTATTTAGTAGGCAAGGATACAAATATTGAAACAACTATTTCCTGGTGTATTATGTACGAATTAAAACCTTTTCAAAATTCGATTTTAGACATAATACAATAGGGTCTGTCTTAAGCGTCCATTGATTGATTGATTTAACATCGGATTCTTAGACAAAAGATAGTTTCTTAAAGGGGATGTCCCTACATTTGACGCGTTTCATAAACACTTAAAATATACAAAACTCGTTTGTTTATATGCTGAAAAGTAGTATATCGCAAAAAACCCCATCCAATTACCGTTTATAATGACAAAACATCAATGTGTTTGATATCGCCGATCCCGGTTTTACTCCCCGATGTTTCAGTTTTATACGGGTTGGGTTTTAGTTTCGTAACTGTTCGCCCTATTCGCGATTCTCCGACCACTACCGAGAAAGCTATTACGTAAACAATGGAGGGATCGGGTGACCATCGGCAAAACGCGGAAGAATTTAACGGAAAAGGCCGATAATAGTGTGTTGTAGAACAAAAATTATCAGTATTGATGAAATCGGTTTATTTGTATCACAGGGGCATTTTTCGATATAAGTTCAAATTGGGAACCTTCATAATAATGATAGAGCATAACAAATACCAAGTTTTAGGATATTATTGAAAATATCCGATCATTGTAGGGACTTCCTCTTTAATGCAAGATAAAGTTAATGCAGAAAACCCCTATATGAGCTTTCTGCATTACTTTCGACCACCTGCCTTAAACCATTACCTCATATTGACGCATTCTAGTGTCTCAGTCAAAGTCATGTTTGAAACGATTGTGGTAAATAGAGCATTTACTTCATATGATTAAGTTAATGTTCAATTTATCACAATGGTTTTATAACTACACAATTCAAAAAAATCCTTTTGACTAATAACTGCTCCTTTTCGGTAGATTTATTGAAAGAGTTATCTAGATAAAGCTTACGAGGTAATAGGTTTAACACCAAGAATTAGATACTATTTTAGTGGACATTTAAGACAGGTTTTACTGTACTACCGTCTTGATATATAATGTAGGCTATCAACGACATGTGAACACAGTAAAATGTCAAACAGTGGTTATATGACAATGAGCTCAATTAGTTAACGTAGTGTCTGTAAAAGAAGATGGTTACTTAATGCAGGAGATTGCTGTATTATTTTTGGCTTGCATTAAGCTATCATCTGTTTCAAATTCCAGAATTAAAGGGTGTTAGCGAGACTTTACAGTATTGTCAACTTCAATTTTTTGAAGGTTTCCTTTTGTGTCTTTTGAAATAGTATGCTCCTGTCTCAAACAATATAGGCATTGATATCTCGTAGAGATTAAAACCGCAGGGCAAAGGTTATTATGGGTTTGTACAAGGAGTCAATGGGGTTTAAACCAATTCACACTTCACAGGATATCTTATAAATACCTGCATGCTTTCATTTCTGCTTGATGTTTGCTTTGTGTTTTTTGTAATGACTTCTGGTAGAGTAATGTGCCCTGTTGATCTCGAAGTTTTATTAAAAGCGTTAACAATATCGGCCTTTGTATCAGGTTTTAAGCTAAGCATAAAATCCCTCTCATAGCAATACAAAAACAAATCTGCAACAAGGGGGCACAATTTGTACCCATTGGTATACCAACAACTTGGCGATATATGGTATCCCCATAATGCACAAATATATTATCTAGAAGAAAGGTAAGAGATCTACAAACATCAAGGCAAGTCCACATTGTGTAATGTTCAACTTCTGAATTCGAAAAGAATGAACGTTGGACGTTACAAGCAAGGAACATTTTATTTTCTCTGGCAAAGGTTTTTTCTATTAATTTAATCAGTTTATCCTTTAAAAGATGGTGAAGTAGAGTAGTATATGGTGTAGAGAAATCATATGAGCTCAGTGAAGAAATGTTGTTATACTGTTAATTTTCAAGTTTAGTTAAAACATATGAATGGACCAAAAAACATTAATACCAGAAATTTCATATATTTTATCACAGTAACGTTTTACATGTTCGTTGATCGTAGTAAGAGAGGACGTCAAAAGTTTAGATATTTTAGTAATAGTTCAATAACTAGAGTTGGCAATAAAACGCGTCTTATAAGGGTCTGTATGAAGTTTCGGAATCCAGTACAAAGTAGAAAGTTTATGTTGTTTTATGTTTTGACGTCTTAAAAGTATTGCACATATAGCATGTTCCGAGACTATATCTTTGTCAGGTCTTTGAACTGTAATATAAGTTTGACAACCAGTTAGCTCCTTCTTAAAAACATCAACATAATACAATCTTCAAATAATGTTCGTTTTACTATTTCATCGTCACATCCAAATACCATTTAATTACGTGACTATTTCCATTGATTCTTAACAGAAGTGTGCCGAACAACTTTGATCGAAGGGCGACGATGGATATGGTTTGCACCGGTATCTAGCCATATGGCTAATCCATTCAAACAGCACACATTAAACTTTCTATCTAGCAAAGATTAAGGTCAGTCAAGACTGAATCTGATCGATTTAAGTGATTTGATTTCGTCGGAGTCTTTCAGTTGTTATTTTAAAATCTGAATCATTTTCTCTCCCTCTCGTGATAGATAACCTGCAAGGTGGGTTTCATATATGACAAAAAAGAGGTTTGATTCTGATGAGAGCGACCTGTTTGATTCCAGAATAAAAATGAGAATATGTAGTGTAGACTAAAACGACAAATTCCTTAGAAACGTGATCTAGAAGAATCACACGAGTGGAATGGTGGTCCCTTGTCCATTGTGCCGTTTATTGTATTTTAACATTGGTTCATTTCTTGAAAAAGCAATATTTTTCTAGTCAGTCATGTTTTGAGTAATTGCAATATTATAATAACTATTGGCATAGGGTCACCTAAGGAATCTGCATTTTGGCACAGTGTCACCTGAGAAATATTCCTGCAACCTTTCACTGACATCCAGTCGCTGGTTTTAGAGGAATCTATACTACTGACATACTATAAATATTAAGCCTGCTGTTGACATTCATGTAATTACAATTGCTTAGACAACTTTGGAAGAGTTACCTAAGTAAATTTAACGCAAACATATTTCGGCCAGAGGGCTCTGAAAACTTTTTAAATTTTGTTTTCATTGTGGAAATTAACTGATTTATACCACATTACAATGGAATACACTAATTCTGAAAATGGGTGATCCCTCAGAAGCAAAAGTATCAATGCAAAAAGTGAAAATTGCAGACTCGGTTTTATTGAGTCTGTTCATGAGTAGTAATTAAAAGTGCAACACTACTCACGCCCCCTAGCACCGGCTTAAGCAATATTCAATTTTCAAAACTAATAACATCAAACCTAATGATCCCGAAGGACCAGAAAATATACCAACACGGAGAATGAAGTACGGGGTAAGTCGTGAATGAAGTAAGTCGCTTCACACAAGACGAATGTCAAGGGTTACGCACACTGTACTGTTACAGGATTACATTAATGCTCTTTTCTCAAGGTAATTAAACGTTTTGTTTTTATTTGAATTTACTCTCAAGAATCTGATTTGAGCAAGCGCAAACTCCGGCCTATCCAAAACTTGAACATTATATATTTTATAAAAGTCATTCGTCTTATTTGTTAACGCTTACAGCTTTGTTAAATCGTTGATACCAGGTTAGCAAAATGATTCGCCGTTTGAAATTTATCGTAATATACTGAGTGTTAAATAATGAGCCACACCGGGTAACAAATAAGGAATCAAACTGGACGACTAATAAAGTGTCATACTTGTTGACGAAAAACGTGATAAATAAAGAGTCAAATCGGGTGACAAATAACGAGCCTTACCTTTTGACAAAGCACGAGTCATACCGGGTGACAAACAAGGAGTCACACCGGGTCACAAATAACGACACAACCTGGATGACAAATAACCAGTCATACTATCCAGTCCAAACTATTGGTATCTAGGCCATTAACGTCAATTAATTCTTCTCCTGCTTGCTACATAGGCTTCAACCATTTAAATGGCCATCCTGGTTCGCGTTACACGAGTCTTCTTGATAATTACAGCATTGATTGATAGGGCGCCCCGCCTTGTCTGAACAATACACACTCATATAGATCAGCAATATTTGTGACGGACAATAAATGTTTTTCGTTATCACGTGTCATCTAATGAAGAATTTTGCTATTTACCATGATAGAACGACAGCGACTGTTATGTATCTTCACTGTTGGCAAATCCCTTCCTCTCCCATTCCCTACATATTGTGCAACCGTTTAAGTGGCCAGCATGGCTTGCTTACTATGTGCCTTCTCGATAATTACAACATTGTAGTATGACTGATATGGCACCCCTCATTGTCTATACATTACTCTCTCAATGGATCAACAAAAATTTGACAGCAGTCACACGTGTCAGCTAATGTAGACTCTTACCATACGCAATAATCTAGCGACAGCGACTGTTCTGGATCTACACTGTTTGCATATAGTGCCGAATGGCACCCTGTATGGGAAATGGCACCCTGTATGGGAAACTCCATTTGTCCATATTCTATCAAGTCCATGAACTTTCTATGTGCTGATCTCGACATAATATGACTTCGTTTTGTCGGTTTATTTCTCTACAATTTTGACTTCTGTATGTTAAAGAATAACAATCTGTATGTTAAGAACGATGGTCATGCCTGTATACGTATGTTGATCAGGTAGGTTAGTATTTCATTTTGAGTAGGACTGTCCATAGCCCATACCTATAAAATGCATTAGCAAATGTGATTGTTTCATACAAATGTTTCACTTTGATCGATGATTGTCATACTCAAATATTACAATCATACTCAAATATGCCACACCAAACTTCTATTACTGTCAGATATACATATTATTTTCTCCATATATGCATATACAAATGTAACTACATAGCTACTGACTTTATTCCAGTATCAATCATGTACAATTTTATTTACATATAATGTTATGTGTTTTAATGGGACTGCTGAAATATCTTCGTCGTATTTGCACATAAATCAACACCATCAAATAATCTGTTAATTAGTTATTAGTAACACATTCGTAATGATCTCCAGTTAGATATACAAGCACTATGTAAGCTTTAACTTGTACATGATTCGATTGCATTTACATAAAGATTGTGAATGAAATACATGAGCATTTAAACCGTTTTTGATCATCGACAGACAAATCAGTAGACAGACAGAGACATGCACAGAGGCATAGAGGACGAACAAGAGGGCGACATAGACAGATAAATCGACATACGCTAAAACAGACAGAAGGAGATCGAAAGAGAGAGAGAGAGTGAGAATGTGCGTGAGGGACGAGCACGGGACAAGAATACAACCAAACACGAGCAGGAAGAATCATATAGACAAATTGAGCGAGATTTAGAGGCAGATAGAGACTGTGAGAATCAGAAACAGAGAGAGATAGATGCAGACACATTGAAACAGTGGCAGACAGAGCTGAAGACACAAACAGATAGACTTGACATACACACAAAACGGTTAGAGGGAAAACTATATGGAGACAGACATAGAGGCAGAGGGAGGGAGAAAAAGAAAGAGAATGGTAGATAGTGAGAGAAAAGAGAGACAACATAAATCATAACACAATCCAAACGAATATGTTCGTGTGGAATCATGTTACGCTTCGACCTATGTTCACTTTGCAGGATTTCCCACTAAACAACTGGCCAAAATCTGAATGTACTCTAGCAATGACATTTATAGCAATTGAAAACAGTTTGAATCCAAGTGAAACTATTTATTTAGAATACTATTAGAGTCAAGCAACTTTGACAAGTGCCTGAACGTACTTTGTACTTTAGACAAACACACTAGCATTTAAAACGACCCATGCATTCTTACATGATAAGTTTCGGCGGTAATTATCCAATCAATATCCACATTATTTGACCCAAATACTGTGTTGTTTGTCCGAGAGAAAATGAAACTTGAATGTTAAAACGTATACGCCGAACTATACAGCTTGATTGTAAATGTATTGATAATATTTGGTATGTTTTATGATAGGTTTAGACTTTTATAGTGTATAATAAATGTTGATATTATTTCGGCCCTTATCTACACTGAAATATAATATTTCTTATTTACAGATGAACGCTGTATCATGTTTTAATACATGTGCATGTAATATATATCAACATACTGACAGAATTATAGTTAGCTAAACTGAAAATTTCAAATGTTACTCCGCAATGTCCACTGTTTGGTTTGAATTTATCAAACTGGTGCCAATGTACTTCATTCCTCCATGCACAATCAAACTAATACAGGCGATGAAGATATTGAAATTTCTGTTGACATTATAGTTGTGTAGACATACACATAGGAATTTATATTATTGAAACTTTTTTGAAATGCTTTCATACTTGTAAATACTACACAATTAGTACAGCTGCTAAGCGTCAGAATCGTTCAGGTTTTGTGTATGAAGTCTTTGATACCTATGATAAATTTAGACCCCAAATATAACGCCCCTTGGTGGCCGCCATACTGAAATCCAAAATGGCCGCCGAATTGGCGTAGCCAAAAATAGTGTCTGCTCTCTAACTTGATAATTTCTTTTTCAATCATGAAAAAATGAAAAAGTTCAGGGATACAAAATCTCGATTAAGTTCGATAATCAGTCAGATTGTCTTTGACAAACCAGAGTTATTGCGCTTGAACTAGCGAAAATAAGCGAATTCAGCAGTATTTGTTCCCTGTCTGAACATCATAAAACTTTATAAAATGTTTATTGGAAATAATATCAGGCAAATAAGATTAACAGCCAGATTTCTCTAGAGATTTTAGCGTTTCGGCACTGTCTGCTCTTTATCATTACCACATTGTTTTCAATTTTGATCAAACTCAAGGACAATGTTTATTTGAACAGATTCTTGGCAAAATATAGTTATTAGTTGGTTGCCCTTGATTTGATATAATGGTGTCCCTTGAATAAATGAAGTTTATAAAATTAGCATTCTGCTCTCAGTCTTGACTATTGCTTTTCCAATCTGAATCAAGACTTGTTGGGATCATAATGGAGGGCATGGTGACTCTGTTGCAAAACTTTATTATATTCTACCGGATGAGTCAAGCGGTCTTTTTTGTATGTTCATCTGCACATGGGATTGAACTGTGCTTAGCCCAGTCGACAGTTCCCATCGCATTTACAAAGCGTTATGCGCTCCATATTTGCCTTGAAGCATTTACAGTTACCCCTGCATGCTTTGCTGCACTTGCATGCTATGCGTTCTAGGCATGTTTATTCAGCAATAGGCAAGGTAGTCCAATTTAGCATGTACCAGCCATTCTGTGAGAGCTCCAATCCCCAATCAGTTACATATGGAATCATTTGCTGCAATGTCAGTGACTGGTCCCATACCTGACCTGCTTGGTATATAGTTCTCTTGACATGCTGCTCCAGTGCATCTCTTGTTAGGGCTGTTCTCAATATTCTATAAAAGCATGGAGTTGACAGGGCAATGAACATGTCGATGACTTCTTGCCATGCATACTTCTTCCGATAGTTGGCAAAGAAAGAGGTCACGTCACAGCCGGTGAATGCAATTGAAAACAGCAGGCCTTGAGACAACCGGGTAGTACATGTAGATAAAATATAATGTATAGGGATGTATCGGAAATCCTTTCCCGTTCCATGTTTGATGTTTGCTAAACTGTGGAAATGAGCAGCAGCTAGCACAAGGACATTAGTATCGACTGTCCTTATAATCACCGATTTGAAACCAGCATGGTGTCTTGGACATGAACAAATATCCGCGTGTCTGCCTCTCTTGATAGTATAGCGTGATTTGATGAGCTATTCGTGTCTTTGTTATGTGTGACACATGTATGAAGTCATCATCAGTTCCTTTTGTAGCAACCTCTGCCTGGACTATAGCGTTAGACCAACCGGTTCCATCAAGCAAATCACCAATCACTTTCAAGCCTGCAATTTCGATATGAGGTGGACCCAAAATAACCCCGTATTTGTTCTTACCGAAACGATCAGGGAATCTCCATTGGATTTTCCTTCCAAAGGCATACAGTGGTTGGTCGATGGTCAAGACATGGGTCTGTACTGGGATAAGAAACTGCGCTGCTGGCTGGTTAGTCTTCATATGAAGTGTACTATTGTGGCAAAATAATGAGAAACTTCTCAAAACAATGGCATCAAAGCAATAATTGTTGCAGGCATACAAGGTTGTACTTGACAACTTGCATGGCGCGCAGCCCAAGATACAATATCACCTTCGGCAATGTCTTCCCTTTTGATCAAAGATATCTGTTTTTCAAGCCTGTTGTGCTCCATCTTAAGGTCTGCCTCAAATCTATCTTTTGCGGTCGCAAAGGTTCATGGACTACTGGTGCTTTGAGTTCCTTTGGCATGGATAGAGCTGGTACAATGTTTGTGTAAGCCTATGGAAGAGTGGGGATTTGTTTCCCTGGCTCCATTTCAGCAAGCGTTATTGGATCATGATCTGTTCCTTGGTTGTCTGCTACTGGATGTTGCACAAAGAATGAGCAGTTCCGTGGAAATAATCAGTTGCAGTTACCGAGCTTGGATTGTGATCAATGTTATCAACTTGCCCTGTTGTGAACAACCCCTTATTCAGCTGAGGTGGACAGACTACGACATTATTTTAAAAACGTCAGATTATGCTGTGAGAAACTGAGCACCATATCCTAATAACTCAATCATATGATATAGAAAGTCCATGTTGGTGAAAGAAATCTATCAAGTAACGATTCCGTGTTTTGGCGTGGACTTTCAGGCCCAAATAGATAGGTATTGGAGCCTCTCTTTCACAGTCATTGGGGACGGTATCTTTCCTGGGACCACTAGTACCTTGGATACTATTGAAAACGATGAGCTCAGATAATGTTTGCGCTGCCGGGGTTGAGGAGACTTCCCTATTTGTCTATGATTTGACACTGTCACCGTTCAGAATCATATCAACTAGTGCCAAGTATTTAGAACGGCACATCCCACTGGAATATTACACAGGGGTCCATTGAAGGTATGTCCGTGAGCGACAAGCTGTTTTCTAACATTAAAAGCAGCTCTTGCAAGTTGCAACGCTTCTGGGTCCTCATTAAAAGCATGCCTTTAAGATTGCATCACCTACTTTCGTGTCAGAAGAGCATCCCTTCCTTGCTTCACAGTTTTAAGGTATGGACAGTGCAAACAAGACGTTCATTTAAAGGGGAAGTCCCTAAATTCGACGCGTTTCAAAATATCTAAAATATACACAACTCATTTGTTTATATGCCGAAAAGTAGTATATTGCAAGAAAACATATCTAATAAACGTTTAAAATGACAAAACATCCACGTGTTTATTATGGACGATCCCGATTTTGTTCCCCTATGTTTCAGTTTTATTCGGGTTGGGCTTTAGTTTCGTATCTGGTCGTGCTATCCGCGTTTCTCCGACAACTTCCGAGAACAGCTGTTACGTAAACAATGGAGGGATCGGGTGATCGTCGACAATCTGAACGAAAAAGGCCGATAATACTTTGTTGTAGAACAAATAAATATATGTATTGATAAAATCGGTTTATTTTGTATCATAGGGGCATTTTTCGATATAAGTTCAAATTGACAATCTTCATAATTATGACTGAGCATAACAAATATCAAGTTTTATGATATTATTAAAATATGCATAATTGTAGGGACTTCCATTTGAAGCGTATAAAATTGACTTTCTCTGTTTGTTCTGGATTCAGTTCGAATCAGGATTTGGAGTGTAATCAGAAACAAGGTCAACAAGACGAAAAACAGGAACAGTTTCAGACACACTCCGCTTGTATCTGTTATATAACTGACATAAACCATTCTTGTGGCACTTGGTCTCCTATGCTACCATATCACATGGTGCCAGTTTTGCAAACAGCTTGGTGTCTTTCAGTTCTGTTGCATACATTCCATATGTGTGGTCAATCCCCATGGTTCTTGCCTCATGAATACCTGAAGTGCCAGCCTCTCTTTCGCAGAAAAAACCCAAATGGAGACATCTACCATGGAAGCACGGGCGTCTTGAATGCTAGATATGCTCAATTTATATGGGCTCGCCACATTGTTCTCCTGGTAATCGGGTTCTGGTGCACGTTTTGATAGCCGCTGGAGCTTCAAGTAATTAAATAAATTTTGGCAAGTCTAATGCCAGCTGGTCTCTTTCTTTTGTAAAGCCGCAACAACACCAAACCCGCCATCAAGTTTGTCTACTGATATGATCAGAGGAAATGTTCCACGTTCCTTGAACTTAGCAATATTTGTTGCAAAAGATTGGTAACCTGTTCCTGTAGCTTCACTTGTTCCTCGTCCTCAACCTTTCCATGGGTGTGAAAGGGGCTCTGGTGAAACGTTTTGACAAAGAATGCACAAATTCCTTTGGATTGGATGCCTCTCGATATCAGCAACCGCACCTGGTGTCAAAAGTCTGAACTCCTTCGACATTATTTAGCAAAATATACATGCTTGATTAGCTTTCTGCACCCTTGTATTTTGATTTGTTAGGACTTGTTAGGTTTTTTTCTCTACACGGACATTGTCGGTTTGCGGCACTTTATGCTAGTATTATTTAAATGTACATCTACTTAAAACAACAGTATCAGCGGACATTGTTTTCTCTAGCAGCGTGATATTGGTTACCGTGTATATATTAGGTCAGTTTTTGCGTAAATGTTCTACACCGACATTTAGACAGATATTCTTTAAACGCTTTCGTATATTCAAGAATGTCACTATTTATGCTAGTATATGGCTAAAACTGTGCACTTTTGTCGGCCATATTTAAATGCAATATGGTGGCCGCTAAGGGAAGAGGGTGGGATGGGGGTAATTTCGGGGTCTATGTTTAACAAAGTCTTGAAGGTCAATAAGAATATGACCGAAGTTTAATGCCATTTTTTATTTCGTTTGATGCGTACTGTTAAGCCAGATTCAATATTTAAATCGGCACTGTTATATTTTGCTATATTTTCACTACTCCCGACAGTTTAATGCAACCTTACTGATTATCGAACCTGATTGAGATTTGATGTCATTTAATATTTGTGCCAATTTTGATAAATGGAAAAGTAGTAAAGTCAAGCAGGCAAAGCCACATGCAAGACGCAACCACCACCAAAACACCGATAGACAGCATGACACACACACACACACAACCACACACCCAAACGCACACACACACACACACACGAAATGAACACAGAAAACACCAAAAGACACACAAGAACCAGGGACAAACGTTCCACAACATGAACAAACCACAAGCACAAAGACGCAAGGCAAACAAAAGGAAGGGTGACAAAGAGAGTACCGCCTTGGCACGGTCAGCAGCAAAAAGTTTAGTCAGGAAATTATCAAGCTAGAGTACTTAGAACATTTTTGACGCCTAAATATTGGCAGCCATATTGAAATTCGAAATAGCGCTCGCCAGAAGGCGTTATTATTATTATACCACATTTATATAGCGCTCTTTTCACACAGGATATGTGCGTTCAAAGGCGCTTCACATAAACAATTTGAATGTACAAAACTGAGTATATATAATGCTTACAGAATACTAAAACAAATTAAATTTAAGATAGTGATATCGATGACAAATATTAAATGGAATTAATTTAAGAACCATAGAACAAAAATAAAATAAAATCATCCTTTTCTGTACGTTTTTATGTCCGTAGATCATAGGAAATAGACGCATGATGTGACTATATTGTGTCAGTCCACTCATATTACTGAAATGGTAATGAAACATTATATATATGGTCAGTGTCGGTACGCCAGAACCACCTGGAATGGCATACAACACTATACATAAGATATTGTCTTACCTATGTAGGACAATGTGTTAACAGAATAGGTCAATTTTGTAGCTAATGCGTATAAACTATACGATGCAATACAAACATTACAAACAACCCACCAATATATACACCCAGTATGCAAAACTGGCGAAGGAACATCATGAAATCAGTCCATTCGACACTGAAATGAGGCATACAATGCCGCCCCGAGCCGCAAACCGGGCGGTTTCAAAGAGATCAGGGACTATCCCTACCATCAAGATCCACCACCCGCACAACACGAGCCACACATCAAGCGCCACAAACAGTGCGCAGCCAAAACAACTGACAAGACACTCATCAACCAATATTTTGCAAGCAGGAAATGTCCGACAGGAGAGGGATTTGAAAATGTCCCGACAGTCTCAAGAGAATGGCAGGATCGACACGCTGTGGCAAAGGCAGCAGACATCATGATTAATAGTTATTAGCTACATTTTCCTTTCCTTGCAATATCCCAGTAAAATAGGTTGACGAAATGTGTTTTCAGACATTTTGAAAGGATGCAAGTGAGCTGGCGTCTCTGATGCTTGACGGTAGAGCATTCCAAAGTTTTGGACCTGCATGCATGAAACTCCTGTCCCTGTATTTTACCACACGACTTCTTGGTACAACCAACGACACTGAACTACTTGCTGACCTTAATACTCTGCGAGGCCTGTACACGTCAAACATGTCGACAATGTACTTGGGGGATTCATTGTGCATTGCTTTGTACGTAAGTGTTAAAAGTTTGAATTCGATCCGATGTTGAACCGGAAGCCAGTGAAGTACCTTCAAAACCGGAGTGATATGATTATATCGAGATGTCTTGGTTATGATACGGGCTGTTGTGTTTTGAACCCTTTGAAGTTTCCGCAGCATGCTTTTTGAAATTCCATGCAGCAATGAGTTGCAGTAGTCAAGTCTTGATGTAACCAGGCAGATTACCAAAGTCTTGTCAACATCAGGTGATAGGTATTGTCAAATATACATTGCGTATTTAAGACCACTTTTGGAATACGCGTCTGTTGTTTGGGACAATTGTACTGTATATGAAAAAGAACGTTTGGCAAAAATTCAGTACGAAGCAGCAAGGACTGTTACAGGTTTGACGCGTTCCGTTTCAATTGAAAATTTACGTAAAGAAATAGGATGGACATCTCTTTCAGACAGGCGTAAATTGCAAAAATACATATTTGGTTTTAAAGTGAAATCTCATTCGACTCCAGATTATATCAACGAACTCTTTCCCGGAACAGTTGATACCTCAACTCAATATGCTCTCCGAAATAGTGATAATTTTGTAATTCCTATCAGAAGAACAGAAATATACTCAAATTCAACAATTCCCTCAACAATAAAACTTTGGAACGATCTAGACATAACCATTCGTCACAGTCCATCTCTGAATTCATTCAAATCTGCAATAAATAACATGTTTATTTCTTTTAATGTACCGAAATATTATCTATGTGGAGATCGTTTCTATTCAATCCACCATGCGCGTCTTAGAAATAAATGCAGCAACCTGCACAGCGACCTCTTCATAAATCATTTACGTGACGATGCCATTTGTATATGTAACATTGACACGGAAGATGCAGAACACTTCTTTTTCAAATGCACACTATTTTCAACCCAAAGACTCGAACTGTTCCAGAATACCCGCGATGTTCACCCTTTAAGCACTCATAAATTATTGTATGGTATTCCAACTTTGTCAAATGATGAAAACGAACGTCTTTTTCTCCATGCGCAAAAATACATTAAAAATACAAAAAGGTTTGACTAATTACAAGCAAGACAGCGTCATCTACTCGTTCAGAAACGATATTTAAGTTGCCCTGTGTCGATGGTTATAATTAATAAGTAGGTTGTGCGAGTTTTTCTGGGGGGGACCCCGATTTGGCGCAGCGGGTGAAGATGTGGACTATTTATTTATTTGTTTATTCTTTTTTTTTCTTTTTGTGTGTGTGTGTGTTTTTTGTTTTTTTGCTTTGTTGTTGTTAGTTGTAATGTCTTTCTGTTTGGAAATATTGTACTATGTTTTTTAGCTCATTCATTGTTTATATGTTTACATACGAATATCTGCCTCCAATGGGAAGGACCGTTTCTAATGTTGTAATAACTTGTGGTCCAACCCTTTTGCTATTGCTTTATACTGATGTATGAATATGCAATATTGTAATTATGTAAAGATAAAAGCAAGCAATAGAATATGATTAAACTAAACTTATATGGCATATTTGCCGGAGCTGTGCGTAACTATAACTACACACGGAATTCACGTGCGGTGTCATATCCATTTGTGAATCAAGTCTTGCACCAAGATTCTTCACACACAGCGATCGTTTGATTTTAGAGGATCCTACTTGTACATGAATGTCTTCAGGTACCTTTGTGTTTTTTTGTGTAGAACAGAATGACCTCAGTGTTTTCGGTATCGAGCTTCAGCATGTTCTGGTTCGTCCAATAGACTATACTTTTCAGACAGCCCTAAACTCGTGTTGACAGGAAATGTCCTTTTGCTTAAATGACATGTATAACTGCGAGTCATCGGCATAAAATGGTGGTCAAGTCCATGGTTTCTGCAGATTGAGCCGACAGGTTTTGTGTCCATGATGTAATATTTCGGTCCTAGGACCGATCCCTGTGGCACGCTAAATTTCATGTTAACTGGAGTGGACAATTCACCATCTATTGAGACTGTTTGATAGCGGTCTTTCAGATAGGAGGTCATCCACTCAAGGGGTTTTCCAATGATTTCGAAGTCTGTTTCCAGGCGTTTTAGCAACGCTTCGTGATCGATGGTGTTAAATGCAGCCGATAAATCCAGCATCACCAGAATTGTAATTTCGTTGTTTTCATCCAGGGATTGAAGGATGTCGTTCTGAATTTTCAGTCTCTGTTGAATGATGCTTTCGGTATGCAAACTGATGATGCTCATGTAGATTGTTTGAGGTCAAGTGGGACTCGATGCGTTTGTCGACCACTTTTTTCTAACACATTGGAGACAAATGGCAAATTTGACACAGACCTATGGTTCTTAAGTTCATTTGAATCGAGACCCGGTTTCTTTAAAAGGGGCCTGGCATGTGACATCTTGAAATCTTTTGGAACGTAGGCAGTGTCTAAAGAAGAGTTTACAATTTTTGTCAAAATCGGTAGTAGTTAATCAAGGCATGACTTTAACAGCTATGTAGGTATTGGGTCCAGTTCACAGGACTTGCAGGGGGATGCCTTAATTATTTCTTCTACTTCTTCTGACGTAGCTGGATCAAAACTATCTAAAGAGTTCGTAGAATGCTGCATTTCAGTGGTAACTTGAGTACCATTGGATACATAGCCTAAGGCAATATCTGCCCGTATTCTGTCTACTTTGTCAATAAAAAAAGTCGCCGAAGTCTTGCGCAATTTTGTTCGAAGATGATGTTTCAGGCAATGTGATGACGATAGTAGCACCCAGTAGATGCTTAGTGACTTTGAAAAGACTATATGAGTCTCTTTGGTATGATTCTACTTTCTCTGATTAGAAATCGACCTTTGACTTTGCAAGCATTTGTTCATTTTGGTGCACTGTTCTCTGTACAGCTGATGGTCCAGTGTGAGTCTGGATTTTTTCCAGTTTCGTTCCAACTTGCGCCTTACATGTTTAGCATCGTGCAGTTCCTGTGTGTACCATGGCCAAGATTGTCTGAGGGTTATGGTTTTTGTACACAATGGTGCATGTTTATTGGCAAGTACCGCCAGTGCTTGTGTATATGTGTTAACCAGCTAATCAACATCTGTCATTTGGGTACTTGCTTTGATGGATACTGGGTTGAGGAGATCTCTTTTGAATGAGTCGACATTAATTGCCCTAAGTTTTCGAAATGAAACAGTTTTTCTCACTGTAGGAGGTTTTGCCGCCTTTGCCGGAAAGTTACAGAAAAATGATCACGTGAAATATTACCACTACTGTCAGACAGTCCTGGGTCGGTGACTTCAATATTTGACACACAGTTATCACCTTGTCGCCCCGTACTTCATTCTCAGTGTTGTTATACCTTCTGATCTGATCCTTCGATATCATGAATTTCAATACTTCTTGTTCTGAAAATTGAATACCGCTTCAGCCGATGCTAGGGGGCATGAGCAGTGTTGCACTTTCAATTACTGTTCATGAACAGACTCAATAAAACCGAGTCTGCAGTTTTCTCTTTTTGTGTTGCAATATTTGCTCTTGGGGGATCACCTCCTTTCAGAATTTATTCTCTTGTAATAACAACATCAAGGGTATGTCCGCCAACGTGGGTGCCTACATTCACATGCTGTTGCAGTCCAAATGATTCTAGTGTACTAACAAAGTTAGCTGTGTTTCTGTCAGATGGAATATAAAGATGGATGTTTAAATCCCCTACAATGATGACCAGTCTCTCTGTGGTCGCAAATTTAGACAGGAAAAGTGGCCACTCGTTCTCAAGAAAATCTCCAGATTTTAGACCATTTCCACGTGATGGTGGTGTTCTGTAAACAACTATTAGTCGCAGAGTGAAATCTCTAATACTTAAAGTACAGTCCATGTACTCAAAGGTTGAGAAATAATTATCTCTTGTTGACGTATGGAGGCGAAGTCCTATTGAATGGAAAAGTAGTAAAGTCAAGCAGGCAAAGCCACATACAAGACGTAACCACCACCAAAACACCAATAGACAGCATGACACACATACACACACAACCACACACCCAAACGCACACTCACATACGAGATGAACACAGAAAACACCAACAGACACACAAGAACCAGAGACAACGCTCCACACATGAACAAAATCACAAGCACAAAGACGCAAGGCAAACAAAAGGAAGGGTGACAAAGAGAGTACCGCCTTGGCACGGTCAGTAGCAAAAATACTACTGGGGGTTTAAACCGGTTTACGGACGTCCTAACCTCACACTTCTCTCAAAGTCACCATAGCTTTACAAATAGTGTAAGTAAAGGTATTTACCCACAACATAGACGACGGTGAACACAGGACATCATGTAAAACATAGCATAATAACTGTGACAATCCGTCAAATATGTACTCAATGACTTTGCTGAAGTCAGAGCACCTGCAGGTAGGCCGTTAAGGGCACGACAGGGAAAAAGTAATACATGAGTCTGGTAAGCTCATCCCGTATCTGAGTTTAAGAGTATACCATCATAGAGTACTACCCAGGGCCTGTCATCGCGCAAGCAAAGGGGGAAGCGTAGCTACCGACTGTAAAGGGGTCGATAATCAAACATGCAGTGTGTTGCAATATAATAGGATCATAACCTTCCTTCTTAAATGTTTTAATGCGTTTTATAAACAAATGATGAAAATGGATATGACCCCGAATTTTCCTGTTTGTCGATAACAACCCCATAAAAGTCTGTTTGAGAAATGCCTTGTTGCAGAAACGTCCGTAGATTGCAATTATATTTACTAATGAGTGGTAAATTTCGATAATAAAATTTAGAAAACGTTTTCCGAAGTTTGTGATATCTATAACCTTGCTTAAGAAGTTTATCAGTTATAACTAAATTACGACTGTTAAAATCTTCTAGCAAAGAACAGGCTCGGGCAAACCGAATAAGTTGAGAAATATAAACCCTATAAGATGTAGAACGGGGCACATCTCCATCTAGAAAAGGATAATTAACAATTTTAAAATTAAAATGTTCTCTTTTATCGTATATTTTGGACGAAACTTTATCGTTTGTAATTGAAAGATTCAAATCTAAAAATGAAGCTATAATGTCAGATTGATTCGCTTTGTTCAAAGACAGTTCTTTTGGGTAAATTGAAGAAATCATAGTTTCAAAATAAGGATTATCTAAATTCAAAATATCGTCTAAATACCTTGAAGTTTTATTAAAAGCATTAACAATATCGGTCTGTGTATCAGGTTTTAAGCTAAGCATAAATTCCCTCTCATAGCAATACAAAAACAAATATGTAAAAAGAGGGGCATAATTTGTACCCATGGGTATATCAACAACTTGACGATAAATGGTACCCCCATAACGCACAAATATATTATCTAAAAGAAAGGTAAGAGATCTACAAACATCAAGGCAAGTCCACATTGTGTAATGTTCAACTTCTGAATTCGAAAAGAATGAACGTTGAACATTACAAGCAATGAACATTTTGTTTTCTCTGGCAAAGGTTTTCTTTCAATTTAATCAGTTTATCCTTTATAAGATGGTGAGGTAGAGTAGTATAGAGTGTCAAAAGAGCTAAGTGAAGAAATGTTATACTGTTCATTTTCAAGTTTCGTTAAAACATCTTTTGAATTTTTTATGGACCAAAACACATTAATACCAGAAGTTTCATATATTTTATCACAGTAACGTTTTACATGTTCTTTGATCTTACTAAGACAGGACGTCAAAAGTTTAGATACTTTAGTAGTGGTACAACAGATAGAGTTGGCAATAAAACGCGCCTGATAAGGGTTTTTATGTAGTTTCGGAATCCAGTACAAAGTAGAAAGTTTATGATGTTTTATGTTAGGACCAGACTTAAAAGTATTGCACATTTTTACATGTTCCGAGACTATATCTTGTTCAGGTGTTTGAACTGTTATATAAGTTTTTGAATCAGTTAGCTCCTTCTTTAAAACATCAACATGGTGTGTGTTTGTGTGTGTGTGTGTGTCATGCTGTCTATCGGTGTTTTGGTGGTGGTTGCGTCTTGCATGTGGCTTTGCCTGCTTGACTTTACTACTTTTCCATTAATAATACAATCTTCAAATAATGATTACATTAGTTGATAAATGCTGAAGTGAGGTGATCCCCCGAAAGCAAAATTTACAACACAAACAGAGAAAATGATGCCTTATCAGCAGGCACAAGAGCATAATTTGAATGAAAATTAGAAATGATTTTCTTCAAATAGCGAAATGTAACTCTAGGTCGAGGTGGTAAAAGATGGTAATTTGATTTGTAAAAAGTAATACGCGTATCAATAATATCAAAAATACATTTCTTCCAATCCGAAAGGGTATTAACATCAGCATGTTCTCGTCGACACCATTTGATGCAGAATTCTTGAATAGATTCCGCAATATGAGTTCGACAAGCGTCAAAATCAATAAGGGGAGGTAATCTATAGTTAGGTCCTTTAGTTAAGAGGGTCCTGAGACGTTTATCCTTAATGATATCAAAATTGCCAGTAATTACATGACCAACTGGTTTATAGCAAAAGCTAGAAATGCTACAATCTCAAAAAATAGGGGTGTTAACATCAATATTTAAGTCAGAGACAATTTTATTGTAGTTAAAAATAAAATTCCTAATAGGTTTATTATATTTATAACAGATGATAGGTGATTCAGAGTTGATGAAATATTTGGGAATAGTATCGATTACATTCTTATCACGAAATATACTTTGAATATCAATAAAATCGATACATTTATTTAGGTATTGAACTTTCAGAAACTGTCTTTTATGTTCAGATTCCTTATCAATACGAGGACGAAGAACATGCTGTGTGTAACTTTGTATAAGTGAGGCAGTATTAATTAACGGATCTGTACGCATATAGATTTTATTAGCCTCTTCGTATATGGACTTGGGACAGGAAAAGGGTAAAGATAACATAGAATGTTTGCCAGTTTGTTTTAGAATGGTATGTAAATCATGAATAGACAAATTACGACGTAATTTACGCTTAATATTACCATTTCTACGTCTACCATGTGATCTACTTTTACGTGTTCGAATACAGTGCTCCCTCTCTACAACGACACCCTTTGGGATACGAAGATTGTATGTGTTGTTCAGAGGGAGTTGTAAAAGGGAGGGAAAATCAAACATAATTAGGTTGTTTGTAGATCCCCAGATAAGGTGTATTTCGAGAACTAAAACCGTTATGCCTCTATCAAACCCTATGTTGTGACCACTCTTTAGAATCGTCACAAAGTGACAATTCTAAAGAGTGGTCACAACATAGGGTTTGATGGAGGCATAAAGAAAATACGATGGAAAAAAGGTGTTTCTGGAGTCTTGTTGTTTCGGAAACAGTGACATGCGTAGTGGTAAGGAGGGAATCGTTATTGAGAGGGCGGTTGTAGGGAGGGAGCACTGTAGAAAATATAGAGAAAATATCGATGCTTGGACCTTAAAATTTGTTGCCGCTTTGGAAAATGTTATCATTAAGGCCTAAAGGAAAAGGTGTTTGTAGCTTCTTTATCCAGTCTTGCTCTGTGATAAAACGAGCTTTAGATTTTAAACTGCAAGTAGTTTTAGGATCATAATAAATGTGTTCTACTGGTTGAATCGAAACATATTTGAAAGTATGACGAAAATGCTGGTAAAGAAAATTGCGTACTTTTTTTTATCCGGCAATGGTAACTGTGTTCACGAAACCTAGTTTTTAAAGTACGTCCTGTCTGACCTACATATTGAATGCCACAACGTGGCGCATTTTATGTAAGAACATATATAATATTAGATGAGTTTCAGTCTAAAACAGAATTAATCTTCACACTAAACACTCTACCATTAGCAAGAGATTTAATTGCTGATCTAGTAGAAATAAAACACATACACCTCTTACTATTGCACTTAGTAGTTATTGGATACACCCTATGTCTTTTGTTCAAATAATGTGAATTTAGATGGGCTTTACTATAACGAAGGATAGATTGCTTTAAAGGAGACAGAACGATTGTTGGTCCTTTATGAAAAATGTTACTAATAGCAGAAGAGGGAACATGAAAAGACGAAGCAGAAAACAATTTTAGAGGTTTAATACAAACTGACGGCTGTAGTGAAATTAGCCAGATTATGAGGAATCTGAACAGAAGCCTTATATATGACTGCTACCCCTCCACCACGGCTGCCCCTGCAGCGAGGGACATGTTCAATTTTGTAATGAGTAGGAACCAGTTCGCTTAAGCACGATTTGTCAATCGAACTACCGAGCCAGGTTTCTGTGACGTCTACTACATCAAAGTCATTAGAAACGATATAGTCGCAAATAGAAAGTGCCTTGTTTAAAATTCTCCCCATGAAACGTTATGAATATGTTTATATAATACCTTGATATATACTAACACTATGTATGTTCAGTCAGTAAATTTTGCCAACTTAGCTTGATCTCAGTGTTTTCCTTGTCACATATAACATAAATAAAACATCACCGATGAATCAATACGTACTATTAACAAAACAATAGGGTATTACTCACTTCTATTACAACATGTTCCAGTGAACAAATAAGTGCAGAGGCATCTACGACCTGACCACGAACTACTATCAGATACTATTGAACCTCCATTGAAACACACATCGCCACAGTTTGACCTAGCTCGAGAGTCATCATCGTTCTTTCCACAGTCAGACAGACACGCGTGCCAGTCGTCTGCTAAAGAGGACTTGCAACACATCCCTCGATATCTACTTCTGGTTCCACCGCCACACGTTCTGCTGCACGAGCTCCATGTATTCCAATTAAGCCACTCGCATCTTGATTTACCGTCTGAACATCCACCAAACGTACCATAAACACATGTTAGGTAAATTATGAGAAAACCTATGAGCATTCGAATTCCCATTTTGTAAACAGCATTGCCTACGTAGGTTTCAAACGAACAGCTCTTTACCATCCGAATATATCTTCGTTTCTAATAAACATGACCAAGTGCGATTGCGACAGTGTGATTAGTGGCTACAAGGAAACGACAACCACTCGTAAACAGTTTATATATATTCCAACAATTCGCACTGCTCATATTTAAGCTCCTAGGTAAAGTCGAAGACTACAGTTCCGCATTAGTACTACTTTTAAAAATAGAATATGGTTTAAATTTAATAAACGTGGCTAATCCAAACATCTATATCACTTGCGGAAGTTTTCGTCAACATTCGTTGATTTTAAGGCATTTGTGTGTATGTGTGAATGTATTAAACTGCTTAAGTTCATTTGAAAATGTACGTACAATATGCAGCATATTAACACGAACGAATTCAAACTTTTATTTCCTGTCCGTATTATTGTAAATGATGGTAATAGTTCTTTTTGTTATACAAACGTATTACATTATTCTAGTATTTGTATTATGAGATGAAGCTGGTGCTAGGGGACGTGAGTGGTGTTTACGTTTCTTAACTGCTCATGAACAGAATCAATAAAATCGAATCTGAAATTTTCTCTTTATGTATTGCTGTCGAAGGATGGCCTACTTTCAGAACTATTGTACATAAAGGTTCCCTCTTTAAAGCACAACTCCCAGTTTGTTGTATTATTTTTCCACACAAGTTCAGTAGTCACCCTTGGTCAGGATTTGATAAAATCTGCAAAACAAATCAGGGTATACATACACAAACAAAGTATTTATGTATTTGACCGATTTATCACTCCAACGAATAGGGGGCGGGTTAGCAAATTAATTACGGATTCCTGGTAAGACACGCTATATTTGACCATGAGAAGGATTGATGTTTGTTTCGGATTAGAGGATACATCCGCCTTCCATTATTCATCCTATTCTCTCTTCCGCAAGGATATCAATATGTTTAGCGTTATTACTTTACCTTGTTGTTACCTTACCTATTGCCATTCTGTGTGATGGTTTTTGACCGCCCAAATATGCAAAATATTGTTCTTGTTTTATGGCGTTTGACATTACAACCCCTCTTTCAAACACATATACTAGTTTATTGTCCGTTTATTTCATAACATTTCAGTAGCCTCCCATGTTTAGGATCATGTCAAGTTCACACCTACATAAATATTGCATCCACTTGGTCAGCCATTGTAATTACTCTTCTTATGAGAGTTTACTCCACTGAGCAACACAGAGTCAATATTAATGAATCATTTCACTCCGGAAAGAATGGCAACTTACTGCCCCTGTTGTCGACTTTTGGCGGTCAAAAACCATCACACAGAATGGCAATTCCTTTTGTTTGCCTTACGTCTTTGTGCATGTGATTTTGTTCATGTGTGGAGTGTTTGTCTCTAGTTATTGTGTGTCTGTTAGTGTTTTCTGTGTTCATCTCGTGTGTGAGTGTGCGTTTGGGTGTGTGGTTGTGTGTGTGTGTATCATGCTATCTATCGGTGTTCTGGTAGTGGCTGCGTCTTGTATGTGGCTTTGCCTGCATGACTTTACTACTTTTCCATTTAGATTTTTAACATATATAACATATTCATTTATATATTAGGTTGTAGATCTATGAAATAATAAGATACTCCTCACAGTTAATTATCAAAGAAATTTGCTTCGTCTGCAATGAGTCTTAATCATTTTCCAGCTGACCAAATAATAGCTCTGCTCAAACTCTGATCTGCTACACTATTTTATTGGCCGATTGGTGGGTGTCAGAATTATTTACGTCATGCAAAAGCTATGTACGTTACTTGCCTTGCATCGCCAGATAAGATGTAAGATAATGCAAATACTTATTTTAAAAAAGCTGGCCCGGAATAGTATTATAATCACCGATAAAACATTTATGTGCATTCGAAAGGTATTATATACTCAAATATAATAATTTCGCGGAGATCGGGATATCCATATTTAGCAACCATGGTTAATTTTGTCAAAATGCTGGTGAATTTACATGATTTATTTTATCGCAGGTTCGCAAAAACAAGGACAGTCACAAACACTATTACGTAGAGGGCACTGTTTTGTAAGGCTAGTCCGTCATTCATTATATAGATACATAGTATGTGATGCACACACACTCCTTGACCCATTCTATTGTTCAGACATTATTAATTAATGTTGCCAATGAAAGCGTGTCTCTATTCGTTATGAAATATCCTGCTAATCTCATCATAACTGGCATCAGCAAAAACCTCAACCAAGGTACACATTGCAGAGCAACACATAAAGGTGCGTACTTAAATACTGAAATCATCATTTCCCCACCAACCCCAATGTTGTTTCCACTTTTTAGAATCGTCTCTTCCACACGATTCGAAAGAGTGGTCCCACCTTGGGGTTTGTTTGAGAAATAACGGAGAAATCCTTGATTTGTTTAATTAACGCATCTTATCTTGACATCTGACCATGTAATCATGATCAGTGTCCAAACTATTGGCACTCAGTCAATGGTTTAACAATAGAAGGAAGAAATCAGTTATATTATAAGATGAACAGAGGGACACAATGATGTTGGGTTTTTTTCTTTTATGAAATGAGTGTGTTTTTTTTTATTTTGACGAGACTACAATACCAAGTAAAATTAATGCGTTACCAGAATCACAACAATTACCCCCCCCCCCCCTTCACCAACGCCGACGAATAGTTTATACAGATTTTAACAAGTGTTCCATTTCTCGATGATATGCAGGGATAAAAGGAAAGAGATATTTTGTACAGTATAATCTGTCGACCATTAAAATAGATCTAATTAAATGTATGTAAGGCCGGTGGTAGCTTAATGCAGGTCAAAAGAATTACAGAAAGCTTTCTGTATTACGTTTACCCTGCTTTAAGCAACCACCTGCTTTTTAAGATTCTTATTTCCAATTACTAAATGGTCGCTTGATACAGGTTCTACGGTATCATGTATCGCCAAAACATAAAAGTAGTCCGTCCATTAGTTCGAGTACGGGACCTCTCGATAAAAATGTCTATAAGCAGAGAACGCGATACACTGACAATGCAAACAGTGTATACTAAGATTAATCGCCTCGCTATGATACAGCCTTTGACATGGAATGCAGTGTTGATTGTTTTTTCAAGATAGTTAACAATTAAGGTGGACTCTCGGAATCCACATCACTGACACTGCATCCAGTTTCTGTTCATTAGACGAGGACACACAGATTGCAACAATTATTTCATAGTGTATTATGTACAGACTTGAAACTATTTAGACGAAATACAGTAGAACCTGTCTTAAGTGGTCACTGATTGATTGATTCAACATCGGAATCTTCAACAGTTAGTTACTTACAGGATCATATAGGAGCGTTCTACATCACCTTAAGCCTGCATTGAACTACCACATGCGTTAACCTATTACCTCATATTGACGCTTTCAGTTAAACTGATTTTTGAAACCATTGTGATAAATAGAGCATTTGCTCCATAGGAGCAAATACTCTATTCGTCACGGTGTTTGCATAACTAACAACCTTTTGATTAGTAACTGCTCCTTTTCGGTAGATTTATTCAAAGAGGTTGGGTCTAAAAAGCGTATGAGGTAATGAGTTAAAGACCCCGAATTAGATACCATTTTAGTGGACATTTATGACAGGCATTACTGTACTACCGTGTCCGTATAAAATGTAGGCTATCAACAGCATGTGAGCATAGTAAAATGACTGGTAAAGGTTATATGACAATGAGCGCCTGTACTATACTGTCTCATACATACGACCACATAATTATTTAACATGGTCTGTAAAAGCAGATGGTTGCTTAATGCAGGACAAAAGTAATGCGAGGACTCCTATTGGAACTTTCTGTATTATTCTTTACTTGCATTAAACTTCCAAATTAAAGAATTGAGGTGTGTCAGCGAGACTTTACAGTATTGACAACTTCATATGTTTGAAGGTTTCCTTTTGTGTCTTTTGAAATAGTATACTACTGTCCCGAACAATACAGACCTTTATATCGCTTCTACTTGAAACTTGAAACTTAATCACTTGGTTAAACGCCTATATTTGCAAATAATGCATTCAATGGCGTTGTACATTCACATAAATAAAATCAAAGAAATAAAAATCGATAGAGGTAATTCAATACACAAATATACATTTAAGAAAGCATAAAACCTAAATCCATAAAACCACATTCTAGATTCAAACTGAAGGGCAGCGGTTATTATTGGTTCGCCCGAGGAATCGATTATCATATAGTTTAAACCAATCCACAATTCACATGATATCTTGCAAGTATAAATACTTCATTGATATTTTATTTGAAGACTTGTGTTTAGTTTAACCCTTTCCTTAATGTAAAGGTGTTCTCACACTTTTACAGACATAGTAGACTTAGATCAGACGGCTCTTATAGAAGCCGTCTGATCAGGGTCTGCCCTGTTTTCTCACGAATATTTAACAGATCTGACTAGTCGGTTTCTACCAATACCAATAAATCGTGTACACATATGCCATTATAAAAATCAGCTAATAGATATTCATGATGTCATTAATTTGTTATAGGAATACTGGTATAGAACATGGAAATGGTTCATAATAAAGTCGTGGTGGTGTTAACAATATGATCTCAGACACAGTGTTGTTTTACGCAGCAAACTTTGAAAATCATGTTCGTATGAAAAGTATCAAGGCTCTGTAAAAACAAAGGCAATACTTCATGCTTTGTGAATGAAATTTAGAGGGCTGTGGCACTGAGTTAATAGCATTGAATTTTTCTTGTATGGCCCGTCGGAAACCGCCTGCTTGAAATACATATGACTAGATTTTTGAATGATCGCTTAAGATTCGAGATTACTGTCGACTGTACTTGAACCATGTCCCTAATACAAACGCCTATTGACACCTTTACAAACAGAGTACACACGTACCAGACGACCCCATGTACGTGCCGTCTGATCAGAATACGCTAGATTGCTTATGGAGCTTTATAGATCAGATTCTACACTTTGTGCCAAGGTAAGACAATCCTGTTTTCATTCATGATATCATTCTTACTCACATGAAAAGTTAAAGTGTAAATGCAGCTTCAGGGTTGACGTTTTCAACGCAATTAATCTTTTCCATTAGCTATGGTTATTCCAAAGGTCATCCTCTACCTGATGCATAGTCATGGACAAAATGGTTATAATGAAATATGGAAGGTGGAGCATTGTAGCCTTTTTAGAAAGGAAAGAAACAGATCTGTGATATTCCACTAGCAAGCAAAGTAGACCCTGAGCAGACGTCTCCAATATAAATCGCGCTGAGCAGGGTTTGCTCTGTTTGCAAATACATGAAAACACATTAATGTGCTGGAAAAGGCTATCCAACGTTTAATAGTCATTCCAAACAGTGTGGATAGGTTTAGTGTAGTTTTGGAATTGAAGCTTGCGGAACGTTTGCTAGAGCTATAAGGGTTAAACATTAACCCCCCTCTATAAAATAATCTCTGCAAAGGTTTAGATTTGTTGCAAATGTGTCTACAGCAGAACCTGTCCTAAGTGATCATTTGTTTATGGACGCACGGGTCCTAAAAACAGAGCACAAGTATTGCAGAACGCTCACTTTTGACCTGCATTAAGCTACCACTTGCCTTACAGTTACATAACGAGACCTCTTTTTGATGACCGCTTAAGACAGGTTGTACGGTTATTCTAAATCCAGCAACTATGAGAAACTATTAATTGAGGGACAAACAGCATGGATCCTGGAAATACGCTGAGTTACTCGGCGTCTCAACTGAATCCAAGCTGTCTGTAAATGCGTGTCAGTCGCGGGCAGCTGGATAAAGTTTACAAGGGAACGTGGAATGTTGCCTCAGATGTAACCATATCTAACTGTCTGCGCAATGGTAATACTCGTCGACTTTGAGGGAGATAACTGCATCTAAAAGACATTCTGTACTGATCAACATAGGCTCCCCTGATAATTGAGAAACAATAGTAATTACACAAGTACAAACAATGAGTCATGCAGGAAACACCACATACAGAACAAACAGCCACCCGAACAGCAACACAAGGACACAGCATCAAGAGACACACATAGACAAAACAAACATACAATAGGGGGGGGATGGAAGTATCACATTGGAACGGTCAGTGACAAAAGTCCCTGGGGGTTAAACCGGTTTTTGGGCGCCCAACCTCACACTTATTCCATCACCAGCCTAAAAGACAAACAGTGTAAATAAAACGTACCCCCTCTCCAACTAATCTACAACAACCGCGATGGCAAATACAGTGGTACAGTGCATGTATTATGAAAACATTTAAGTGAACAATGTTTGATCCTGCTAATTAATACTTAACTTAACCAGGATGCCATCTCTAGCTAACGCTAATAAAGGAACATTATGTAGTAACAAGGAATCACAAATGCTTTTGAAATCATTACACCACCAGTTATATTGATTCCGTAATGGAGTGTTCAGTAAAACCCCTATAATGTGATCATTTTAAAAAGTTGCATTTCCGAATCTTACGACCAGATGGTAGCTTATAACGATAAACAATAGAACATCAACGGACGGGAATTGTTCCAAATGCAGATATTAAGACATAAGTGAAGTTTCAGGGTAATCGGAGATATCAAAAACAAATACGAAAAGGACACTTAATGAAAATAGACTGAGGGCCACCCGGATAAAGATAAGAATGGGAACTGCGCATAATTAGGATATGAAGAGATTTGTGATGTTTCAAAGAAATCGGATTTAGAAAACATGTTTCGATTTTTTGTATCTATGAGGTGGTCAAAAGTCATATATCTTGAACCACTTAAATTTACACATAGGCCTACATCGTACCGCAAGGCAGCACATAATTACATTTTAGCTATATGAATACTTAACATCGTGGCCCAGGCTATTTTTGAGAAATCTGAATCGTAAAACCGTCAATTTCACTCAATGTTTTATAAACCTTTCTTATGCCACAATAAGAAATGATTACCCCCCCCCCCTCTGTAGATAACAAACCTTAAGTCGATTTTTAAAGGCAGGGCCTATTCCAATAGAGCTAAATTCGAAAACATTCATTCAATGCTGGCAGTTTATTCTCATTAGCATGTGATCATAAGATGGAATGTACAACCCACTGCCAAGTAGACATTTAAATCCCAGTGCTGATTTTGCTACTGACCATGCCAAGGCGCTTCTCTCTTTGGCACCCTTACTTTTGTTTGTCTTGTGTCTTTGTGTGTGTGCTTTTGTTCATGTTTTTGAATGTTTGTTTCTTGTGATTGTGTGTTTGTTGGTGTTTTCTGTGTTCAGCTCGTGTGTTTGCGTGTGTGTGGTTGTGTGTATGCGTGCGTGCGCGTGTGTGTATCTGTGTGTCTGTGACATGTTGTCTATTGATGTTTTGGTGGTGGTTGCGTCTTGTATGTGACTTTTTCTGCTTGCCTTTACTACCTTTTCATTTAAATTTCAGTTGTGGGCTCAACCCACTAATATTTAGACATTCGATTTTCAGTTGTCGGTTCGTATTTAACGAATGTTGATCTCACTGCTATGTATTTGCGGATGGCAGTGTATTTACATTTAACATGTGATCTTGTGTAAATGCACTGCCAGGAGTGACTATACAGTAAAACCTCTCTATATCGGCCACTAAATTACATCAAGTATTTTGTATCAACTGCTTAAAGCAATGTGAAAGTAAAACAGAACGCTCCTATAGGAGCGATCTGTTTTACTTTCACCCTGCTTTAAGCTGCCATCTGCTAACTCTATAGTCACTCCTGGTAGTGTATACGCATTTACACGATATCATATGTTTCGATGTTCAACGCACTGCCAATCAGACATTCACATTTCAGTTGTGTAACTTTCCAATGCTGAACTCACCACTGTCTGTATATTCGTGGTTGGTAGTGTATTCGAGTTAATCTTCTGATCTTGTGTTTGAATGTTCAACTCACTTCCAGATAGACATTAAATTGCTAGTTGTTGTTCCGCATTTGTCGACTTTTGAAATTACTTCTGGCTGTGGACTCGAAACTAGCTGTTTATTCGCTTTTGCGTATGAATTTCTGATCGTATTGTTCGACACGCTGCCAGTTAGGCATTCGCGTTTCAGTTGTGGGTTCCCATTTCCAGAAGTTTGAACTCACTGGCTGTGTATTCGAAGCTGGCAGTGTCAGAAAACTAACATATGATCTGGTGCTTGAATTTTCAAGGCACTACTAGTTATACATTCGGGTTTTTATTTCGCATTGGAACACGGTTGAATTCACTACTGGCTCTGAGTGCGTGGCTGACATTGTATTCATTGTATTAACATGATTTTGTGTTTGAATGTTCAACTCATTGCCACTTAGACAGTCGCGTTTCAATTGTGGATTTGCATTTGTTAAATGTTAAATCCCCTGCTTGATGTGGGACTTAAAATAATATTGGGTTCATGCGCTTTTCGCTTCTCTTGTATTAACCATAGCAGGTCGATATTTTTTCTGTTCTGTTCGTTATACTATTATATGTCATGTCATGAAACTATTGTATATACACATATGTTACAATGAGATACTTAATGTAAAACTTTCTAATACATATTCTGTTCTGTTATGTTTTGTGTTTTCGCGCTAGACATTGTATTTGATTTGTCTTGTGAATATGTGTTATACACCAGCTATACACTCAATGTCAAATTGTGAATTCGCATTTGTCCAATGTTGACCTCATGTTTGACTGTAGATTCGAGACTATCAGTGTGTTCGCGTGTTTGAAAGTTCAGCTCACACCTGTTCAAGTTGTGGATTTGCATTTGTCGAATGTTGGAGTCACTGCTTTCTGTGTAGTTGCGTCTTGCAGTGTGCCTACAATATAATGTCATTATTTGCCTGAATGTTCAACCCACTAGTTATGAACTGTCTATTAGCTGTGTGTTCGCACTATACGGGACGAATGTTGAACTCACTGCCGGCTGAGGGTTCGTTACTATTTGGATATTCACATGCAAGGTTTTATAGAAATGAATGTTAAACCCTCATCCGACAACTCAATGCCAATTTCACATAGCTGGTTGTTTGCGTTCATCAAGTTAATGATTGTCCCAGTACAGTAAAATCACTCTAACCTGACATTCTGATATAGCTTAATTTTTGTACAGTTTGTTTTTGCCAGTATTTTGGAACCTTTGACATTTTTTCTCCTATGGATCTACAGGGATCCTAGCTTTCATCTTTGGTACATAACGTCGTCTGTAGGCCCTCTAAAAAGGTTATACAATTTCCTGCCCCGGGGGTCAAATTTGGCCCTGTCCCAAGGATGCCTTTTTAGTGAAAGCTTTGAAAATCCTCTGAAATTGATATGTTCTCAGCATTCATTTTTGGCATAATAGCACATGTTCCAGGTCCTTTACAACAATTTATAAACTATGCCCCTAGGGTGAAAATTGGACCCCAGGGGTGGCCAGTTTTCAGTACAGAAATATACTGAAAACTTTGAAAATCTTCTCCTCTGGAACTGAAAAGTTGTCCACTTTTATTCTTGGCACAATGCATCATGTTTCAGGTCCTCTACGAGGGTTATATAGTGGCCCCCTGGTGTCAACATTGACCTCACCCCAGGGTGGCCAGTTTTTATAGCAAAGTTATAGCAGCTTGTAGTTTTTGAGTAAAGATGCCGAGCAGTGCTGTTTGGTTGACCTTGTGGTTTTTGTATTTTTAGTATACATGTAGTGATGGGGTGTAATTATACTGTGGAGAAAGGAGCCTGAGATACAAAGACACTGTGGATTATATGTAGAGACGTAGAGTTACGTTTTTAACCTTTTGGTTCATAAATACGCCTTTCTATGCCATTGCTGATGGAGTAGACTCAGCTCATTTAAATTCTATAGGAGCCGTCTGATCAGGGTCTTCTTTGTTTGTTTGCTGAATATATGATACAATATAGATATGATTATGACCATGTGTCCATGGGCTGATTTAAGAAAAATAGTCTACGTAATTGCCAAAACATTTTGTTTCTCGCATGCATATTCATGAAGAAAATGGTTAACAATGAGGTTATCCCCCCTCCCACAGGAGTCGATTGTTTTAACTAGAAACATATAGTCAATTTTCCTCTTCAAAATTGTATGGATCATGGCCCTACGGGAGAATTATTCCTGCCTCGGTGATGGTCAGTTATTCTATAGAAACATTGTGAACATTTACAAATCCTCTCCTCTATTTGTCTGGTGAGGAATATTAGGGCTATCATGGCTATCTTATTTGGTTTATTGGACAGTTTTATTATTCTTCTTATGCATACCAAAGTGGGTGATCGTTTATCACAGGTGTATGCTATTTAGCCTTTAAATTTCATACTAACCGATTGGCCTTATGCTCAGCATTTGATATCTCAGTCGGAGTCTGAGGGCAGGGCTAGAGGGTAGGTCCTTTGGACTTTGGGTATGTCCACACACATCTTATTTGATTGTAATCTTTGCTAAGTCAAGGGAATTAACTAATGCTTAAATAAGTTTGGGACCTGTACGAGTTACTTCCCTTTTGACCGCCATACTGTCTTATGAGAACTACTGACATTCTAATTTTTCATTGCAAATTGCATGTAAGTTTTCTGTGATAAGATGGGCTCAGTACATTTTTCCACAATCAATTATATTTTGCTGTTTAATGAAACTATATTTGATAAACTATTTATTTAAAATATTTTCTATTTTTACAGGTTTCTATTTTATAGGTTGTTTTTTTGTATTGTTACTGGATAATCTGATTATGTCGGACAATAGCTTCAAAGCTAGTGTTTGTTTGTTGATGTAAACCGACCATAAATAAAGATGATCTTGTCTTATCTTATAATGTAGGACTTTGAGGCAGGTACCTGCTAAATGCAGGATGAAAGACATGCAGAAAGCTCCTTAGGGTCACCCTTCATTCAGCTGCCAACTGTCTTACAGACTGGCTTTGATACTAATGTTAACGGCTATTCAGATAGGTTTAACTACGTATATATCAGTGTAAGATATACAACACCCTAAATTGGAATTTTGATAAATAACAATGAAGTTTTTCTAGGCTGGTGACTACTTAAATGCAGAATGAAAGTCACGCTGAACGTTCCCAGGGGCGATTTGTGCACGACTTTAAAAACGCAATTAATTCTAAAGTTTCTAAGAGAGAAACGGCATTAAGGTGCCACCTGTCTGACATACCGGCGCTGATACTTATTTTAACGTCGGGTCTACATAGATTTTACTGTGCACTGTCCATATCTGACTAGATACGTTTATGTGTTTTTGGTTTATATCGAGGTTGCGTCGTTTTAACAGTATTTAAGTCATTTCACGACGTCTAGCTAATTACAGGTGGAGGAAGATCCAAGAGGAGGCTAAGTGATTGTAAGTCGAAGACGACTCGGTCAAGGAGGCACCCAAATATTTACGGCGTGTTAAGATCGCCTATGACGTATTTGTAAAAAGCAATTAGATCCGGATCAGACAACTCCTATTTTGATTACTTATGGAATGATATACAGGGTGTCCCAAAAAAACGGAACCCGGGATTAAGCTATGCACGTTATCACATTTCAGTCAATACTGCTAACTTAAATTAAATGTAAATACATGTAGCTTAGTAGAGACAACATTTTGCCATATATTGTCTCAATTTCGTCTAAATATATTCAATGTTTTTTAAGATATCAGCATTTAAACGAAAGGATCCAAAACATCATTTTAACTTGATATAGGCCTGTACTATGCAATGTACTCATATCATGTTAAAATATATTTTAGGTGAATTCATTAAAATGCTCATATCTTTAAAACCAATGCATACTTTTAAGAGAAATTTGGCAGAAATATGCACAAATGACATATCTACAAAAGTGAATATTTACATTTTAAAGTGTTCGATTACATTGGTTAAAATACAAATTTGTTCCAGGGTTCCGTTCTGTTTGGGACACCCTGTAGAGTGGACTCTGCTGTGTCTACCATTGCCAAACATCCTGTGTTGATATTCATCAAATAGATATCTAAGATGTAATGATTTCTGCCATGAATTTACATCAGGTATAGGATTAGTGCACTGTCCAGGGTTTGCCTGTCGCACGCTACGCGCAAAGAAGTGATTTTCTTTGAGGCGTGGTGAGACTCCGAGTAACTTGGTGTTTGATCAGGATCAATGCTGTTTTATATATGAAAAAGCAACGTTGTGTATCCGTTAGTCGTGTACTAAGCAAGGAGACGGTATCATGCAGGAGACAGACTTTTGCCACCAAAAGGGGCTGGTCTTTAACCCTTTCCAAAGCAGATGTCGCATAAATGCACCACGACAAATAGTGCAGTCCCAGGCCAGACGCCGCCTGTCAATGTGATCTCTGGTCAGGGACTTCACTTTTTGTCTCAAACTTTATTTCTATGAAATTTGCATTCATTTATTTCCTTATTGTACCGAATGATTTAACATAAGCTGGATTGCAGACGACAATTAGAAATGTGGCACCAAAAGTGTTGAAGACGACTTAACGTGGAGACAGTAGCCATTGAGACAGAACAATATTAATACAGTAAACCCTATCTAATCTGAATTTTAGTAAAGAAACAGTTTGATCTGTTTAGGCAAGTTACTGCTTAATGCAGGATGGAGGTCATGCACACAGTTCCTTTGGGTCACCCTTCATTAACCTGCCAACAGTCTTACAGACTAGCATTGATATTGATGTTAACGACTAGTTTAGATTGGTTTTATTATGTATATATACATATACAACACAATACTCAGATTATCATGTTAACCCTTCGCTTGCTGAATTTTAAAATACATTTCTCCTTCTTTACTCATGCACTGTTGTATAACTACATATATATTCACTGTGTACATGTATTTCGCAGTCACTACTGTGGAGTGCACTGGTTGCACAATCAACTTGTAAATAGTGCAGACCCTGATGAGACAGCTCCTGCAGGAGCTGTCTCATCTGGGTCTTCACTATTTACAGGTAGGTATATTGACGTGAATAGCAAGCGAATGGTTAAATGCGCTAACCTATAAAAGCACAGCAAACGTTTAACACATCGATCGTTAAACACAACCTGGCTCGCAAACAGTTAAACAGTTGGGATCAGAATAAGACGTCACGTAACTCGGCGTCTGGACAGGAGCCAATCTGTTTGACATTCGGTCAATAGCTTCTTAAACATTTAAGGACCTGACAGTCATTGGACAACAAGTGTAACGGATCATAGTTTGATCAGAAATGATGTTTTAGCACACAAAGAATTAACAAAAATGTCAATAATACACAAAAAAATAACGAATACATTGACACAAAGTATGTGTCAGTCAACTTACAAACACGTTATAGCTTGAAAATAAACATTCAGAACAGCGTGAAAGATATACTAGAAACATAAATGTCACTATACTATTAGAAGCTTTTATCTAGCTGGCAATTCGACGTCAGAGACTTCTTAGCTAACGGAAGATGCTGGAGCTTTGCTTCTTCTCCCTGTGTTGGTAAAACACCGATTGTTTGCCCCAGCTATAGCACCTTTAGACAAGAGCCATCTGGAATCTCTGAAAACAAAAACGGGTAAAACTTTACTGACGACCTGTTGTATCACATCCTTCGTTTTGAACACTTACTTCGCTGTGAAAACACACTATCTGCTCAAATTTGTTGCAATTTTGATTACTTCCGATGTATCAAATGTTTAGTAACCATGGACAGAATGTCAATCAGCTTAGACTCTGATGAGACGCCGATTTGGCATCTCATATGGACATAAACTGTTTGCAGTTGTGAGTCATGTCGTAGAATGGTTACACTTTAATTAATGATAAACATGTCAAAATAATGACATCATGAATATGAATTCAGAATTTATATAATGACATTATGCCCAAGAGAATAGATGGCAGTGACGGAAAACATTAAATTAAATCTATATTATTATCCTATAGGACAACACTTGCAAGAAGCCCAAACCTGATAAAAGTCGAGGACCTAGGAGTTTAAAATTTAAATGAAATCGAAGAATACGTATGTATCCCTCGATTAAATGGTCGACTTATGTGTCGTTGTATTGAAAATGTCGAAGGAATTAACATAAAGTTATATAGTAACACTCCTGCAAACCATACGTTCAAATGAGTCTAAACACCGATCTGCAACACAGGTGACAACTTAATAAGCCAGGGTGAACGTCACGCAGAAAACTCGCAATCAAGAGTCATCAATCGTCCTGTTAAGGGGCACCAACACTCATATAACTGTTTCAGCTAGTTGTTTGACTATTAGTATGATCAAGCAGGCTGTGACTGCAATAAATTGACAATTTGAACTTCGGAGTGAAAAATATGCAAACATCCAAATTGAATTTGAACATTTTGCCGCCTAGAACTTAAGTTACACGCAGGCTGTGTTATTTTCTATCACTGTTCAACATATCATTTTCAACGATGCCGTGAATACTGTATCTTTGATTGATTCTTCGGAACAGAGCTCACATAATTATAAATACATGTGACAGTTATCTCAGACATTTGAACGATAGTTACGTCCCTTCTCCCGATGAAGAAGAGCTCTGGAGTAATACCTCTTCTTCAACAGGAAAACAGTCGACGCCAATTACAATATCCTAAACACTAGTGACAGCACAAATAATATAACCTTTTAAATGTTCTCCAAATTAAGATGCCTTTGCAAAGAAAATCAAAATGACTTGTTATTGAACATATCAACAGTATTAGGTACTAATATTAAGAAAAACAATCGCTGACATTTTTGCATAGCTGGGACAAACAGTGACGAATCATTCAATTCAAAACTATTTTCAGTAGATAGTTAGAACACGTATAGAAACGATAGGGACCTCAGAGGTGATGGGGTTATGCCTCTTGCAACGTAGGGATGACATGGAAAGCCCTTATTTGGAATCCCTTTTGTTTCGAGCTAGACCTTGCTGAAAGAAAATAGGGAATTGTATTCGTTAGTTAACAAACCCCAGTCTCAACCTAAAAACTTTTTTGAAACTGATATTACTAAATGCACTGATAAGATGTTGATATAAAATTACCACGTGATTGTACTGATGGTGCAGTCATCTCAAAAGTTTTATGCATATTTTTGCCATAACAAACGTAGTCAAGAAGCCAACAGGCATAGTCGTGGGCAAAGAGATAATTAATTGATGTGATTTTAACAAATTGTTATACTCTTTTTGTCATATTTCTGTCTTCAACTGTAGTATTAGCGATTGTCATAGTATGACGTTTATATGTCTCAAGGAATCAACTAACAATATTCCCCGTCAAATTGTTACATTTCAAAGCTACAAGAATTTTGATGAATAAAGTTTTTTGTCAAAATTAGAATAAAATATCATTAAAAGCTGTCGGTATCTTTGATAATGTAGATGACGCATACTGGGCATACGAATCGCTGTTAAAGGAAAGTATTGATGAATATGCGCGATTCGAACATACTAAGTCAGGGACCCCACTTTCATATGTGAATACATCATTCCGGAAACTGATCTACAAAACTAGACAATCCCATAAAAAGCCCTGAAAAATAAAAAATAACAGAAACCCCGAAGATTACAGACAGCTCAGAAATATAAAGACTAAACGTGAATGAGAGTCCATCAAATTTTATTTTTGGAGAGATCTGGTGGTGGACCTAAACCAAAACATGTAGGCCTACTATTAAACTTTCTTTCATCTCAAAAGTGAACTTCAAAGTAATATGTGACCGCTTACCAACTATCAGGATTAAGAAATTGGCATACATTTTGTTTTCAGTTAGACCTTGAAAAGGCACAGGTAACTCAACGTTTTAAAATGGATGACGCTTTTACCATGAAAGAATCTCGCCCTGTTCGTTCACTTTCATCTGCCTCTAAACTGTTGTGGATAGTCATAAATGAGCAGCTTTTAAGTCATGTGAAGACGTTTTAATAAGTATTTTATCCGCATTTAGGCCAGAGTATGGATGTCAGACAGTACTCCATAGCTTCCTTGAAGACTGGACAATAGCCCTTGAGAAATATGAGCACGTGGCAGTCATTCTCATGGACTTATCAATGCATTTTACTTTTTCCCCACATATCATCATCCTTCTCAAACTGAAATATTATGGTTTGTCTGAAAACGCATGTTGTTTAATTCCAAATTATATGCCATGTAGAAAACAATGCGTGACACTAGGACAAGTTAACAGTTCGTGGCTAGATATAACCAAGAGTGTACCACAAGAATGTATTTAATTTTTTGTGAATGTTACCTCTGTCTTAATTGACAATTCGAGTATGTACAACTACGCTGATGACAAGACTCATGTGGCAGTCAAGATACTAACAAACTCAACACTATCCTTGAAACCATAAGCAAAATTTTGATATATTGGTTAAGAGACAATCAGATGCAAGCAGAGCCAGACACATTTGGAAAGAAAACAAAAAGTAAACTGAAATAATTTGAATTAAATAATGTATCTATTGAGTGTGAAGGCAACGCTAACGCTTTAGGTGTAGATGTAAATAGTCTCCTTAATTTTAACAATCAGGTTTCTAAAATATGCAAAAAGACTGCGGGACAATTGAATGTTTTGTTTAGATTAAGTTTTTACCATTGGATCGCAAAATCTACACGTCATTTATGAGATAAAACAATAACTTTTGTGAAAATATTTGGCATATCTGTACTAGGGAAACACTGCGAAAAAGGACGAATGCCAACACAGAGCTTTCGGATTAGTATTCAACGATTTAACGTGACATTATGACGATGTGATACAAACAGCGATTCTGGAACAGCCTCACATACCACTTGAGTCAAGTTGACAACTATAGTGAGTTAGTAGGTAGGTGTTGACTTGGTGCGGCCCAACCTGAAAAATGTCCTATGTGCTGGTGCGGTGGTCTAGTGGTAGTGCACTTGACTACCAATCCGGAGGTTCGGAATTCAAATCTCTGTCCATCCCGGGAATTTCAGAGACGCTTTGTCAGTGTCTCCTACCCGCGCGAGGATGCCTTCTTTCCACCAAGTGGTGAAAATGGTTACCTGTGTTGGTCACTAGCCGATACTGTGGCTTCATGATTGTCCCATATGTTAGCAGTGCTTAGTTGTGCAGGCGAATGGCTCATTGACCAGGGGAGTAATTGTACAGTCGGCTGAACGGTCATTCATACTATAACTAGGTACTTTACTTTATGTTCCGAAAACGTTTGCAATCACCTTTTCATTCATTTTATATCAAACATGCTAGATTATAAAACAAACATACACAAATAACAAAAAGAACTGAACATAATATGTATCCCGTGTCTTTGATAATGCATTCTCTGTAGTTATACGAGTGTATACACCAGTTTTACTTATCCTACATGCTGTTCGTGCACTGTTTGTAACGTGTCTAGTTACTGTTGATGTTTGGATACGATTGTGAACTCTAATTACAAAAAAACATCATAAACATGACAAGTCTGTTGATCTGTTTCCTTCAATACAATTTATTCCCTTAACAAAATTCTACTTCATGTCTTGTAAGTATACTGTCATATCAATAACTTCAAACGTTCAGCAAGTGAAATATCTGTTGTTCTTTTCTTTACTGATTCATTGTTACTTGCTCTGTCGGAAAATGGCCATAACGCTAATGTTATTGTGTTTTTACATAATCGACTCTAAATAAAGCTTATTGTATTGTCGTAAAATTTAGGTTTCGACAGTCAGATATACTTCATTAAAATTTTAAATATAAGATATGTGATGCCTTTGTATCAAAACTATTTTGAAACACCTGACCCTATCATTATAGCTAATCAATAAGCAGGGAAACCCAAAATAATTTCGGAGATAGGTTGCAGAAATTTTGCAGAATTCAGAGACTTTGGTGAAAGTATTTCCACGAAGGTTATCAGTGTTGCTGCAGAACAGTATAATGTGAGCGGCGATGTCATCGATAACTTATAAGCATTCGAAATATTCTCATAATTATTCCTGTCAGTACAAATGTCCAATGACAAATGCAGTAGTTCTACAAAGAGAAAAAGGGGAGTGAGCATTACGACATAACAACAAACCTCCAGACGCTACTCGGAATAACAACAGCCCGAATAGACCAAATTCGACGATGGTTTCAACCTTAAAAACTCATATTCCGTTTTTCATTTTTTCTTTATGAAGGAATCATTTTTGACCGTATCTTTTCAAGTAATCAGCGCTGAGAAATCTGCATTTCAACATAATTATTTAATAGATGCTTGCTATGTAACTTAGCGAGTGTCCAGGACAACTGGAATATCTAACCAGGTGGTGATTAAACATAGGTTTTTATTAACTTCGCTTCGTCAATATTGCATTTCTGACCGACGAAGAGAAGTCAGATTCAAATTCCACGGAGAAGCTACCCAACAGACTTATATATCAGATCTCTACGACGGTTGAAGTGCTCGAATATGTTTTACACACTGTTTGTGAGTACGTTCTAAAATTGAATTATGATCAGTTAGCAACCTATCCCATTTTTCGAAACCATACAAGCCCTAAATTATCGTTACCATTACTGTTGTTTCGTATAAATGTTTACATATTAGGGATAAAATCCGTTATTACGTACGCCAGTCAGTCATTCCAAAATAGGTATTTCGCATTTTCATACACACTTCATTTATAACGTTCGTGAGATCCATGTTTTTATTACCTTCATTACCTACATGAATATATCTAATATCCTATTCAACCTTTTCGGGATTTAAGTGCCAAAATATTTCGCGATTGTCATACCCTCCTTAGATTCATCATATAAAACACTTTATATTTACTTGCACCATAAAAGTATATCTCAGATATAGAATGTTCATAACACGTATCCATTACTTCGTCTAACCCATGTTTTGTAAGTAAAATATGAACCATGTCATCTGCAAAAGTTGGAGACCCGAAACTACAATCTTCTAGTTTATAAACAAATTAGAGGTGCATACTCTATCAAATTGATTGTTAATGATAGCTAGATTATAGTCTTATATTCACCGATTATGTAAGCTAGATAAACGTACAGTAAACCCCCTCTACACCGGAATTATAGTAGTATTAGGTTAATGCAGGGCAAATGTCATGCAGAAAGCTCCCTGCATTAAGATGCCACCTGTCTCCAATACCGATATGTATATAAATTGAAACGTTTATTGTATACCTTTGTCGCTTGGTGTTTGCACAACGCCATGCACTGGTATTTCAGGCATGTCCATTGACTCACAGTTGTTTTCACCATCTCCTTTGTTTGTGTGCTGCACCACCCTAGATACATAAACAAATGGACATCCAGTGTTTAATATAAAGGTGACTACAGTGCGGTCACTAGAAGAAGACTTGTCAATCTAAATTCGATGTATTAATCCTATAGTCAATATATATGCCTTTATAAACAGCGAGGACTCTTCCCATTTGCACTTGCCAATATCCAAAAATCAATCATCTAATTGATATGCATAATGTCGTTCTGATATAAACACCAATGGCGTAAACGCTTTGGCTACCTATGCTACATTTGCATTGGTCACTGCTATAATGCTATCATTAAAGAAAGTGGGAGAAATTTGTAGCAGACGACAATACCTGACAGCATTACATAAATCACAAAACGTATGTGATAACTTTAGATGTGTTATGAAACATGTTTGGACCTGTTGTAAATTGGCTTCAAACATTTGGCTTAATAGAAATCATTTGAAAATTCCCTAAACTTTAAAGTAAAACAAACTTCATTATTGAAGCTTATTTACATATTCACGAGTCACAAAATAATGTCAAATAAATGTCAACTATCCTTGCTTCGAAATTCAAAATCTCTCTACTCTGGGTCTACACTGCTTGCACATACCAGAACACACATTTACAGTAGTTAAAAGTAAATTGCCGAACTTTGAACACAAAGCCGATGACTGAGCTGATAGTAATTTGGTTCCGATGTAAATTATTACAAATGAAATAGGGAACACGAATTACAGGGACCACAAAAGACAGTTTGTGTCGCATGGTCAAACTTTCACTTTGTTTGTACTGTTTTATATAAATATGAATTAATGACAACTTGGAGTAAACGGCAAAGTGTCCGGCAGACGACGACTTTGGCACAGAAATAGTAAACATGAACATATGTTTAAATGGAAATGGAGAAACGCCTACTTGAAGGAGACGACTGTGCAGGCGACGATGCTGGCACATAACTGGTTAACAGATGTCACTTTTTAAGAAATTAGACTTAATTGAACGAATGCATACAATTTATAGAAAACAATATGTCGTGAATCTGAGTTCACGGTTAACGCCATATAGCACTGAAAACGTAATCTAATTGTAATTCAGCCTGTGTATAATATAATTATGTAATATATGTTATACGCCGTATACAATTAGAAAACGTGCAAATTGAAATAGTTTAAATTTCCTGTTCAAACGTAAGTGTTTCCTATTATTTAACTCGATATGACATCTTTTCTTTAATTTACATATTTCCATGGTCTAACATTCACAGATCACTTCCCTGGTTCCACTACGGATTAAACCTCACGGATGACCCCGGAAATGTCTGATACGAATGCACACAACGGTGTGACTACGGGTTTTGAGGTAACTATGGCATGATAATGTAGGAAATAGGCCACGAGTGATACGGATTGTTCTGTACGACACAGTTTAATACGGAAATGTCATGGTTTAATACGGAAAATGACACGGTTTAATACGGCGCGGCACATTTCTGGGCGTGTGCAAGGCGAATGGACAACGGTTTGCTACGGTATAAGCAAGGGTGAGATCGAATCATTTTCAACATGTTAAAAACGTGTCATGGGTATACAAGTAATATTACGTATGACAAACATACGGAAAGCTACGGACCAATAAAGATTGCCAAGAAAGATGCAAGATCGTATCCGTAGCTAATCCGTGAATGTGTGACCTAGGCGTTAGTACTCAGTTACGGTTTAGCAGTAATTAAATTGTTTGCCTTTATATGTCTAGTCACGTTATTTAGTATGGACCACAATCAAAATGAGAGAATTATTAATATGCTTGTATATCTCATTTTTGTGTTTTCTTCGGTATTAAAATGTGATTATGTGACTGACGTGGTCTTTGCATATTATTACCTTCATCACCATCATCATCATCATCGCCATCATTTATTATTCCGTTTGCTCTGACTATGATAATACTCGTTTCATGTTTATCTAATTTATACTGTTATTATATACATTTTATACTGAAATGAATATATCTATCACAAATTTTACTGACGCGTGGTAGAGATAGGTATATTTTTCAGGTTACATAATATTTATTCGGTGTGCGAGTGCCGAAACAGAGTGCCATAACCCGTTGAAATGCACTGGTGTATCATTTAGTCAAATTAACAGTTTGAGTCCGATCCGTAATGAATACACGGAACCGACTCGCTCAATGCGTCTCATGCTGTTTGTAAACAATGGCTGGAACAGCCGTCACGTTTACCGTGTTTCAATTATATGGCACGTTTCAAGGGCTTTGTGAAAAAAAGAATATTTCAGTCGTTTTCATTACAAAATGTTTTTATGAAACTCGTTTACTATAACGAACTTGATGATTGCTTGAGCTCGTGTTATATTCTTATAGTAAACTCGTTTCATTTTATAATAACACTCGTGTAAGATCTTCCTTCCCTAAATAGATAGGGATAGGGTTTAATCTCGTGTTTTTTCATTTTATATTATCATCATCTGTTTTATTAACCAGAAACACATTAACATAATGCCCTCATGTCTATCGAAATTGAGAATTAAATACTCAGGGAGCCAGTAGTGCCTACCGTGCACCCCCCCACTAGACTTTTTTTCATGGGTACCAAAATGTTCAAAAAAGTGTCCTGAATCAGAATCGCGAATGTACTCAAACTTAAATTCTTTTAGGCTATGTGTATTTAACCGTTTCCATGGCAACCCCCCAGTTTTCGTAATTATGACCCATACCTACAAATTCGACCATATCACAGCCAGTTTTTGTCCTAAAACTATAAACCTGGTACCAAATAGAAGATAAGACATTGTGCTTTTATTTCTAACTTGTTTTTTTAAATTACCTTATTTGTATACTCATGAATATTAATGAGAACATTAAAAATAGTAAAAAAAGTATAGAAATAACGTAAACCTTTCATTTTTTTATCCTACAAATATCAGAAAATAACTTCAAATGCAGTTTAACATGATACGAAACCCCCGGGAAACAAAATATCCAATTTGAGGACCATAGCATTAATTTTAAGCACCATTTTCACCGTTTCCATGGCAACATCCTAGTTTTCGTAATGATGATCCGTACCTGCAAACTCGTCCATATCACGGAGGGGGGGGGGGTGGGGTGCACGGTATGCACTACTGGCTCCCTGAGTATAAAATTATACTCCATGAATAAGCCTTTTAACATCTTCCTCTTTCCAAATAGAATATATCCTGATCAGACTGTTTCTACAGGAGTAGTCTGATCAGGAACTAATCTTTGTAATTTTATTCTACATTTTCTCCCTTTGTCAGCCATTCCGTTAACTAGTGTCATTAGAGAAAATAATCAGTTATTGTTGATATAATAAGTGTTATTCATTGTTCATATCCAGTAATTCTTTTTACATTTCTCGCAAAGGCGTTTATCACACCCACCTTTGCAACATGAGTAGGCCTATATCGGACGGCTCCAGTTGACATCTGATCAGGGTCTGCTCTATTTGCTTACATAATTATAATATATCTGACTACTCAATATCTACCAATATAAAAATAAAAAAAACGTGTGTACATATTCCATTATAAATAATCACTAATTTTCATGATATCATGGTTCCTTACATGAATATTAAGCAGGGAAAGGGTTGATATATATTAATGAAAAAAATGTTAAATGTTACCGTTTCTCTTTCCTTCCTCTGCGTAGTGCTACCCGTAGAACAATGACAATTAGACCAGCAGCTAAGCACAGAAACCCCACACCACCAACAATTGCTCCAATCAAGCTAAATCTGTTCCCTTTGGTCACAGCGTCAAATGTGTCTTCTATGGATAATTAAAAGAGTACACCAAGCCATAGATAAAGCTATCAAATTGAAAGTCCAAACATATTGTAGAATATATCTGCAGTATTATGATGTCAATTATAACAGTCTATCTACATTTTTGAAGTCTAAAGTGATATTTTCTACTTGCAACGTGTTTTGAATATGCCTAGAACATAATTATAAATCATTTGTTTATACATAATTATGCTGGCAAGATATATTCGCAAGAAATCAAACTGAATAAAAGAGGAAGAGGACAGAATGCGATATGTTTGATATCGATGAACTGACATTAGTCACCAATGTATTGCCTTTTAGTTTCGTAACTGTTCGACATAAGCTGATATTTTATTGTACACAACAAAAGTATACCTATCGACGAAAACTTCATTTTGTATCACTAGGCCATATTTGGATGTTCAAATTGACAATCATAATGATTATTGAACGGAATACATACCACAATTTAAGATGTTATTTGATATATGCGTTTATTGCTGGGACTATTATTTTAACCAGTCCCACGCTAAGCGTCTTGACTGGCTTTTGCGAATAGCTTGGGTCCAGATATGAAATGTCAGTCTAAGCTAAAATCATCGTGTGATACCCGAGAACGGTTTACTCTATGCTCACATCGTAAGACTAATTATGGTGCATATAATGAGGATGAGGAATGTTAACATTCTCATGCTATCAAACAACATCATTGGAAAATTGCCTTGATTTTTCGTTTTAAAAGTTATCCAATTGGTCGAGTGGCAAACGGCTTGTTTCCTGATGAGACGACGAGCTGTGTCATCTGGATTCAAACTATTTGCATATTCCAGTCAATATGTGTGTAGAATGAAAATGGTTAAATACCAAACAGAAAGTGGTTAAATTAGTTTTAGAAAACATCCTAATCTGCGTCAATGTCACATAACAATGAACTTTCGGATGGTAGTAGATATACATGTGCGAGTTTTGCGGCAAGCAATAACTGTTGGTAAAGGATGCGACAGGGCATTGACTTTCCTTTCTATTATTTCACAGTGACGATAAAAATATATCACTTACCCTACAGCTCGGTAGCATTGATGTTTGGTTATAACTGCTTATAATAGTTTATCATTTTGTGTGCTATAAGTCATTGCTAGCGCTATCGGAGCTATTTATCATTTTAAGTGATACTAGTTTTATATGTATTAATTCAAGAGATACTAGTTTAAAATGTATCATTTCCAGTGTTATCAGTTTCATACATGCAATTTCGACAGCTACTAGTTTCATGTACACGTGTATCATTTCGAGTGGTACTAGTTTCATACCTATCATTTCGAGTGCAACTTGTTTCATATATATTATTACTAGTACACTTATGAGTCATGCAGGAGACACCATATACAGAACAAACAGCCGCCCGAACAGCATCACAAGAAAACGCAGTAAATGTAGATAACTACCAGAACACAAAGAGATGCACAAAAACAAAACACAATCAATAGGGGCAAGATGACAGTACCGCCTTGGAACGGTCAGTGACAATAGTCACTGGGGATTTAAAGCGGTTTAGGGGCGCCCAACCTCACACTTATTCCATCCCACCTTAACAGACAAACAGCGTAAATAAATGCATCCCCTCTCCGACTAATCTACAACAACCGCGATGGCAAATACAGTGGTAAAGTGATGTAAATATGGAAACATAGTCAATCCGGGAGAGCCATATACGAAATGACACCACACCAAACACCATCAAACAAGAAACGGTATAGCCACAAGACAAAACATAACAGGACGCATATCCAGACGAAAAACATTAAACATTAAGCATATTAAACAACAAAGTCGACCATAGGATGAAAGCAGGAGTACCGCCTTGGAACGGTCACTAGCCAAAAACGGCTACTGGGTGCTTTAACCTGGTTTACTGGTACCCAACCTCGCCCTTATCCCACTTTCACCAAAGTCAAAATGTAAATAAAATTCCCCCACAAGACAACTTCACAACATGAATAACGATGTCTGCCAAGTTCAAAAGATTTTAACATATATGGAAAAGGTAAGCAAGCGACGTTATCATTTAAATGACGTCATAATTTAAAAGTACATGGAAAAAATGAAACATTTCTACACCGATATTTTTTTAAAAAATAACTCGCAAGAAGATATAATTTAATACAAGTAGATACTAAATATGTACAACTGTTTTATTTGAAAAAAGAATAAACTTGGCATCGTAGACATGTACTCGATGACTATTCAGAGGACAGAGTAACCGTAGAGAAGTCATTTGGGGTACGACAGAACTGGCAAAATAAAACTGCCAATTTCCTCCTTCCGTAAACGGGTTTAAGAGGAAATTTTCATAGAGTATTAAGTCTTTTCCGTCGTCGCACAAGCAAAGAGGAAAGCATAATGACAAACTGTAAACTGTAAATCAAAAACAAATGAAAGTAAAACAAACTGTATTCGCTAGTGTAGTCAATGATTGAGCTGCAAACAGAGTAACTGTAGAAAAGTAATAAAGGGTACGACAAAAACGAGATAATACAAATATCCGACGTCCTCATTCCGTTTCCGGATTTAAGAGGTCGCTTTCATAGAGGAATAAACCTTTCTTGTCGGCGTACATGCAAACAGGACAGCTTGATTGCCAACAGTAAAAGGGTTGACAACCAGACATGCAGTATGTTGTAGTATTATAGGATCATATCTCTTTTTAATGATTTTTAACATAGTTGATGAAAGTGAGAAAATAGGTATAAAATAATGTTTGCAACAAGAAGTCAAAATTATAAACAATATTGTAGTTGTACATCAGCTAGAATTTGCAATGAAACGCGAAAGATGATATGTGAAACGATGGTGCCGACTGAATATTAGGTTGTGTTAAACGTACGTAAGTTTGAAGTGAAGAAAATTAGAAGTATTCAAACTGATTATCCAGAAATTATACAACACTGTGAATGAAGTACGGAGAAACCTGTTCCGACCCCACATAATCCTTCAAATTATAATACAAGCCGACGGTTTCTTGCATTCAGCTTTAAAACTTTATTCTCAATGTTGTTATATTTTCTCGTCCTTCGGAATAATTAGTTTCGATGTTATTAATTTTGAAAATTGAATACCGCTTAAGCTGGTGCTAGGGGGTATGAGTAGTACTTAACATTTCATAACTGAATATGAGCAGACTCAACAAATTTAGTCTGCAACTTTCTCTACTCTTATTGTATTGTTGTGTTTGCTTTCGAATGATCTCCTACCTTATTTAAACCAACAGGCCGTGTGGAAAACAGTTTGGAAGCTGATGAGATGCATAGGTACTCGACGTCTCATCTGCAGCACATTTCTTTGCAAATTCCAATCACGACTCATTCAGCATGAGAAGGGTTCAACACCAAATAGTGAGTGGCTTAATCACTTTCAGAAAACATAATCTGAGTCAATGACTCCGTACTTCATTCCCAGTGTTGTTATATTTTCTGGTCCTTCGGGATCATTAGTTTTCATGTTATTAGTTTTGAAAATTGAATACTGCTTAAGCCGGTGCTAGGGGGCGTGAGTAGTGGTGCACTTTTAATTACTACTCATGAATAGACTCAATAAAACCGAGTCTGCAATTTTCTCTTTTTGCATTTCTACTTTTGCTTTCGAGGGATCACCCATTTTCAGAATATATGTAACAATCGGACTATTTTGGAGTGATGTTTTCGTAGCAATAAATATTGGTAGAGTAAGTGACAAGCCCTATTTATGTTGACTGTAGCCGTGTCAATAAATATGCATACCCAACTAAACATTTTAAATGCTCTTTAAATTTCAAATCTTATACCACTTGAACAAACTGGTTCTGATGTATCCATAGCGTTGTTAATGGCTACTATTGAAATGTATCTCTTGCCAGTGAAATTGACTGTGAGCCGCACGGAGGATTCCGTGTATGGAATTTCAACGACAAGATACGAGTTCAATTTGCGTATGTCGCCCATGTCCTCCTGGCCCAGGCAATGATCTGCCAAGACAACTCTATAAAACAGAATGCCACTTTCGTGGTCAATGAATCCGTGCCAATGTACGATGAAACTGATGTCACTCGTATTGTCAGGGATGTCCTCGGGACCTGTATATAAATGAAAATATAGAAACTCGTAAATTTTCTCTTATAATATATTTGAGTTGTGCATGTACCTCATCGTCATATCAAAATGGGAAGGTGAACACTTATTCTATTGCTAAATAAGTTAAATGGTCAAACAACCTTGTCGTCTTTAAGTTCAGGATTGCACTTATTTCAAGTTCGTGTCTTTTGAAAAATACTTTTGAACGGTTTGCACACCGGAAAATGTTAGATTGACAAAGTAATAGTTTGCATTTGTGAAACGGACTTGTAGTTAAAGGTGACACGTAATGGAATTAGTTGACACGTAATGGAATCAGGTGGCACGTAATGGAATTGGCAGTCAGGGAAGACGCTGGTTAGAAATCAACTAATGGGCTCCTGTCGATCCCCGTGGATGTCCGGCCTGGGATGACAGTCGGTGCTAGAGTTGAATGAAACCCGGTAGCGGCAGATGTTTTATTGATTACCCTTAATGTAAAATCAATTTGCGGCACATTTCATGAGTTTGAAAAAAGAATATGAGTGTCAGTAGCAGTTCATTTCGTCCATATGGTCTAATGTGAGTCTGAGTTTCAGTCCATATTTAGATTTTATTTTATACCGCTGTAATTTATTTCTTATCATTTGTTTTGGCTATGAAACTGCTTAAAACCATAATAAAACTTTGTTAAGATACCGTCTAAAATAAGAATAGTATGGGGTTTATTAAATACATTGCTGTTAGTGCAGGTTACAATCCCCACGCGGGAACTAGGAGTTCAGCCATAGTGAATCTATCACATTAATAATTTTACCGTTTAAAACAGTTAGTTTATCAGCTGATAACCCACTGTTATATCCTTTATTTTATCATACTCCATACCAATTTTATGCAAATGGTTATGAATCTTATGCAATTGTGTTAATATATATTTGTATGCGCTTCAAAAACAGTGGTGATAAGTTGATGGTTTTGACTGATATATCATATATCTCCCAAAGACTATGTGCTCTTTTGCCATATTGGAATAAGAGAAACACGCAATATTTTATAGTATATGGCTTGACTTATATTTCATTGCCCATACTTTGTAAACATATGATAGTTTGCTGGTTCGATAACGTTGTTTGAAATACATTCAAATTTAAACGAGAATGTGTCGTATAAAAGTGACACTTACTACCAGCATACGATCAGCACAAAATGATTAGTGTATAACTATCTTCGTAACATATTGATGCATTGTTGAAACTATCCTCTAACATAAATGCCACCAGACTTTGAATCGGTACGAAAGAAATGTTTTAAAATAAGAACATACGAGTAACTTAAACATATTTGCACCAAACAAAACATAAATTTATTTTATTATGCAAATAATGATGATCGGCATTACCTTCAACAATCACTCCTGTCTCCGGTGGCGAGTCATCCACAAGTATATCTATGTGTTCAATGTTTGACAGCATTGCGTGATTAGTGGCCTTGATAGTGAAGTAATAACTTCGATTATAATCACCAATATGTTTGTCAATGGCGACCAGCTTGTTCAAAGAAATACTGTAATCATACATTTCGCAGCTCCCAACATCTGGACAGTAGCATTTATGATCAGCAGACGAATTCGTAGAACACCTTATCTAAACGCGGGAAAGAAGACCACACTAACTTTCAACAAAATCATGGGCATGATAGTAACACAATAAAACACATATTGAATGCGTCTCTATATGCATCATGAATATCATCTAAAGATTTTTTTCATAATTCCCGATGAATAATCGTCATGAGATTTAACATTTCCCTCTATAAATACACTTTTATACGCCTTTGCAAACAGAGTAGACCCATACCAGATGGTTCCTATAGGAGCCGACTGGTCAAGGTCTGTGTTTTTGCTTATGGAATAATATAGCTCTGATTATATTGTTTCTATTTGCCAAAATATTCATGTGTTAATATGCCATTCTATAAATCAATCTTATTGACATATATGATGTTATCATTTCTTACATGAATATTCATCGAGTAAAGGGTTAAGAATGTTTGAAGTACTTATCAAGCGTTTAAACGTTTGTACACACCTTATTCATGGTTGTACCATCGATATGTCCAGTTGCCAGGTCTGTTGCAGAATCAGAGGTCCCGAAAGCCCATTCTATCCCTATTATACCACTGTGTGGATCTAATGCTTCAAAATAAAGTTGCATCTTTGAAAGGTCAGTCGTATCGTGCACGAACAACCTTTTGATGCCATCCTTTACCAGTCCGATATTGTTTATGATTGGCACCGATCTGTCAATGTGAACAGTCCTGTTGTCTGTGAAAGAGTGGTTGGCAATATCTATAGCTTTTATGTTCAAAGTGTAACTATCTCCATCATTTAAACTTAAGGTATGACAATAGTATTGTTGTGGAAAATTTGGTACGTCAATTTCAGTGGAAACAACTTCATTTTTCTTAGACCAGGAAACCATGTAATTTACTATTCCATGAATGCTAGGGGTCCCTGACACAGGTAATAAGCCAGTCCGCTGTTCATATACACCTGTAAACAGCCCGTGAGGATCCGGTTCAATTTGATTCAGCAGAGGGTTGTCTAGATAGAACCTGTTGTAATAATAACCCGTCCAATTCAGGCAAACGTCGTTGTACTGGGTTTGCCATGTATAATTAGTGGCTGACGATGCGGACTGCACGTAGAAAACATTATTTTCCCTGACATCGATTTTGGACGATTTGTCAAACAAGACAAAACGACGTGCATGGCGAGTATTGTCAGCAACGTCTTTTACTTCTAGATATATTGCATACAGTTTGGGTTTATTTGATGTTAAATTTAAACTGATATGTGATGTTGTGCTATTGACCTTTTTCGTTTGTACTATACCAGGGTCAACCTTTGACGCGAGATTTCCGTTTGAGGCGAGGACCTCGTGAATAGTAACTTGGTAAGATTCTATGCCCGAGGCATGGCTTGAATTTCCTTTGTATGGTATTGGATCGTTCCAGCCTTTGAAATAGGCATGTATTATTTCAGATCGGGAGATTATTTCATCTATTTCCAACGGTTCATCATCGCAAGTATGTGTCTCTTTACAGTGTTCTGGTCTGGATGAATCATATCGGTAACAAATACGTCGCTTTGTTTGTGTTTTCCTATACGGTACAGGGGTTGAAGGGGCTCTGTGGTCTTGTGTTAGATCGACACTTCTCAAAAATCCCCCTCCTGTGATCTTATATGTGACGCATAACCTGAAATACATGTACTGTCAAGATGAGTTACATTATATGACGGTTTTCTGTGTACTACTAGTGACATAAATACTGAGATTACAGTAATTTGATCTATGATGGGACAAATGCATACGGATACGAGAATCGGTTGTTGTTGCTTGACTTTACTATTTTGTCATTTATATCGTTTATTGAGCGTATGTAGAATGCCTGTATTATATGTGTTTATTGTATGAAGTATACCGTACCTTAAAAATATTGTGTATTAAATACAATAGGTCAGGACGTGCCATATACATTTCGTTATTGAAACATTCTATGTGTACGGATTCTGTTTCCGTGTTTGTAGTAAGCTCCATCATAGTGCAACAGTCGGCAACTCGATGCGTTAAGGCCTTATAGTATTGGAGGGATACATACATCGGATGAAAGAAAGATTTTATACTGCAACACCACAAATGAAATGCAACACAACACAACACCCCATATTGTTCTGTAGGAATTCGTCTACGGTCTCCTTGAGGACAATGTGAATATTTTCAGACGTTATTTGAAAATCACAAATCTTTCAATGACTAAATTCTGAAAGTAAGAAATGTTTTGAAAGCAAATGGCGTAAATTTCATCATAAATTTGTTGTACTGTTTAATTTGATATGTACATTAAGTTGATATGTTTACAAATAATACAGGTAATTGTAAATGTGTCTAGTTGTGAAGAAGTATGTCTAACGAGGATATCATCAATATTATACAAGGGCTTATGAAAGCATACAAATAGGAAGACAAAAATACTTATAAGCAGGCGATTTTAGTCTGACAAATTGATAATGTATGAAATGTGTTCATATTCAAATTGCAAAACAAATTGAAGTATAGTACAAATCGAAAACCCGTGAAATTGTTGTATAATTATCAGAAGCCATTATTAGTTGAATAATACGAGCGTACCATGAAATAAGCGTGCCGTAAGCTAAAACACTTTAAAACCTTTATAATACCTCTTTGTATACAATAACAAAAACAGTGTTTCATTACCATACAAAGATGTTAAGATAAAAGTCAAAGTATGTAACTATTTTGCCGATTATATAATTGATTATTATTTTTCATTATTCCGTTTTGTAATAAAAATATGTAGATCATATCAATATTCGCCAATGCAAATATACTTTCCTTAGACTATATATGCATTTTTTAGGTTGATCAAGGAACAGTCTTAAACAGGAATATACAACCATGATAAAGAATACAATAATTTACCATTGACCGTCTGTTAATTTCTGGGCATCATCCGATAAAGTCAAATCGTTCTTATCTGCAAATGTTTGTGTTGCATCACTCGAGTTGACCTTTCCAATGAACATACCATGCGTGCTAACGAGCAAGTCCGATCCTATAAAAAATAAAACAACAAATAGTCTACACGCATGTTAAGTACGGGTATAGAAATATTAAAGTGCTGATGAAATGACATGGGACAAAAGTTCAATATGACCGACTGCCACCTTTGATCGATATGACATGGGACGAAAGTCAGATCTGCTGACACATTTTGGCAAACCTGTGAATCAAACATACCAAATAATTTGGAGATGATAACTGTTGAGGGTGTTCTTCTTCCGATATTGATTGATGCTACGTAATGCTCTCTCCAGTGTCGCCCATTATGGTACTGACGGGTAGTCACGTGGCGTCATTTTAGCAAGCGTTTGGTTCCTTTTCTAGCTGAGGGGCTTTCCAAACTATATTTAGTTTTTATTAAATAAGGTTTTTCATTTTCCTATTTTTTCGAATGACGACTTTTTTTTTAATTTGAAATGCATAATTACGGGTGGCTATATCTGCACTAATTAGCGGTAACAGTATATCTCTTTACTTTTTCTACCATGGACCGCAACACCCCGACACAAAATCTATCAAATTATTTAGTAATATAGATTTACAAATACGGGGTGTATTGGACTATATATTACTATAATTTGTACAGTTATACAATAATTGACAGAATAATTATAAAGTATTTTATTAAAACAAATACTGTATAGCTCGGACAATTTGACCTGGAATATGACCTACATAATTTGCATAAATAAACATTCGTAACATGTCTATTTTTATCATCGACATTGCACGTGTTTATCATAGGCACCTGTCACGGTTAGCAACTATGCATGAACAAACACGTGACTGTATGGTTTACATATGCACGGGTTATCGCACATCCGTAATTTCAGCGAGAATAGACTTCACGATTTACCGGCGGAGTTTCGTTACAGCGTTATCGCTCTCATTATGTATTTTACGTATTGGTGAGGGTCCAGGTCAAATTGTTCGAGCTATACCAGAGTACATAATTAAACCCTGTTTTTAACGGCAATTCTTTTAATCAGCTAAATTTATATAATGGCAGTATGAACAACAACCTATTTTACCAGAGTAAATACTGTTGTATCATGGTTTTATCTATATAATTTCATAGGCAAACAGAGCAGACCCGGATCGCAGAGATCATACATTTCTCGCTTCTCAGGCGTGCTAGATAAGCTGAGTTACTAAAAATAGCCGTACTAGAAATCCTTATCTGGAACACCCCGTGACTAGTGTATTCATACGCGCGATTGGGTAAAATCAATACAAGGGAAGGACTTCTTACAGAATTATACCAACATTTCTATAGGCAACAGCCTTATGAATTGGAATTAATATAAGTAATTAGCACGAATATGAAATTCTATTTATCATATAAACACTTTAAAAGCCTATTTAATTAATCGAAGACGTTGTTTTGTAGTCACTCAGTCATTTATATTTACGCCAAAACGTAATGTTTGTGGTTGTCATAACAAATGACGTCATTAGAGGGTTAATACACGTTTTTTTCGGGCAATAACATCTGCAGTGTCCCGAGGGACTGTTGTTGGCCCGAGCCCGAAGGGCGAGGGCAACAACATTCCAGAGGGACACTGCAGATGTTATTGCCCGAAAACAAACGTGTATTAACGCTATTCTTGCATAAAACCAATTTTCTGCTCTCCTGCATCAATTTAATTCTTCAAAATACAAGCAAAACAACGGCAGCAAAACTATACACTTCTTTGACACTTCGGCGATTTATGCTGTTTCCGGGCCACTGTTTTCTTTTCGACGTCAATTCATGATTGTATCAAATACCGTTTACACGGAATTTCATTCAATATGTCTATCACTAAAAACAGTTCATTGTCGGTGCTCCTGGAAATACTCACACCCCGGCGTTCACCTAGCTTAGGTCAAAACGCTGTAGCATTCGCGTCCATTGTTTACCTTAGGCCCGTAATAGGTATAATTAAAACCGGTCAACAACAGCGCTTGAGCACGAGAATCGCCTTGTTAATACATGGTCCAGCGGGACTACAACAGCACGTTTTATGCAAGAATTTGGTGTCACGCCTAAAGTTATGCTGCGGTCTGTTGCTATTAGATATGGAAGTCGTATTACGCAATGTAAAGTAGTACTTCACAAATTCGTTAATTTTCTTGGTTTTAGGGCGTATTTCAGCGAGAAAAATAATCAAGCATGGGATTTGTTAAAGCCGGGGGGTTCTATACCCTCGGTTGGTCTGTTCCTATCGGAAACTCGCTAAAGCTCGTTTCCGACTGGAACAGACCAACCTCGGGTATAGAAACCCCCGTCTTTAACAAAACCCATGCTTGATTCTATTAATCTATTCCGTTTGCGAATGCTTGACATGCGCTTATATGGGGTAAATTGTTAATCTATTACACGCTGAATATTATCTACGGACTTGGACAATAAATAACTTCCAGACCAACAACTCTTTGATACGTTACCTGTAACTGGATGAATGTATACGGATAAAGATGTATCAGTCACTCCGAAGTTGTACTCTTCTATATAGTCGGGCTTTGGGTATGATACATTGCTGACGCTGACGTGAAATTCTGCTAGCATGTCATAGATCAAATATTTTGACTGGATGTTCCCATAGAAGTCTGCCAGGTACTTACACGCTGTGAAGGAGGATGTACTCAAAGCTAATTTCATATCCCCTTCCTTACTTCTTACCCTTGTTTCACACTTTTCTATAGATGGTACATTGCTTGGGCTCACTGCAGAAGACACACATGTGTATCAAGAATAGATGAAACCATCTAGTAATTAGTTATATTGGATAATGAAGGTTGAAGATAGGTATTTATGTTTTTGTTTCAGCGGCTGTTCGAGACAACTCATTTATCTGTATTTTGCTGATATTTATGATTAACTAAGATTATTATTAATATTCATTTGAGATATTCTTGAACCGATTAAAGGGCCCTTGAACAAAAACCTCATCAAAATGAAAGAAATGGGGTTATATGAATATAAAATCATTTATTTAGTATTAGCATAATTCATGAAACAATATTGCATTTATTGGATTGAAATGTACAATTGAACTTGGATATCTCGAATTCGGGTAATTCCAACTTCGGGATAACTCGAAGTGCAATTTCGGTCCTTCAAACATTAATTTTATACTACGGAAATATTCATATTACATGTATCACTACACTTATCTAAAAAAACATATGTGGCAGCCTAATGCAGATCCAAGGTAATGCTCCTACCGGAGCCTTCATCATTACTTTAGACATGCATTAAGCTGTGAATTTGAGGAATTGTCCAACTTAGAAATCGGACGACTCGAGCGTCCATTATAGCCAAATTAATTTCTATAGTCCATTGAAGTTCGAGATATTGAAGTTCAATTGTATGTTAATATATAGAAATAGACATTAAACGTAAAGTGGTTTCAGGATACATATTTAGTGTAAAATAGCTTTAGTGAAATATGTACTAGAACCCTAGTTCTGCAGTTCTATTGGTTAGCCGTCTAAATGTTATATAAGTAGTTATACACGGAAGTAACTTACACTGACACGTTGTTTCGTGAGGACCTGTCACTCTTTGGAATCCCGGTGCACATTTACAGTATTGTGCCTCTGAAGAGTAACAACGACCTGGCCAGCAGTAATAGTTGTCCCAACTGCATGTTTCTGACGAAAGAAAAATATTAAAAGGAATGATAAGAGTTGATTAAATACGACATACCATAACAAGCGACTAATAGGGATGTAAACGGAAACCTGTGATACTTCATCCCTGTATGTTACTTAAGCTGGTGTTACGTTTCTGGACCAATTTATTATATTCGTATCTCGATGAAAATACACATGAGGCCTGTAACGTTGTCTCCTGTAATTTTCTTTGTTATGGTGTCGTACAATGCAACGCAACACATGTCAATTCAAATCGTACCTTTTTTAAAAAAACAACTCGTTTATTTGAATGCCATTTTCTCTAAAATGGCCATAAACACGAGTTAATACCGAATACTCCCTTCATCCAAACGCACACACGTACTACGAAGGCGAGTCAATAAGTAATCAGCCTAACCTACTTCTATCTGGCCAACACGGCCACGATTTTCATGCCTTGTTGTAATACATGTTTTAGGCCTAGGGATAAATTTTAATCCGTATTAGCGCGTTCATTGAATAGAAACCGTCTGTCAAACATGGCTAGCGACACCAATGCTTGTTTTCCGCCAAAAAAAAGCTGTACTTCGGTACTTGTTTTTGAAAGGAAAATCAGTCAATGAAATTCATTACAAGTATTCTATGATAAATGTTGAATAGCGTCCTATTCGTATAATCTGCATTTCATTTATTTGTTTCTTGCTTGATTGTATTGGGTATTTACGTCGCCTTAACAATATTTCAGTCGAACCACGACGTCCAGTTACTATCTGGTGTAGGACGATCCCAGAACATTTTCCGTGCACGAAACAAACTCACACCGGTAGTTGTAAGAACACCCTGTGTTGCGATTAGCGAATCGAGGATAACGGAGTGTTAATTCTCTAAGCATGGAATAATCCCATACTTCTCTTTAATAAATCGACCTGAAGCAGTAGTGACAGGTACGTATATTATATTAATACTTTTATGCTCATACTTTGTTGCGTATATCATTATTATTAAATATATATGTAGAAAATGCTTGTGATCACCATGACAAGCGAAGAAAATGAGAAGTTCTTAATATTTAACTGAGCATGTGTACCTCGTAGCAGGCATTTTGATTGTATGTATCTATTCTTCGTAACGCTTGTTGATGGCAAAACGTCTTGGAAGCTGTCAAATTGGATCTAGCGCTTTGTTTTGGGTTATGAAACAGACCGATCCCGAAGTTATTCGCTTTACATACGGTTTATAGCAATCGTGTGTACGGTTTGTAGAGATTATGTCATTTTTTACTGTACGGATTGTAGACAATCGACAGAACTGGCCTATGTTCAAATTAAGCGAGAACAATGTCATTTTGAAATCAAGTGTGTTCGCCTGATCTCAGAAATACCATTTGCAAGTTTTTCCACCTTCATTAATGTTTCAATACAATATGCTCTGTATTTCTTTATCTGTTACGATCTTTTTATATTATCAGCTATATTCGAAAACTTGAAACAGAACTTTTCAGATACATTTGGCTATTTTGTTATCTAATTAAGAGATGTGATACGTGGGTGACACGTTTTGATTAATTTATGTTGTCGAATTTAAAAGATAACATAGCTAAACAGAATATATATCGTCATACTCATTTCAGATATATCGGACCTGATACAATATTGATAATTAAAAGTGTTATTAGTGTGACAACATTTTCAACTTCAATAAAATCAGCAACCCACACAGCAACATTACACTCTGAAGAAGAACTAAAAACTTAATTAAGGTTTGACCATCGGATAATCGAGAAAAGCCTAATATCAGACGAAAATTTTCATATTTTTTCCATCACTTTACAGCGAACAGAACAAATCGATCATTTCCCGTTCCTCAGCGAAAAAATCATAAAAAATACAAAAGATGATTTTTTCCAATTTAATTCGTCAACGCAAAAAAGAAACAACGATCCAAAGGTGGCGAAACTTTTGGTCCATTATGCTGGTTTTCGATTCAGACAGGTTTTAACTTCAACATAACTTATAGGCTAATAAAATCGGGCCAATGTTGGCCAAATATCTGTGCTCTACTTAGAGTGAGTAGGCCGATCGATCTACGTAGAGTACCGATAATTATCCGATCTCATTAAGGCCATTCTACCTAACCTTAAAGAGCTATATCTAGGAAAGACAAACGGTAATCATGTTATACAGGCAACATATATATTGTATTATCACCTTTTTGAGCAGTTGTACAACCACAATAAAGACATATTCCTTATGATTTGAACACAAATCAAAAATAATCATTATTTATCCTCTGTATTTAAAAGTTGTGTTTGAAGCATTGTAAGCGCGACACAAGTGCTCACTTAACACATTCCCTCCTAGTGACGCATTTTGGCCTCTCTGTAAAAGTCGCATTTAGAAACCATTGTGATAAATAGAGCATTTGCTCCACAGGAGCAAATGCTCTATTTATCAAGATGGTTTCATAACTACACATTTCTAACATGCTCCTTTTCTATAGTAAATGCTCCTTTTCGGTATATTAGTTCAAAGTGGTTGGGTCTAAAATTAGTCCAGGAGGGAATGAGTTAAGGTACAGTTGCTTCGGTCCAGTTTATATAGTGGTTTAATCATACACATATTTCAACTTCCAACGTTTCTAATAACTTCAGCTATATACACTAGTACACATTGAGGTGCTTACCTTTATTCCTTTATTCAGGAATTCAATATGTCTTCTAACGGAACGCTGATCAAGGTCTGCACTGTTTGCCACAAAAAGGATCGATATGTCTAATCGCATATTTTCAACACAGCAAAAATACCACTTTACTACTATTTGAACCAGAACAGTCAATCCGCCCCTTCACTACGATGTGCCTTCGATTCTAGGTCAGCGGTTAAAAGATAGTGCTCCTTGAAATATCACTCTTATCATATTGAGAGTGATCAGAAGCATTGTTGTATAATTGGGAAGAAAAGGTAAACTAAAATAAACCATTACCAAAACATGAAGAGAAAATGAGCAAATTATAGCATTGACGCGGTCACGTGAATCACACGCGCTTGAATTGACAGATATTTCATCCAAACCCAAGTGTGTATTTTGTCATATTGATACAACTTGTAATTATTTAAATGTCGTCTTTCAGTGTCGTCTTATTATATATATTGCTAGGTTGCAAATATTGTCATCAGTAGAATTGTCGTGTTTCTAGAGGGTGATTATTTACAATTGTGTTGTTAAATACTGCACAAGTTTGACCCAGTTTCCAGTATTGCTCTGTAATTATATTGTGAAAATCAGTTTTCATGAAAAGCGATACTGTTTTTAAAATCGTTCTCTCGGTTACAGATATTTCCAGATAAATATAAGTACAGTAGAACCAGTCTTAAGCGACCATAAAAAGGAGGTGTAACTATGACCCTTTAAGGCAGGTAGTAGCAGGTCAGTAGTAATGCAGACAGCTCATATAGGAACTTACTGCATTACTTTTGCCCTGTATTAAGCACCACCTGCTTTTTAAAACTCCAATCTTTAATAAATTAATGGTCGCTTAAGCCAGGCTTTACTGTAAGGGATAGTAACTTTTGCGTTTACATTGCATAGTGCTTTTTCTGCGCAATTTACGGCAAATTCTGGCATGGAATGCGTTGCAGTTGTCATGCTGATGTTGTAATTTACAGTTGAATAGAAAAACATATTTTTATTTTCTTATTGTCATCTTAAGTATCACCCATTTTTCCAAGGGGTTCAATCCGTCGACCCGTCTGTTTGTCCACCCGTTCGTCGGCAATTGCTTTAAATGACATCTTCTCTGAAATCGCATTGTAGAATGTTACCAGACTTCAGATAAATGATCCCGATATGAAGCTCTATCAGACTTGCTAAAATAATTTGGATCCATGAAGAACTCTGGTTGCCATGGCGATAAAAGGAAAAATCTTAAGAAATATTCTCCAAACCCAGGGGTCAGATTTGAATGATACTTGATAGAAGTAGTCCTATGATAAACATGTGCCAAAATTCCAAAATGATGTTGATATATAAAAAAAACATTACTGCCAGAGGCGGGCCACTTTTACGCCAGTATTTCAATAATTTTAGCGCTTAAATCAATGAATTTGTCAACATGTTTCATTCACAAAATGGGTATGTCCAATACATTCACACCCTGAAATTTATGGTGATGTAATTTACAAACTTCGTAAAATTATTGGACATTCCCATTTTCTCACTTGTTCATCAAATATGTTAAAAAATCATTAAAAAGGAATGTGATCCTATTGTACAGCAACATACTGCATGTCTGGTTTAAACCCTTTTACAGTTGGCAATTACGCTGCCTTATTTGCATGTACGCCGACAAGAAAGGTTTAGTACTCTATGAAGGCGACCTCTTAAATCCGGAAACGGAAGGAGGACGTCGGATATTTGTACTGTCCCTGTTATTATGTTTGCTGCTTGTTTCACTTAAATATGTTTTTACATGCACTTTGCCACTGTATTTGCCATCGCGGTTAGTGTAGATTAGTCGGAGTCAGGATAAGTTTATATACACCGTTTGTCCTGTAGGGTGGGGTGCAATAGGTGTGAGGTTGGGCACCCCTAAACCGGTTTAAACACCCAGTGGTTATTACACTGACCATTCCAAGGCGATACTTCCATCTTTTCCCTTATCGTTTGATTGTCTTTGTGCGTATCTTTATGTTTTTGGTAGTTACGTACATTTGCTGTATTTCCTTGTGTTGCTGTTCGGGCGGCTGTTTGTTCTGTATGTGGAGATTCCTGCATGATTTGTACTTTTATAAATGCGCACACACAAACAGGGCGTAATGATATAAATATACAACTGGCCCAAAATAATAACAAGCTACTACTACAGATCGTTTAGCTATGTCGACGTAATGATCGTTTAGCTATGTCGCAAACAGGAGCGATAAATTTTCCTTGAGTCTAACGGAAATAACAGTGGTAACATGTATACAAAATCACAATTTAAACAAAGTGGTTTGTTATATGTGATAATTAAATCCACATTAAGGAATGATATTGCTGTACAATTAATAGTACCTGCTCAGATTTGGACCTGATGTCATTTGGACTACTTGCAATTCGTTCAACTTTGATAAACTGATTACCAACTGTCTGATATTATCGGCATCTCATCTAGGTTCAAGCTGTTTGTAGAGGCGAGACAGGTTGCGAATAATGACACAAGAATTAATACGTGTACCTACGCATTGTGTTTAACATTGGTGACAGGCAACGTATGCTGTGATTGAAGTATCGCCCCTGAGTGAATAGTGATAAATGGAAATGTCGACGATAAGGTTTATGTATGCAACTCTGAAAACAATATGGCGGTATACTACAGGGAAACAAGTAAGTATGATCACCCAAACGATAATTCAATTTTAATAAATTACTGGTTTGAAACAGTCATATACCTGTAAAGATATGGGGCGTAAACAAATCGTCTGAAGATCAATGTTGTCACTATCACATTGTGATTTGAAATACATTTTATTTATTGTACTCACACGTATTTGATACTATTGACACAGTGAATTTATGTAATGAACACTCTTCCTTTACAAACTTTGAACTTTGAATAATTGCTATGCTTTCTGTAGGTGTTTTGGTGATGGTAGCGTTTTGTGTGTGGCTTTTCCTGCTTGACTTTACTACTTTTTCATTTATTTTTATTTCGTATATAAGGCCTCCGGCCCATAAACATATATGATCATAAATAAACAAATACACGTTTAACATACTATTGACCTGTACGTACTACTAACATCTATAGTGTTAGGCATTTGAATAAGTACTCTCCATTACTGTAATGCACCATATTCACAGATTCACCATTTATCTATGTTAGAACGTTGAATACATTACACGTACTTACCATTTATAAATGCTAACCAATTCATTTGTTGTAGTATGCGCTCAGTCCCACTTAGATGTATACATCAGCAAAACATAAACATGTTCTAAGACAACCGCAATGACATAGTACGGTTAACATTGCATACACATACATAATCCTGCACACCCATATACCTGCTGGCGCCTTGACGAAACAAAACCTAAGGTGCCGTGCGTACTGGGTGTATTGTTATCCTTCTACCTTAGCGAAACGAAAATTAAGGTTTTATGTTTACACTATTAAAGGCAAGTTGAACAGTACTGCATCCGAACACAATAAAAACTACTTCAGTACGATATACTTTTATCGGGTGTTTCCGTTCAGGTGGATACGTGCCTCAACGGAAAGGCCCGTATGTGTTATTTACAATTAAGCTGGACATGTACAAGTACACTAGACATAACCAAACTGTCTGAATAGTGCAATATACTAAAGGCACGACTTATCTTGCGTGAAGCGATGACCATTCTAGCACAGGATACGTTAAGATTGCTGCAAGTGGAACCCTTTTACCGAGGACTTTGCTGTTTAACTTTCATTATATAACATTTTGTATTTCCGTACGGTCCCAACTTCACACCAATCAATCTATCAAACAGGTGTTAGCAGGAGACATCACTACTAAAAAGGGTTCTAAGTTTGGGAGTGTCGTTACTTGTAAGTCAGTGCGTATTTTGCTTCGTTCAACATTGAACATTACACGAAGCCTTACATTATTGTTACTTTTGAACATTGATTCTTTTAAATACATAACTTAACCCATATAACATTTTGAATATGTTTATATTAGTTACAAAGTTAATATTACAACCCTAATATCGATAAATATTTAAATACAATTAAACGCCTGTACTCACTTTTCTCACAGCATGTTCCAGTAAATAAATAAGAGCAGCGGCATCTACGACCATACCATAAACTACTGTCAGATACTATTGATCCTTTATGGAAACACACATCACCGCAGTTTGACTGGTCTTCAGAGCCGTTCTGGTTCTTTCCACAATCTGACAGACACGCATCCCATTCTAACGATGCTTTGCAACACATTCCTCGAGTTCTACGTCTTATTCCACCACCACAGGTTCTGCTGCAGGAATCCCATTCTTCCCAATTGCTCCAATCGCATATTGATTTACCAGCGTGACACTTACCGAACGTAACATCAAGTGTAAGGTAAATAATGAGAACACCTAAGAGCATTTGAATTGCCATTTTATTTTTAGGCAGCATTGCCCTTTTTGAAGAACATGTCGCATTAGACCGCATGCGATACATACGTGTCAATGTAACAAGGGCGATTCGAATAGTATTTACCATTTGAAATTATCTTCCTGCCCGATATCTCAACCAATAGAATGCGTGGTTTATTTATCTCCACTAATTGCGACTTCAAATGTGCAAATGCTGACTACCAGGTAGGGTTCTTATCGAAGACATTATTTAAACAAGATATTTACATTTTTTGCAACAGTTAGTCGAAATTGGTAATACTTTAACGACCTGATAACGCCTAAAATTACGGTTCCATATATGCACTCTGTCTGATTTAGTCTATGGTTTAAATCTATATGATTAAACATACCCTTTATATCAATCTTGGTGTTTGCATTTTGATATCGCCTGGTATTGAAACCTGTGTTTATGCATGTGCTAAAGTTTTATACGATGTACATTAATTAAAAAATGTACGTACACTACGCACAATATCTTATCCGTGTTCACATTAGTTTCGCTTTGTTGTCGTAATGGTTCTAAGCGAAGTTGTACTTGTTAGCTTATCACTGGCATTTTGTGAATATTACATGCAGATATTTGATTATTACAAACAATAGCAATCAAGTTTCACATTTTCAGGTTTACTGTGAATTTTACTTTTCATATGTAACATTTTATAAACAGGTCACCATTCATCGTCGACAATATTTAGGTACTTGCGAGGAATTTTGCAGATATTAATTATTGATATGATTGATGTTGGTCCCGTTTGTCAGAATCAGGGCCGCAAAACAGTGTTTACATGTGTTGGTAGATTATGTATATGTACGTCCGTATATACACACGGATACGTACATAATTATATACACATTGTAAATCTCTGCTCATCAGAGTATCTCATTCTCTGATTGCATATAATATAATATATAGTTTCTGCCATGGCGAAACTTTCCTGTGAGCATGTGTGATAATAACAATACATCTAATTAGTATGCATGATATCGGTTCTTCTTACATGAATATTCGTGGTGTAAAGGTTTAAGACTAAAGACTACAAGTTTCTATTTGTTTTGACTACCTATATGACGCCTATCATGTCTGGATTCTAAACGTTTCTAACGGGTGGTTTAGAAAGAAATATTTTACATGCTTGTGTTTTCAAATACGTACACATGCATAAAAGCATATGCACACACACGATAGCACGCCTACATATATACATACTCACATATACAGCAAACCCTGTACCAAGCGACAATCAAAGCAAAGAGGTATAGTCATGGGTGTGTAAGACAGATAACTTTCCACTGTAGGTCAAAAGTATTGCATAAAGCTCATATAGGAACCTTCTGCTTCACTTCCGGCGCGAACAAAGCAACCTTCTATATTTTAAAACTTCTATGTTCAAAAAAGGAATGACCGCTTAGGACAGGCTCTACTGTACATACATATATATGCGCCTACACCCATATACGTATATACCTCTATAAACGTATAACCACATAGATTCTATTATTTATACAGATCATTGGCGGGGTATCTGACTTTTTGTTTCCTGCTGAGGATCATCATGTTGCCCGAGCCGTCAGGCGATGGCAATTTTTCCTCTGCAGGAAATAAAAAGTCAGATATCCCGCCAATAATCTGTATAACGATTTTGTTATATTGCAATATTTAATATTTGTAGCAGTTAATTAGCGTTGTTAATGTAGGCGTCGTTTTGCTTCCCCCAAGGAGCCTCATACTGTAAGGTAAGGGCTTAGATCATTATGCGACCCTAGTTCACCGTGTATAATAACCAGCTTATTGCATTTGTGGATAGAAAGGGATCTATCAAGTGCATTAGTTTCTCAAAAGATTGAAAGACTCAGACGTTAGTATTTTTTATTAGATCAGCGGTTAAGCAGACACTATTTGTCAGTATGAGAGCGGTTAAACTTAATTGAAAGAATGGCGCAATTCCGACGTCATTTTGGATGACGTCAAAATGACGGTTTGATAACATTCAAACAAATGGGCGTTGGAAGGAGCGGCTATACTGCAATTTACAGGTACGTGTACTGTGCATGTGCATAAATAAAATCTGAATCGAAATGGGTGTGGATTGTCTTTGAAAAAGCGGGGGTTTGTGGGCTAATCGGTAAGTGCACAAGCACTTTGGCAACATTTGCAGCATTAGAGCACAATAAGACATTCGCCATGTATCGGCTTCATTTACGTTGTTATACAACAACCAAACAATGTCTTTCAATGGATAACTTTGTTCCGCCCGATTATTACGTTATTACGTTTGAGAGCGGTTGTTTAGATCGAATCGACGAAGTGAAGCTGGTCGGCCATTTTTATTTTGTTGTAGCAAGGAAGCGAGGCCCTCGACTGGGGAAATGCCATTGTTGCTCATGACATAATTTAGAGGGATACACGTCTTTTATGCATGGCTAATTGACCAATTAAAATCGAGGATATTACTTTGCAGTATAATAAAGATAGTTATACCCATACATGCACGTACGTGCATTATATATACATATTTAAAACCGCAATATATACGAACATACGCATGTATACATACGCACATACGTTATGAATCACTTGTCATCATAGTATGATTGTTATCATCACCATAGTCGTCATAAAATATTCCAGATATAATACTGATTATTAGGACATGGGCCTCCCATGGACAATAATCTTAACAACATTATGAAGATCTAGTTTCCCGGTATTGCTGTATAAACCAAATCAAAACAGATTACCCAGATGATAAGTCGACTTGAAATCAGTTTGGCTTCTGTACAGACGCAGTGTTACGCGGTATCTGTTCTATATCCAAACCTGAAAGTTAAGTGATTGCAACCGCAGCTCAATGTAGAAAGTGGCACAAGTAGTGTCAGTTTAAAGACACCGAGCATATCGGCGTCTGAACAATATCCAAGTTGCGTGCTCATATGTATATGTCATTTTCCTACAGAGAAGTTTTCTAGCATATTTTCAAACAGAGTAAATCCGGATCAGACGGCTCCGGTATGAACATTCTAACCAGGGTGTGCTCTGCTTGCTCGACTCCACAGTTTTTACCAATACAAAACAATCTTGTGTACATATGCAAACTCAGCTGATAAATATTCAAGGTATCTTTCTTTCTAACATGAGTGTTCAACAAGTAAATGATTAAACAACATACGGTATACATACCAATGCTTACTTATTTATTGAGTTGACAAATACCGTTGGACTTCATCATTCATATTCCTCTCCGGCTTTTCTTTACCGTTTTACCCTTTATTCCACAATGCCTTTTCAAACAGATAGAGCCAGATAAGTCTGGATATAGTGATTCATCTGATCAGTGTCTGCTCTGTTTGCATAAATGCTATGATAAAGACATGATTATATAGTTTATTCCATGGCCAAAACATCCCATGTCATCATGCTATTATAACAGTTAATCTAATTCGTATTCATGATCTTATTTCTGCTACATGACTTTTCGTGGAGTAAAGGGTTAAGATCACGAGTTTCGATTTGTGTTTCAGTTTGCAAACAGTTTGGTGCCCTATATAACGCCTATCATGCCCGGATCCTAGAAGTTTTAAACGGGTGGTTTAGAAAGGAACATTTACCCTTAACCCCACTGCGTCTTTGCAAACATACTAGATCCGGATCAGAAGGCTCCTGTAGGAGTCGTCTATCAGAGTCCGCTCTGTTTGCTTATGATATAATATAGACATGAACTTACAACTTATGTTTGTTTCTTATTAGATGAATACTTATGGAGTAAAGGATTAAGTTCTAGAGTGCTGTGTTTTCCCCATATTTTTTGTATCACATACACAAGTATGTGTCGTCTGCATATTGTTTTTATGGCTGAATATATTATAATATGATAATGTGCTATACATTTGGGTCTAATTTGTCATAATATGCTATGCGATGCTTACGCATAATATGAATATACTTTTACCGACGGGCGCTCAAGTTCTCAGATCTCAGTCTGGAAAATGTTGCGCCTATTGCGATGCCTAAGTAGCCCTTGTTTGACTTATTGGATAACCTATGAACATCTATGAAAACAAAACGTTCGTTATAAAAGGGCCGTCACACCATGACGTTCTGTCAACGTTCTCTGAACATTTCAATCGTTCAATTTTTGAGCGTTCTAGAGTGAGGATGACACGTCTGGCGTGTGATATAAACGTGTACCTAACGCGTGTCTTACGCGCGAGAAGCGTGTAACAGCGACCAAGTAAGATACCCCTGAAAACCATTAGCGTGTGCTAACGTACCACTGGCGTATGAATAACGACAGAATAGCGTTTTGACGTTCGTTTGACTTTAGTCACACGCTGCGTGCGCTAGGGGACCGTTCAGTGGTCGTTGACAGGTCGCCAGTGAGTCGGTCGCTGCAAAGCAAACGATTAATAACAACCAAGTAACGCTAGAGTAACGACTGACTGACGATATCCGAACGCGCGCAACTCTCATCGAACGTTAGTAAAACGTCCCATTAACGCTTTTAAACGTTCTTCAGCGTTTCAAATTAAACGTTGAAGAACGCTGGTCTCAGTGAGAACTTTTGTGCATGTTCCAAACTTTTTTTCCGGACCAGCGTTCTCCGCCGATTTCCGGCGATCACCGACGTTCACTAGCGTTCACAAGCGTTCACACAACGTTCTTCTGGCGCTAGACCATGGGCGACTACCAACGTTTACTCAAATGCCAGGGAACGCTGACCAGAACGTCATGGTGTGACGGGCCTATGACTGAAAGGTGCAATTGTTAAAGGGGCCGTCACACCATGACGTTCTGGTCAACGTTCTCTGAACGATTCAATCGTTCAATTTTTGAGCGTTCTAGAAAGAGGATGACACATCTGGCGTGTGATAAACGTGTACCTAACGCATGACTAGCGTGTGTCTTACGCGCGAGAAGCGTGTAACAGCGACCAAGTAAGATACCCCTGAAAACCATTAGCGTGTGCTGACGTGCCACTGGCGCACAACGAACGATTTGTGCACGTTAGACGAGCGTGTTGATCGTGTGACTAACGTGTGAGTAACGACAGAATAGCGTTTTGACATTCGTTTGACTTTAGTCACACACTGCGTACGCTAGGGGGCCGTTCAGCGGTCGTTGACAGGTCGCCATTGAGTCGTTCACTGCAACGCAAACGATTAGTAACAACAAAGTAACGCTAGAGTAACGACTGACTGACGATATCTGAACGCGTGCAACGCTCATCGAACGTTAGTAAAACGTTCCATTTACATTCTTAAACGTTCTTCAGCGTTTAAAATTAAACGTTGAAGAACGCTGGTCTCAGTGAGAACTTTTGTGCATGTTCAAAAAGAAATTTCCGGACCACCGTTCTCCGCCGATTCCCGGCGATCAACGACGTTCACTAGCGTTCACAAGCGTTCACAGAACGCTCTTCTGGCGCTATTCCAGCGACCATGGGCGACTACCAGCGTTTCCTCAAACGCCAGAGAACGCTGACCAGAACGTCATGGTGTGACGGGCCCATAACGTTTCGATTGGTATATATACACGTTCTGTTTACAATGATTAATGTTTATACAGTGTTTTGTTGTGCATCAAACTGATGTTCGATTTGTATGATGTCTAGATAGTTCAATACTATTTCGAAATTAAAATTCATGAAAATAAAATGACATTCATATCAGTTTTGAATAAGTTCATGGTGATAGTTTTATACACATTCATTATAGCAATACATGTACATGTATAACAATAATGTAAAATATAAAATGAGACCTTGAGTATGGACAGTAACTAAATTCTCGGTAGATCATCGGAGAGACTTTGAAAATTCATTCCGAAATATCAACAATAGGAAACAGATATTTCAGTCATTCTTTTATTATTATTCATCGTATATTCATACCTTTAGATCATGCTACAATATACCTGTCCTGCACACACGACTAAATAAAAAGTTGAGGATCATAATTATAGACGTGCACATTTTATATTACCATTTACATACTATTAGGAACTAGTAAATATTACAAAATAATAACACTATGTTTGATAAGTAGCATTGTCTTTAATATTGTCCTTCATCTTCATATAATCGAAATAAAATTACAAGGTGGATTCACAAACGTAATCAACAGAAAATGACACTTACTTTTATCACAGCATGTTCCGGTGAACAGATATGTGCAGCGACACCTGTGACCAGTCCATGAATTGTAATCATATACTATTGAGCCTCCGTTGAAACACACATCGCCACAGTTTGACTTATCCTTAGAGTCGTCATTGTTCTTTCCACAGTTAGACAGACACGCGTCCCAGTCCTTAGCTAAGGATTGTTTGCAACACATCCCTCTTCTTCTCGTTCGGACTCAACCGCCACAAGTGCTGCTGCAAGAGTTCCACTCGTACCAATTAAGCCATTCGCATCTTGATATACCATCTGGACAAGACCCAGCCGTACCATCAACAAATATTATATAAATAATGAGAACATATATGAGCATGCGAATTGCCATTTTTAAGCAGCATTACCCTATGTGAAGTATCTTTCGCATTAGACCCAGTGCAATACGCTGGGTGCAGTGTGGCGCAATGTGTTTCGAATAGTATTGTATCGTCCCATATCTTACTGTTCGATAGCTAAGCCAATGGAATACTTCCCCGTTTATCGCAACAAAATGCGACTTCAAGTGCCCATACCATAACTGCACAGAGAGGGTACTTATCTTAAACATTATATGCATTTTGTTCAACAATCAGTCGAACTGGTTCAAGTTTAGCGTTTTGCTAAAGCTAGAGATTACGGTTTCACATCAATACGTTATCTGATTGATATGGCAAATCGAAACCTCTATCACTCTTTGAATTTATATTACTTTGGATGGCCATGATGCATGTGTTGTTTGTATTTAAATGATTACACGGTAAATATTCATACGAAAATGTACGTAACAGTTTTGAGGATTTCACACACTGTCATTTTTATTTTTCTGCCACACTGATGTTGTATGTTGCTGTAAGCTTATCACATAAGTAATACACATTATCTATCTAAAACCAATAATACGAAGGTTTCACACGTTGCAGTTTTAGTCAGCAGCGTATGGTTATTCTATGAATATGTCATGCATACTATTATAACAACCAGTCTTCTAGTATTGTGTGGTGTGTAGGATAACACTTATTCTTATGATCGAATTGTAAGGCTGCCAAAACCCATGACTGCTAAACGTCTTTACATGTGTGGGTTTAGTTTGAAATTACTTGTATGAATATTGTCAGCAGTTACAATTTAGACTATACCACACAGGTTTTACCCTTCTCTTGCTGAATTTAAAAATACATTTATCCTTATTTACCCATGCCCTGTTGCATAAGTACATATGTAGTCATTGTGTACAAGTATTTCGCTGTGCAATCACTGCTGTGGAGTGCACTGGTTGCACAATCAACTTGTAAATGGTACAGGGTTGAGTGATTAAGTGAGTTGGGGTTTACAGCACTGCGACACTGAATAGATCACATGGCTCCGATGAATGATGATATGACATGATGATGAGTGATGATATCAGGAAGATGATTTCGGCTAATCTCATTCGCTGGAAAGCAGTGCTTGGGATCAAGACCACCCACCTGCCTTCCTTTTAATTCTTGGCAGAGGGTATAATTTCCGTCAAATAAACAAAAACATCCCCTGTGACAATTAAGCCCAAGAACCACGGCAGGAGCTGTCTCATCTGGGTCTTCACTATTTACAGGTAGGTATATTGACGTGAATAGCAAGAGAAGGGTTAACGTTCGGAGGTAAGACACACTTGCTACCTTGTCTGTCTGTTGTCTCTGATAGATTTAAACATCCATGTAGGAGTATTGCAAATAGACATACGATTTCCAACTTCAGTTAGTTAACTATATTTTAGTTCAGGTAATATTAAAACTATTCCATGTTACTGCAGACGAACATTAACTTCTATCAAATACTACTATACTAAATAACCGAAACGCGGCACCTAAATGGAAACAGTTGTGTAACACTGTTTGGCGATGGTCGTATTAGCGAGACCATGTTGTATACACGTTGTAGTATCCAGTGTGCACAAATATCCTTTGTGAGTTGTGTACATAGGGATAACTAAGCTGGGTTCATGATCATTATATTTAAGGTCATTAATTAATTGAATTGAACAGTAGAACCCTAAACTCTACAGCAACTATGTGATTACTTAATGCAGTATAAACGTGATACAGAACTTTCCTACAAAGGTTTTCTGCATAGCGTTCGTTCTGCATCAAGAGGCCACCTAACTTAAAGACTTAGCCTTAAACCTCACTAAGGTGTAAGTTAGCTGGCATCATAACTGTTTGACAAAGGCCGATACGATTTCCTTGTACAACAAACAAATACTATAAATATCGAATATTTTGTATCAAAGTGGAGCTTACTGATATAGTTTAAAAGTGACAGATTTCATAAAACTGATTGACCATTACAACTACCAAGTTTTATTATGTTATTGTAGGTATGGGTTTATTGTAGGAGCTATGACTTAAATAAAGGTGTAACGGCTTAGCAAACATTAGATATTCGCATTTGTAAAATATAAGCAAACAGAGCAAACCATGGTAAGACACCTCCTGCAGAGACAATTGGATCTGGGTATTCTCTGTTTGCAAAAGAAATAACAAATACATGATTGAGTCACAAAAGTGTAGTTTTATCCTATTTCGTCTCACTCACAGACTCATGTTTAAGTGTTTGAGCTAGGTCCAAATGGTTTAACCTTTCAAATCTTGAAAAAATAATTAATTGACAATTGCAAGCATTGTAGACTTAGTTCATAGAGATCTTCTATCCCCATCAGCATTGTAATGTTGGCAATTCAAAATATTATTCCGACAGCCACGTGCACAATCGACAATTCAGAAAGTCAAGTCAAAATGAAATTGTGAACCTTCAATTTTGAATACTCAGCACCCAAACGTTATAATGAATTCGGTATTCATGTGTTCGTATGTGTATTCATTGAACCCTTTCCCAAAGGCATGAATTGATCAATTCATAAACAACCAGTAGCTTAAAGGTTTGAAAGGTATTTTATTCAATGGACGTGTTGACTTAGAAAAAACTGAAAAAAATATTCTTAACGGTGGCGATATAAAACCCTTGTTTGGCTCCTGGTGAGATACCAAATTAACCCTTTACTTCATATATACGCTTTTCGACGCTTTTCAAACAGAGTAGACCCAGTTAAGACGGCTCCTTTTGGAGCCGTCTGATGTTTACCTATAACATAAATATGTTTCTATAGTTTCTGACATTGCAAAAAAGAAATCTGCACCAATGTGCTGTTATAATTAATTCAATAAATATTCATGCAGTCATTTTTTCTTGCATGAATATCCATGGAGTAAAGGGTTAAACGGCGTATCAAATGGATAAAAAAATGTGTGCAATCGCAATTAGCAGTAACAGTGTTAACCCTTTACCCGATAAAGTCACATTTTCATCCATTTGCAAACGGAGTAGACCCAGATCAGTAGGAATTTCTAGGAACTATCTGATCTAGTTATGTCCTGTCTGCTTATACAATATCTGATTCTGTACTATTTGTCATAGAAATGTATTCACTTCTTTATATACACGTATAGTAAAATTAGTTGATATGTATAATGGTCGGTGAGTATTCAGGAAGCAGGTACATGTACATGTGTATGTATTTGTACAACGTCTACGGTCTTTTTACCTTCTACTGTGTGTATGGAGCACCTATAATGGCCATTTCAACTATTAGTGTTACCTCCATTAGTGTTATTAATGTTAAAACATTGAGAACAAATGTAAAACGTCCCATTTTGTATTATTTCAAATCCGGTTTCTGCTTAATCCATTCCCCTCTAGACTACTTTTATACCCAACCTATTTGAATAAATCTACCAAAAAGTAGCATTTGATTGTGTAGTTTTGAAACCATCGTGATAAATAGAGCATTTGCTCCTATGGAGTTTTAAAACGTGATGTTTACAGAGGCGAAATGTATTTACCCTTGGTTGTAACCAAAGGTGCCCGACGCATGCTTGGACTCATCCATGGGACACCCCCCCCCAACCCACCCACAAAAAAAAAAAAAAAAAAAAAAAATGTGATCGAAGTATGTTCAACTGGCCTAAAACTATCTATTTGAACCTTAAACCACTCCGTAAAACGAGAAAAACACGACCCGGAAAAAAATTCCTATCGGGTCTATATATGTATTGAAAGGTACCTAACTACGACAAATCAGCGGCGGAAAATACAACAGTCATGTTTTTCAAAGTCTTACAGCAAAGCCAATTCAACACCGATTTCAATCAGTTTGGTCTTGATCTGTTCCAAATTCCATATGCTAAGCGGCACAATTAGTGCTTTCCTTAAATATTGCTCCGTCTTGTCGCTGCAAGACCGCGAATTTGAAAAAACGCTAGAGCGAAACGATGTGACTCTCGCCAGGATGCATAGACGTATATAGGGGGATCTGTATTCGTTAATCTTTTCAACAAAAACGCGAATTATGGTTAAACAATATCTAAAAACATTAAACTCGTCGCAATTAAAATGGTGCTTACTATTTCCAGTCAGCTACGAGGCGCCAGTTTTCTTTCTCCAACTTTCCTTTTGAACGGATGCGACCATTTTGCTGTGACCCGGCTCATAAACTATTCGATATGTAAATTGACTACTACTTCCGGGCCACAGCGATTTGGCCACCTCCGTTCAAAACGAAAGTCGGAGAAAGAAAACTGGCGTCTCATAGCAGACTACAAATAGCCAGCACCGTTTTAACTGCGGTAAGTTGAATGTTTTTCGAATGTGTTTCAGCATAATTCGCGTTTTTGCTGAAAAGTTTAACGAATACAGATCCCCCTATATACTTCTATGCATCCTGGCGGGAGTCACATCGTTTCGCTCTAGCGTATTTTCAAATTCGCGGTCTTGCAGCGACAACACGGGGCAATATTTAAGGAAAGCACTAACTGTGCCGCTTAGCATATGGAATTTGGAACGGACCAAGACCAAAATGATTAAAATCGGTGTTGAATTGGCTTTGCTGTAAGACTTTGAAAAACATGACTGTTGTATTTTCCGCAGCTGATCTGTCGTAGTTAGATACCTTTCAATACATATATAGACCCGATAGGACATTTTTTCCGGGTCGTGATTTTCTTGTTTTTCGGAGTGGTTTAAGGTTCAAATAGATAGTTTTAGGCTAGTTTAACATACTCCGATCACAATTTTTTTAAAAAAATATTATTATTATTATATTTTTTTTATTTTTTTTTTTTTTGGGGGGGGGGGTTGGGGTGGGGGGGGGTTACATGGGTGAGTCCAAGCATGCGTCGAGCACCTTTGGTTGTAACCACTTTTGTTTCCTCTTGTTATTCGTTAGTGTATGTTCATTTTGTATAGACGCTTATTGTTTACTCTTTCGCTGCCAATAATGCATTTGTGGTTACCGATGCAAACAGTTTGGCTCCAGATAAACGCCAATTAACTCTGCGTCTTGTTAGGATCCAAACTGTTTGCTACTGTGCATGATTCTTGAAACAAACATGAATAAAAATTAAAAATTGGAAAGTTGTAGCAGACGACAAAGTTTGCAGACGACAAAATTTGGCAGCGAAATAGTTAATGTAAGTGTAATTGTCGCATGCAGATATTGTCGCCTGACTCAATGCTAAAATAAGTTTTGGCTGGGATTTCTTACATGAAACAAAACTAGATCACCAAATAGCATGGATCCTGAAGAGATGTCTAGCTGATCGGTGTCTCATCTGGATCCAAACTGTTTGCAAACAACATCATACAGTTGCCAGAGGAATGCTAAATTTAACCATTCAAATGTAAATGACATAGTTTGAAAAAGGGTTTTATCCAGATGGTGTGATATATCAAACTCAGCGTCTCATCTGGGTTTAAATATACGATGCCTTGATTGTTTATTTTGTCAAACCGATTGGAAAAAAATACAAACAGTCAAGCAGACAGCATTAGTTAACACTTGCACTGCCAATGTCATATCTGTGATTATTTATGCACACAGTAATTCGGCATCTCATCAGGATCCAAACTGTTTGTTACTATGAATGATTCTTGAAACAAAAAATAGTAAAAATAGAAGTGGACAATTGCAGCAGACGAATAATGTTTGCAGACGACAAAATTTGGCAGCGAAATGTGTAACTATAATTGTCGCCTGCAAATATTGTCGCCTGTTTCAATGCTAAAATGGAGTTGACTTGTATTTCTTTCAAGAAAACAACCCAGAGCACCAACCAGTGTGGACCATGAAGAGACCTGATCGGTGTCTCATTTAGATCTGGATCCAAACTGTTTGCTCAGAATATCACCAATTTGCCAGACGAGAGCTACACATTACCAATCCAACTGTAAATGACAGATACTTTATTACATTTTCAAAAAGGTTTTATCCAGACAGTATGATAAATGACTCAGCGTCTCATAAGGATCAAAAGATCTGATGCCATGTTTGTTTATTTTTCAAACCGATTGGAAGACAATTACAAGCAGTAAAGCAGACGGCATTAGTTAACTCTTTCTCTGGCAATGTCGCATCTCTGATAACTTATGCAAACAGTTTGGAGCCAGATGAGACGCCGAGTACTCGTCGTCTCATCAGGATCCAAACTGTGTGTTACTGTGACTGTTTCTTGAAGCAAAAATGAAGGAAAAGCAAATATTAAAGCAGACGACAAAGTTTGCAGACGACAAGAGTTAGCGTGTATGCGGCAGCGAAAGAGTTGTGCATGACTCTGTAAAACAAACGTGGATATCAGATGTTGTGTTTGTGTCGTGCATTTTTTATTTTGTATGTCAATATTCTACCCTTTATGGAATGCGGGTCGGGACATGCCAATTGCTAATTTGCCGAATGCTGTATTTGCTAGTTGGTAAATGCCAATTACTAATTTGCCAAATTGCTAATTGCTTTTTGCCAGTTGCTAATTGCCATTTATTCTAGTTTCTTTTCTCTGAAGAGTGCTTGCTGGTACCCGGCACATTTGATGATACGGTTTGAAGCCGCAGCATTACATTTTTCGGGATCCAGATCAGTGGTATCGAATGCGGATCGGCCATTCCAATTTCTAAATGCCAATTGCTAATTTGCCAGTTGCTAAATGCCAATTTGCGAAATGCCAATTGTTAATTTGCCAAATGCCAATTGCTAAATGCCAGTTGCTAATTGCTATATTGTCAATAATTTTAGTTTCTTTACTCTGAAGAGTGCTTGGTGGATACAGGGATTAGTCAGATCAGCGGGGTTCGTTCTACAATGTGTTATATATCCTTATCAAAGCAGTAATATACCCAATTTATTTTCATTTGTACGCGAGAAAAACACATTTGTAAGTTTTTCTTTTGGCAAAAGGCAGTTTAGCAAATGGCAGTTGGCATGTCCCGACCCGCATTCCATACTTTACAGACTACTGTGTAAATTAATTCTGGCTGCATCCGTGAGGCAATACGGTACAATTATAATATATAGATTAATATACTGGAAACATGTATAGATGTGACAAATCAGTATTGTGGCGATTATATTTTATTAGAAAAGTGGTGGGTATTTATTACAAAAATATGTCTATATATTTCATTTTACGCTGATATAAAAAAGAAAGAAGACAAACATACATGATCCCAGAGCAATCCTATCAGTTCAGCTTTCATACGACTACTTAAACATGTCTGTGAAATTAATTCGTTTATTAATAGTTTCCTTTATATGAACGAATGTGCATGCATTTGCAAACAGTATAATTAAGCAGCAACCCGACAGCTCATTCTAGAGCCGTCTCATATGAGTGCACACTAATTGTGAATACAGTAGACCCTGTCTTAAACGGTCATCCAAAAAAGGTCTACATGTGGCTTAATGCAGATCAAACTCTCCTTCTGTATTACGTTTACCCTGCATTAAGCAATCACCTGCTTTTTAACACGCAAATGTTCAATAACTGAATGACTGCTTAAGACAGGCTTTATTGAACAAACATGTACGTTATTAGCAATAGGAAGGTAAATAGATATTTCGGACTACATTGTTTAGAAGAGCGATCACGGTGTGCGTATTTTGAATCAGCTTTTAACTCCCGTCACAAGTATATACAAGTGTATATTTACTTACGTATACATTCTGGCAAGTGGACAAGCGAATTTACGTAAGAATAAATCCTCAAACAGTAATTTAAATAAATAGCAGCTAAATGTTTACTATCTTAATGTATTGCAATGCGTATCTACTGATGTATCATACTACCGAAGCAATAAGCAGCTACTCTGTAGAATGAGTATGTTGTTCGATATGTTATCCAATACCTGTATTAAACGCATTCCAAAGACACAGATGTGGATCATATAACACATTAATCATTTCCTCTATGAATATTCATAAAAGAAATTGTGACATCATAAGTATTAATTAGTTGTTATTATAAAACAATGACACGGGAATTTTTCGGCTATGAAAGAAACGGTAGAATTATAATTATGTATATTATGTCACAAGCAAACAGAGCATACTCTGATCAGACGGCTCCTATAGGATCCGTCTGATCTATGTCTATCCTGTTTGCATAGGCATAGAAGAGCATATTTTTAGTAAAGGGTAAATGCAGCTTAAACTAACAGTCAGATCCTTTCTTTGTCCCATGTAGTGGAAGTCAAAGTACAAGTTTTGACTGCACATGTTCGATTCAGCATGGCGCAGGTTATTTTCAGGACGGTAACTAGTCAGAACATGTCAGTTGCAAAACACAAATTGAATTTAAAGTGGAAACTCATTGGTACAACACCGTTTCGCAGTAACATTTAAATGCAACATGAACGCAAAGTAAATGCTTACCTATACTGTATGTGGTGGATCAAACAATGTTATCTTGGAACCTATTTCGAGGTTTCCACGTTGGATTAACAGCAAATTATGTATACCCTACACCAAATGAAAACTAAGCACGAAATTATATATGCTGCTATAGACACAGACACACTGAGACAGTGACACATGGGCAGACAGACAGCCGCATATATATCACATAGATGAATATTTTAAGCTTTTTCTAGTTTAAACCTTACAGATAGGTTAACACACAGTGTTTTGATATTATATCCTCCCACATCTAACACAACGTAGTTCAGTAGTGAAAATGTAAATAGTAGTACACTAAAATCTCGATTATACGAACACTCAAATTTGTATCATTATCGATCTTAAAAACAGGTGACAGCTTAATGCAGGATGAAAACTTTCACACTGAATTAAGCAGCCTTTTTTACAAAGACATACCTTGTTCATTACTAACATTTCGTCGCAGCGAGTTTTTACTGTAACTGTGATTAGTAAATAGATTAAATCAATGTGTACAGAAGAAACAATTTCATTGCATGTTAAGTCCTCAATTGCTCTACAGATTCGACGTCGGGTGTAGGAAATATATAATATATGCATTCAAGACTTATGAGTGATTAACTTACATATGCTTATACGAAAACATATCTGCTTACAAAACATAATTGTCTATAATAAATTGATATTGGCAACACCGTCTCGTTCAACAGTTATTTTCAGTTTAGTTTGTATGTAGTTTTATAAGTGCTGCCAAGTCCAGTGATATAGGAACACGCTAGATCGATGAAGAGCTCAGCGACTTGTGGCGTTACAAGTGTAGCCTTAGGAATGGTGACACTATATGACGTGTCCGTGGTAGTGTATTCGATGATGTCACTGTAACCATATTTGGAACCAACTATAAGGGTATACTTGATTGGCACAAGTTTATTGACCCTGAATACTCCAGACCAATCCATCATCATCTGTTGCTCAGATTTCTCTACATGCATAGGAGTCCCTGTTGTAAATATAGCACATTTATTAAACATGACAATAATTATGCTACTGACAATGACAGGGTGTAATGCATTCACATCCTAAAATACATATTTACAATATTTGTTTTATTTCTTAACGATATGTTAAATTAACCGTTTGCTTTAGAAATAATATGTTTGTCATATTGGAAGAAGTATATGATTCTAGTGCCCCGAATGTTTATTTCTGCAGGCGATGTCTTAAAATCGGAACAGGATCCAGCTTTCAAAAATAATTAATTATTTCAGTGCTGATTTTTCAGAGAGGAATAGCAATCAGTGTTTATATCAGTGTGAGTGGCTTAAGCCCGCTAGATGATTTTAAATGACGAATAGTGCTGGCACTGGTCATAGGGAACGTATATGGATCTACACTCGTTGCAAGCGTGAGTTAGACTCCGTCTTGATCCTGATATAAGATATATGCGTGTCCCGCATTCGAATATTTAATAAGAATTCAAGTACAAAGTACCTCAGTTCCATACGTGGCAAATCTGCAGAACAGTCAATTACTTCAGCAACCAGGTATTTCATAGAAATTACGTATTTGATTGAGTGTGTGATAGCAACTGACAGTTTCGTGTGAACAATAAATAGATAATAATAGGTTAGTTCCGTAGATGGGACGCTTTATCCGACGAGGGGAGAAAAAGTTGATGCGTTTTTTCGATCAACGGACCTCCCTTTTCATTTCCATTCTAGAGGCGTAAATAATGAGCTACCGCAGAGGAAAATAGTTTCGATACTGACATTACAACAGGGAAAAAAGGTGTTGAATTTGAAAAATAAGATCATTTGAATCGAGAGTCGATATGTTAATTCAAACAGACATGACACTATTCTCCCGGAGGCTCTCTGGTCAAATTCGAGTTCCGTCGTCTCGGTTTCTATTTCTAGATAGGGCTAACTTCACTCATAAATCGATGGAATTGAACAGCCTATATTTAGGACTATGACAATCACCGCTCCTGTAAGAGCTTATCAATCAAATTATTATGAGAGTGAAAAGAAAACATTTACTATATGTAAATCTTTGCTCCATGACTTGTTTTTTTTTTTATCAAAAACGCGTTTCGCCAGCGGTGAATTAAATTAATAAAACTGATAAATCAACGTCACTTTGTATGTGGCCTCAGTGACGTAATCGGTAAGCACGACGTCGCTAGAGAGATTAGATTTGGCTTTTGTAGAATCAGGCGCGGATTCGAATCCAGCTATAGCCATTTTTTTCTTATTTTTTTCTTATCTGAATAATTATATTGGTGAAGTTTCTGTTAGATCTATTCCGTCAACATGTTTATGCATATGTACAGAAAATTAAAATAGTTCCATGGTTATAGAATCAATCCGCCTATCTACTAACCTAATAAACCTTCTACTACCGGTAGTAACCTAATAAACCTAAGTTTATTTGCACCCCCTTTATTATGTCACTAGAGAAGCCTGGCGACTGGATGAACGTTGATATTTTACGAGTGTTGCGTCTTCAATTAAAATTAATGGCATTTAACGTCAAAAGACATCACTCACTCGAGCCAGAGTATTCATTTGATGACATAACATCAGACTTGAATGACTTCCTATGCATATATTGTTTACAAAATTGTTCGTAGAAAATGCATACTAACATTACAATACTTACAGTGCAGATTTTGTTAACAAAATTGTTTGTAGAAAATGCATACTAAACGTACGACACTTATACGGTGCTGCTTTTTAATGTTACTTTGTTTTATGTTTTGCGATATTCTATGTATTTATTATCAAAGGCTGACAATAACTCAAAGGGGATCGTTTACCTTCTACATATCTACTATTAATTATTAATATAAAACCAGTTCGACTCCATCTTTCTATTAATTTTTATCACGTACGAATTGAACATATATATTGTCAGTGCAATCAAACGCATACCTGTTAGACTCGGTCCTGATCCTAGAATAAGAACGTCTGTCGTCACCACATCGCTCACATGCCGTCCGCCATTCCACGCTCTTACTTCAGCAGTATAAACAGAGTCAGACTGAAGATGAACCCCATTTATGGTCGTCATCGTTTGTCGGCCGGCGCTAGCCCAGTCTGTTACTGGTTCCTGTCCGCGAATTAGACGGTACTCAAAGTTATCTATTCCGAAGACGTCAAAGAAACCAGACCACTGTAATTGTACACACGTTTGGTTATACTGGACTGTCAGTTGATCTCCAAGATGTAACGTTTCCGCTCTGTCAGCATTGGTTGGAACTATCATAAGCTGAGCAGCGTTCACAGAAGGAGGATGTTCTGAGATAATCACTGAATGAGATGATATATCCGCGCCCAGTTCTATGTTATTTATGCAGAGGACGTTGACGTAGACCTTGTCGCCATGACTGAGAGTGACATTGTGCTTTTGACAACTAGCATCTTGCGCAAGAACGTAATCCCGTTCTTCTGTCTTATCGAACTGATTCCCTGAAATCAACATAATAGAAACGCACAGTTATAACCAAGCAACCTAATATTAGACTTAACCCATTTGCTCCCACGACCCGATATATGGGACGTAGGCAAACCGTGTAGACTCTGATCAGACGCCACATAAAGTCTACACTGATTGCTGATAGGAATTTCAATATACAACAAAACAAAAATGAAAAATTAGACCAGACATCTTTTAGATAACAGATAGACTAATCCAATATATAAGCATGGAAGAATCCACTGGGAGCAAATGGGTTAATCGGATTAAACCCTTTACCTGCCAAGTGCGAATTGACTGGCATTTGCAGAAAGCTTGGAGACAGTGGGAACACGGAGTAACTATGCGTCTCATTAGAATAAAAAATGTTTGACACTCCGCCAATAGCTTCTGGTACGTTTCAACGAATGGAAAGAAAATATACTCTGTAGTTTGAGCAAAGATAATCTTTCTTCATGAAGCTAACGGTTAGATGAACGTTATTCCATTTTCAACACAGTTTTAAATACATTATATACGCCTTCGCGTTCGAGAACTGAAATAAAAGCGATTCCGTATGAGTGTCCATTATGATCTTAATTTGCCCCGATTAACAACACAAGGGATCAGCAATACACATACTATCCCATCAGAATAGAACTACTTACCTAATGCACAATAACATTGCTTTATTCCACTTTCGTCATCTTTAACGCTCCAAGTTGCCTCAAATGAATAGGTGCTACTAGGCCCCTTCATCATCGTCATTACAGGAACATTTGTGAATATTGGAGGCGTTCTGTCTATTACCACAGGTTGTGAATGAAACACAGATCGCAAACCAGCTAAGTTCTCAGCTATTACAGTAGCGAACACTTCCGTTCCTTGGGGAACATCAACAATTTCCACACTTTGTGCTCCGTCATGTATCGGAGATAAAGGTTTTATCTGGTATCCGCCATAGGTTGTTCCAAGTCCGGTGAAAACCTGTTATACAATTTCGAGAATGACATTTTCCTATGCAATATTTGGTATAGCTCAGATGAAAAAGTAAACTAATGTTACGGCATTGTTGGCGACATAATTCATGTTTTTATCATACCCCTTGATTATATCTTGCTTAATTCTGATCTGATACAATTGTAACTCATTCGTTCATTCAAGAATTTGACAAAACATTACAGAATCAAATGTAAACCACTTTGATTCCGAAAATACTCTATGTTAATATATACGATTCAAGTAAAGCACCATGCTATGAAACACTACAATATTTAATAATGATTAGCATAGCATTGCGTTGTAAGATTCAACGAATTGTACTCATTGTGCATTGTCATTAGTAGATTTATCAAAAGTTATGCATTAATATATACGATTCAAGTAAAAGCACCATGACATGAAACACTTCAATATCAAATAATGATTAGCGTAGCATTGCGATTTAAGATTCAACGAATTGTACTTATTGTGCATTGCCACTTGTAGATTAAGCAACAGTTTTGCATTATATGATTAATATCATCAGTGAATAGAAATATCCGTACGGTCCATAATACAAATGCCGTTTATATTCTTAAAACGTACCTTTCTGACACGACTTTCGTAATCCAATACGCTGACTTTTATCAATATTGCGGAAGGTCCGATCTGTTGAACAGTAATGGCAGAGTCGGCATTTGGTACAGTCTTGGAACATTTGCTTAGAGTTAACAAGACAGTTGTGTTTCTAAGGCATGGGCCTTTGAGTGTAATTTCCGACAGGCTAGTATCATACCGGAGAAATGAGTACTGAAATTCGCCCGACCCATCATAATTGGTTACGAAATGTACAGGAGCACTCAGTCTATTGATTATTAGTTCAGCTGAAGTTCCGATGTCAGTAGCCGTCATAGAACCCTGGACCTTATAAAACGAATTTTGAATAAGGTCTACATGGGTTAAGATTTCAAAGTTGTTATCTTCGGAACAGTTGGAAGTTTCATTGAGCACTTCATGGAATGCGGAACAGACAAAACTCTCAGGTGGAGTTGTGTCTATTGTTGTCACTGGTGAGACAGAAACGTCACTTTCATGACCTGCTGCGTCAACTGCTTTCACAATACCAAAGTATCGATTCCCATGTTGAAGGTGTAAGCTGTTGTATTTGAAAGTGTTCTGAAAACCAGCATTAACAAACGTAGGCAATGCCATATTTATCTCGGACTCTTTAATAACAGCGACATGGTATGATTTTATTCCCGAGTAGTGGTCAATGAAACCATGCCACGACACAGTTAGACTGTTGTTGACTGACTGAAATGCAGCATTCACATGACGTCCCGTATTGAAGACGACACCACTGATAGGCTTGTCCATATCTATTACAAATCCGTCAGACGATGTGGTAGTATGAAGTCCAATGGTGTTGTAGGCTGTTACACTAAAATAATATCGAGTACCATGAGACAATGTAAGATTGTTGAGCGTCAATTGGGTCCTAAGTGATACGTTCCTGCGACTGAGAACGTCATCAGCTGAAACACACAGAAATACGTTCATATACTATTATCCGCTAAAGTATCAATACAGGTCCAAATTGAAACTAACGGGTATTGAAATTATGTTTTGAGAATAAGATCCAGTTGAAACCGAGTATCATTTAATAATAAGCTATAACAATGTATTTAAAATGATATGCGCTTAGGATAACAGTAGGTACATGTTGATTGATGAGATGGGTTGAACGACCTAAATAGGCCATCTACCGTCGATGATGTTTTCACCAGGAACAAATTAATATCGCATACTACAAACGTAGCACATGCGTTTGAACCACCGATATTCTGGTCAACGAGGTCCTCAAAGACAAATGATCCCGTATCCACGGTCATGCAGGAAAGACGACGGGAACGATAGCATCTTTAATACTTTGTTTCTGATCATTTGCAAAAAGTAAAAATATGATTCATGCCGGAAACACTACATCCAAAACAAACAGCCACCCGAACAGCACCTCAACAAGAATACACAGCAAATGTTTAGGTATACGACGAAACTCACTGTATATAGTATTATTGGTTACGATGCTGTTATTACATAGTGTATGTACTCTTTTGCAAAATAATAATTACCTTTTTGGGATGTCCCAAGTGCAACATCATAATGTGTAATAGCACTGTCTTGTTCGCTGAACACATTATCCCAACAGGCTGTTATTGTGTCCATCCAGTCGATGAAATCGAGGTCGGCGGTACATGTTTTGTCTGAATCCTTTATATATCGTCCACGTTGAACTGATGGTGGAGTCTGGTCGATTGTTATGGGATCAGATTCAAACATAGCACTGAGATCGTGGGCATACCAGACTTTGACGTATATAACATACTTTTCACTGTGTATCAGACTTTGATTTGAGGACAAGCAATGGACCATTTCGCTCCTTCTACCAACATCCTTCCAAGGAATTTCCTTCTTCAGATCAAATATGCCTTCCCCGATAGGCTGATAAATCAACCCTATACTCCATTCAAATCGACTGACATGGCTACTATAGTTGCTTAGGAGCCAGTAGCCAGAAAGACAAGCAGATGAAGCAGTGGTTGCCTGTGGAAACATTTGCAAACCTCCCTCAATACGAACGTAAGGAAGACCTTTGTCTATCGCGTCCTTAGCATTTAATATAGTACAGTTATATGGACCATCGGCAGATGTACAGGGCTTTCCGATCACGGCACAAGTGCAATCATTGTTACAGTAATGTATATCACAGGAATGCTTTTCCAGCTGAAGCTGGCCGTCTTGTAAAGATTGCGATGGGGAGGCAGTAGAAAGGGCGTATACAGAAGTCTTTCCTATAGAGCTATTCATACCTGCTCTGTTTTGGGCCCAAATTGACAAAATTAGTAAATCATCTCTACTGATTACTTCAGTGAGGCTAATGGTAAACGTTTGACTTGGTGAAGAAGAATTAGCCTTTGTAACAATTTCCCCACCTGATAACTCGGCATCACTATATGAACGACTAACAGTGATAAAGTATTTGTCTATATCAGATTCTTGGTCATGGAAACCATACCAAGTTAAAGATAAGTTGGATTTACCATTTCCATCTGCATCGGTAAAGGTTGTCCATGTCATTGGAGGTTTAAACCCTCCTAGATGTGGTGGTGAAGAATCAATCAAAATATCCGTGCTTTCGGCTGAGCTGCAAAGGCCAGCAGCGTTGCAACATGTCACTATAACAAAGTATCTGTCCCCACTATGTAGCCAATTCTTACCGTCCAATACGATAGTAAAATTAGTTTCAGAGCCCAGATGTATGTTTTGAACAGGTGTATGACCCTCGTGATGCGTTTTCAGCGTCAATGTATGCCTTATTATTGGACTATCAGGGTCTGCAAATTTCCATGATACTTTTAATGTAGATGGTTCCCATTGCACAGAAAAGCCAGGAACAGAATCATAATCGAGAATGAAATACGGTGGCAAAATTTCAATTGGGTAGCTATCATCTACTCGAAATGCATCGGAGGACTGCAATATTGACATTCTCACTTTGTTATAAGCACGTACGGTGGCATACAGATTATGGTTTCTTGGTAGAATTATTCCTGTTTTCAAGACATGTGATTGAAGAAGGCAGTCGAAGGCAGGAACGACGTCACAGCTTTTAGGGCGAGTGCCAATGCATGCCTCAAAACGCTGAATGTCTGATTGTGGATCTTCAAAGCCATACCAGTGCAAATGTACCGAAGAGCTGCCGGTAAAAACATGAACTTCAATCAATGACATAAATCAGTGTGACAGTGGCAGAGGAAGCAATCCGCGAAGCATGTAAATCATTCCAACAGTTTAAGTCATTTTTATTTGATTAATCATAATACTTGAATATATGAACATGGTTGAACATCCTTATGAAGTAGTCATTGTACTATTTGATCTAATTGCAGTTTTTGCATATTTATGAATAATTGCCCTATTTGTATATATGAAATGAAGCAAACATAAATACATAATTATTTTGAAAGACCTTAATACAAGAGCGTACACTTGTAAATGGTTGAACCTATTGGGAAAAACTTTTATCTTAATAGATATGTACCTTTTCGGTATATACTTGTGAGGTACACTTGCAGAGCCAACTCTAACCAAACCATGGATTGGTGGGGAATTATCTAAAATGATCCCATCTGAAGATCTCACAGTGCACAGTCCGGCGTTGTTGCAAGCTTCTACCACTGTATAATACTTTTGACCCGGTATAAACGAGGTATTCCATGATATTTCTAACAGGAACAGAGATAAAACTATATCAGCATAAATATAAACACATTCTTAAACTAATAAAACAATTAGTTAAATGTTCTAAATTTAATCCCGATCACACTATGTCATTCTGAGTTTGAATTACAATCCTGATGAATTTCTGTCCTGACCACACATATTTGTATATATGTATTCAATTATATACCTGTATTTAGTCCCACTTGTAACATTGGTTCAATGTTGTCTTCATACGGATGTGTACCGAGTCCGACCCTGTAAAACTGAATACCACTATGGATGTCGTCAAACCCTTTCCAGTGAGCCTTGATGTGGTGTACATCTACTTGATAATCAACATCACTCTAGCAATGTACAAACATAATGTGGTTATGTCAACTGTTTCACGGTCGTTTATTTGTCTGTCTGTTTATCTATATGTCCGTTTGTTTGTAGCATTTATTCACACCGCTGCCTGTAAATCAAATGCGTTTGCCTTAAAGGCTTTGAACAATCTTATTTTGCAACTTATTCAAAAGATTGCTTTTCAAACAGCCACGTATGTACGTATCACAGAAAATGCATCTAAATTGATACTGAATCGGAATTTAACCATATTTGTACAATATAATGATGACATATGTGGAATATATGTTAACCTGAATGGGAGTATTAAATATAAATGAAGATTTAAATGCATTTCACTTCGTGTCATTTTTTTGCTCTACCTTCATTGCGATATCACCATCGATCACATGTCCTCCTGTTGGCGCGCTTGTGTCAAATATAAATGACCTTCTCAATGAGCTGGAACTAAGACCAGCTCTGTTGACAGCCTGCAATGTGAGACATATATATGGATGGATTAATATCAAACATACAGTAGATGTCAGTCAGGACATTTGATAATGACACATTGTCGACACTGTTCAACGGAAGCACAAATGAGTTGCTCCCCGACACACGACCTTCCTACACCAATTTATGCTAATATTTGCTGATCCGAATTGCTAATTCCAACGAGGCCAATTAATTCAAGGCAAAACAAACACCATGTTTTATCCGATATTCTTGATTTGATACCATTGTAAACTTTGGTAGTACATCAGATCTTATAAAATGAATCATGGTATTCAATGAAAAAGAAATGTTAAGTCCCATTATATTTAAGCATCACTTTTCCCTACTCAAAGATAATATTATAAAGCCAGCAAATAGGTCACGTTGCTTAAGTAATGTTTCACTTCGAAGTGAACGCTACTTACCATGGATTTGTTTTGTTTGACAGATAGTCCACTAAATGCAAATGAGCTACTTTAACGAGATCACAACGTGACGCCAGCCCTCAAAGAAAGTAAACACAAATGGCGACTAACAAGTAGTGTATTATACATCGGAATAAACAATAACATTAGATACTGGTCTTGGTCCCACTGATACATAGTTCTCATAAACTAAGGTCCGAGGGAATATGGGACCGGTTGTTTATTCAGTTTCTTTTTTGCAGCACTAAGAAGTTATGCATGATTATAACGGATGCTGAGGTGCTTCACTGACATCACACACAAGTTAAATTCGGAGTTTTCTACTTGTTTCACAATATCTTCCTGTGTCGTGTCCTAAATGATGCAACGTTGTAAAGCAATGATGTCGTGTAGCCATCTAAGGACTACATGGCCGCGGCAATTAATTCGAATACATATAATGGAATTTTAATTATTGCACAGTGAACAGATATGAACGATAGCAATACCCATATATGAAACAAAAATGCAGTTTACCTTTAAGATGATACTGTACTTGTGGCCGTCGTGTAAAATGCCCTTAGATATACGCAGGATATAACTATCACCACTAAATTCAAAAACTGGATATATGTCATCAATGTTATCTCCAGTGCCAGCTGAAACTTCATACTTATCGATTCCGCTTTCTGTATCGTGGAACCCGAACACGCGCATACTGATGTATTCAGTATTTAAGAATACAATTTGATTTACATCCCTATGGTTTAACAGGACATGTCCAGTTCGTGGTGGCGATGTGTCGACAATGAACTCCTCAGAAGTGACAACCGTCGAAAGATTAACGTGATCTGTGGCTGATAGAAAAGATAATATGTAAAATGGAATCGATATTGTATACAACAAGATTGTGCACACAGCATGACAACAGTATGTATGTTCTAAACTAGCATTTCATTGAGGTGTTTGAATGAAACAATAATAATGTCAATGATTTTGTCGATAACCATCTTACATGTAAACAGTTACAAGCTATACTGCGAACGTAGAACTTGTTAATCTTGCGACCACTCATACAAAACTTGAGTATTTAATTGATATTCTGAATGTATCTGAGTATAGCTAAACTTAATTATATTTGGATCAGTAACATATCATCGGTCATAAAGTAACGACCTGTAACCATTCACTCCTTTCTACACTTTTTTCTCCTTTCTCCTTTTTGGCGCTATATGACCTATTTAGTGTCGCGGTGCCGTAAAACCCAAATCACTCACTCCCTTTCCACACCTTTGCAAATAGAGTAGACCCGAATCAGACTGCTGCTATATTAGTGGTCTGGTCAGGGTTTGTTCCGTATGCTTATGATATAATATAGATATGATTCTACTGTTTTTATTTTATTAAGGCCAATATATCTTGTGTCAATGTCTTATACTCCTAACAATTACCTAAAAGTAATATTTATGAAGCCATGAATTCTAACATGAATATTTATTGAGTAAAGGGTTAAACAAAACTGATTGGTCATTAAGTTATGCCTTTTAAGTGTAGTTCACAAAGTTACCTTTTATAGAAACGTATACAGCCGCTCCATCCTTAACTCCCTTCAGGTCGATTACAGCACTGGTTGACAGGCCGTTTTCAGAAAACCCAACAAGATCGTCACCACCAGGTCTACTACCTGAAACAATATATGTATCAATGTTGATCTTAATTCACAGTATGGCATATGTGTCTATGTTTACCTTAATTCAAGCAATAGCATGCCACTTTTTATTCTTAACACAACGAATTAGACAATATTACATCTGAAAGTGAGACCTACACGTTCAAAGATAAGGTAGCTTACCTACGGCGATGCTATATGACATTACGTTGTTTATGTAGCCAAGTTTTGATGCATCGATGTTGTCGTTAAAGCCGTCCCATGATATTCGAATATATGCTATATCACTTAAGTATTTTCCATGACTGGTCACATATACCTTGCCACCAGTCGGAGGCGTATTATCAATGACGAAACCGTCACTGCAGGAAATAAGTTCTGGGAGTAACTCGGTAAATGTTTCTCGTTCAACCTGTGTCTCGTTGGAATATGCGCATATGTAATACAGGATGCTTTCCTGTAGCTGACTGGTCTTGAACTCGATGAATCCAGTGACTGATGTCCCAGAGTCAATGCAATGTTGATCAGTATTACAGCTAACTGGTATCTGATGTTTGGTCATAAGGAACCAATTTATTTTTCTTTCTGTACCATATATAATCAGGCCGGCAACTTTCGATGACTCAGTAGTAAAATCAAGTTCGGAGTTGTGTAGTGTTCCATACATAAGGCCTATATTTGGGCTTGAAATGACCTGTGGAAGAATAGAATATCAAAGTCAAGCGAGTCAATGTACTATTCACCGATTAAGTACTGTTCAAACCAAATAACTCATAAAATACACATATAATAGCAATATAACAGATGTTTTAGTATTCTAATATATTGTATAGAACAACAATACATTCCACCCTTTTTGACACACCATCAACAGAAATGCAACTACAAAATCGAATTTTGGCGAACTCTGTCTTAAATCAAGATGAATGAATGCGAAAATCCTGTTTCGTTTACACTGTTTCTATATTACTAAATTTAACTTTTTATACTTCATCATATAAATGCTCAGCAGGCTAAATGGAAAAGTAGTAAAGTCAAGCAGGCAAAGTCACATGCAAGACGCAACCACCACCAAAACACCGATAGACAGCATGACACACACACACACAACCACACACCCAAACGCACGCACACACACACACGAAATGAACACAGAAAACACCAAAAGAGACACAAGAACCAGGGACAAACGTTCCACAACATGAACAAACCACAAGCACAAAGACGCAAGGCAAACAAAAGGAAGGGTGACAAAGAGAGTACCGCCTTGGCACGGTCAGCAGCAAAAACACCACTGGGAGTTTAAACCGGTTTACGGACGTCCTAACCTCGCACTTCTCTCAAAGTCACCCTAGCTTTACAAATATTGTAAATAAAGGTTTGAATCGATGATAGAATTCCACAATCTGAGCATTGTAATCTAACAAAGCAGACACTACGTTGTTTAATCGACCCGGGTAGCTGCGTAGATTGAGCATCGACTTTGGAATGGCGAAATCAGAAGTTCGGACGCCGATCCAGACATGCCAAAGTGGATAATATAGAATCAGTAGCCTTGTTAACTATCGGCGTTATAAAATGGCTGCTACGAAACACAACTGGTCGAACCGATGTTAGTTTATAATGTACATGTACTTGGGTGTGGTACCACGCCGCAATATACGAATACTGCGAAAATAAAGCACTTTTAAACATAAATAAAAGTGATTGTTCATATTCAATCGCTGTAACTGATAAATTATGTCAATGAACCATAGCAATATTGCTTATAGTATAGGTATGAGATACGCGTTATTTATTAAACAACATGTATTTTGTTAATGCTATACAACCGAAGTAAGCTGAATTCTGAATGTGACGAGCAACTAACAAAACATAGATTTATAATAACATTCGGGTGGCATGATGCATATAATTAACTCCACTATGTTAATAGTATTGCATTTCACTCACCGATTTTATACCCGACCACTGTGCTTTTGTTGTATCTATATCGTATACAATGTTCGTATTATAAGCCCCAAAAGATTTGCTTTCAAGATCTTTACACACTGTAACGCTTTGTTGTCCCTCAGTAAACGCTCGTACACAAACATATAGCGTCTTGTGCAGTTCACTTGGAATATTCAGACATCTCTGGATCTATTGGTAAGTAAATACACCATGATCACATTAATTCGCTATTTAACAAAACTCCGAATAGTAATGCAAACTGAACAGCAAAATTATACCTTAAAAGAAATAGTTCTTAATATGATAATATGAAGCAACAATGTTTCAAGAATTAAAATTCTATGAGTTTTATTGTTTATAATATCTGCAAGCAATGCTACACACTGTTATTACTATTCTATTATATCGTAACGTACCTGATATTGTGATCTGTCTGTAGCTAAACTAGTTTCCCAAGTAGTTATAGACCGAAATGACCGCCAATCTTCACTCAGTGACCACTGGTAGAAAAGTACTGGGCTTTCACTCTGGAACTGATTCCATTTCACAGTGATATCGAAACAAGACTTTCCAGTTTCTGTTTTGATCTCGGCAAAAGATATTTCTCCCTCTGGTGGTCTGAATACAAATGCAAACCGCATCGATATAACTGGCTGCAAACACTGGTCTTGAGTGCAAGGCCTCACAGCAACCGTATACACTCCACCTGGATGTACATCTTTAACATCAAGACTAGCTGACATATGTTTGTCTAACTGTCTTTGGTATTTATCTGTAATCTTTGAAGTTGATACGTTTGTACTATGTTCGATGAGTTTTGCTTCGAATGCGACTGGATATAATTTTATAGCGGGAAATGTGAAAAACACGTCAACGAATTTATCATCTGATTTTAAAAAACTGGTACTTTGGCATCGTAATATGTGAATAGTCTGCATAACAGATGAGTTCTTTGTTGACGTTAAATTTATTTCCATTCGTTCAACAAAAGGTATAATTGAGTAATATCGACCTGTGGTCTTCTCTTGCAGTTCTTTCGAAACCCCATCTTCCTGTTGTAAAGAGACCGTTACGTTGTTCGGAACAAATAACTTGTACGTTTTGCCAATTTCTACGGAAATGTTTAATTTCAGAGTATCATTGTCACGATCCAGTTCAAAATGTAAACCTTCAGTGGGTGTTACAGCGTCACATTTTTTACCTATATGAACATCAAATAAAGAGTTAAAGATATCCTGTGTCAATATTGAAACTCCATTTGATGAAGACAACGTCTGTCCGCCTGCACACGTAGCCCGGAGAAGGAAGTGATAGCGGACGGCTGGAACTAGCTTCGAAGAATTGATACACTGTATACTGGTGTTTTCGGCTTCAAAGAAAGGGATAACATTGTCCAAATATCTGGACTTTCCGACACCGATTTCAAGTGTGATGTTTTCATGATGCCGAAAGCCGTTCCATCTTGCACATAGTATATTCATTGTGAAATGAACTCCTACGTCTGAATCGAAATCTCTTTTTAATGGATCTACATCAGTTACAGTTGCATTTCCAGGGGGATACTTTGATGGAATTTGAAAGGTGTCGGTCTGAACTTTGACGAAATGGCCAGCCTTGTTATACACAAAGAGAGAAACGTAAAACTGCAGGCCGAAGTCGGTGTCCTGTTGTTGCAGCCTTTCAAGAGGATATTTTATACAGCCATCTCGGTGACCAAAGCATGGGGTTGAAATATTGAGCTTCCATTCCATTAAAGGCGTCACCTCTTGATCATCATGACCTGAAACAGCAAATGCAATATTCAGTTTCAACATATGAGTAATTAGTTCCACAAACTTTGAACATTAAAACCATTCTAAACAGGGCGTTAAAATTAGTACCATTGCCGGTCTTTCAAATAGGTGGAGGCTTAATGCAGGTTAAAAGTCAGCCATGACTTGTTATTCTTTGCAAATGTCGACTAGAGGTGCTTTACCGTATTACCGAACATTAACATAAATTTACTTCTACAGATTGATATATGAATAACAACTGTTAGTGACCTTAATTATGAAAGAAGGAAATCCTTCGAAAGAAACGACAGTAATGCGAAAATAGAAAATTGCAGTGTCGGTTTTAACGAGTCTGTTTATTAGCAGTTTTTAAAACTGCAACACTACTCCTGCCCCCCTAGCACCGGCTTAAGCGATATTCAATTTTCATAACTAATGACACTGCAACTTATGATACTGAAGGACACGAAAATATGACAAAACTTTGAATTAAGTACTGGACGACGTTTTACGACCGCCACATCTGCTGTTGTGAAGTATATACATTTTGAAAGAAGGTGATCCTTCGAAAGCAAAGACAGCAATACGAAAAGAGCAAAAAATCAGAAAAGGCTACTTTACCAAACTGGAAATATATCTGATCTATCGGTTCTGTCTGTTCCATGTCGTAGAAAGTTTCGTTCCCCCAAGAGACTACAATGTTTGGTCCTGTTATTTTTATGTCTGGTGCATTTCTATACAGTGGTGGCGTCTCGTCTATCATTAATGGTCCGATAGTTGAAACCTTAGACTCTCCTGCTTTGTTAACAACTTTAAGAAATAAATAGAATAGCTTTGAAGATCCGATACCAACATGCTGCTTGTACAATGACTGCTTCCTGTGGGTTGATGCGTAATCAGTATGCCCTGGATTTAAATACTCCGACTGATCGTAGCCGAAACCAATAAAATAGTCTTGAATCTGACTTCCTCCCTCCTCTACATCCCATGTTATATCAATATGATCACTCGGTAGGTATATATTGCTATCTGGAGAGAAAGTATCGTAGTTCTGGCAAATAAATTCGGATACATCTTTGTCAATCTCGGCTTTGATAGCAGTAGGCATAAGTGCTGCAAATTCATTTTTGTCTGTGAAGTTTCCACACTTGCTGACACAGGTTTGAGTTTCGTCTAACTGTATTTTCTGCATTTCAGAAGATACTAGCCATCCCCGACCGAAATGACAAACCAGTGACTCAGACGATCTAGCGTTTTGTAGAGTGATATTTATTAGTTGTGGAGGAGATATATCTCTTGTTATACCATCTGAACAAACTGGTTTTGACGTATCCATTGCGTTGTTAATAGCTACTATTGAAGTGTATCTCTTGCCGGTGAAATCGGCTGTTAGCCTCACGGAGGATTCCATGTAAGAAATTTCAACGACAAGATACGAATCCAATTTGCTCATGTTGTTCATTTCCTCTTGACCCAGGCAATGGTCAGCTAACACAACTCTGTAAAACCGAATGCCACTTTCGTGGTCAATGAATCCGTGCCAATGTACGATAAAACTGCTGTCACTGGTATAGTCGAAATCAGGGCTGTCCTCGGGACCTGCATATAAATTACAATATAGAGACTCATAAATGTTCGTTTGCAATATATTAAATCTTTATACGTACCTCGTTACCTTATGTATATTATTCAGCGATTAATTGTTTGGTTAAAAATAAAGAATGAATCGCTATAAAATACAAATAACTCGTATAAGAGAGAGTGAGTGAGTGAATTGGGTTTTTCGGCACCGCGACACTAAATAGGTCATATAACGCCTGTGATGAAAATTATGATGAAACGATGAACTTCAATAAAAACAAATCTCGATCAACGAGTATGTAAAAGTACAAAAATGAGTCATGCAGGAAATACCACATACAGAACAAACACTCGCCCGAACAGCAACACAAGGAAACAGCAAATATACATGGGTAGAAAAAACAACAAGAGACGCACAAAGACAAAACAAACATACAATAGGAGGAAGATGGAAGTACCGCCTTGGAACGGTCAGTGACAAAAGTCACCGGGGGTTTAAACCGGTTTATGGGCGCCCAACCTCACCCTTATTCCATCCCCATCCTAAAAGACAAACAGTGTAAATAAACGTATCCCCTCTCCGACTAATCTACAACAACCGCGACAGCAAATACAGTGGTAAAGTGCATGTATAACAAAAAAACATTTAATTGAACATACTGTATCCACCTATCGCTAGTGTACTCAATGATTGAGCTGCAAACAGAGTAACTGTAGAAAAGTAATAAAGGGTACGGCAAAAATGAAATAGTACAGCTATCCGACGTTCTCCTTCCATTTCTGGATTTAAGAGGTCGCCTTCATAGAGTACTAAACCTTTCTTGTCGGCGTACATGTAAATCATTAAAATATACGAAGGTGAAAATGTAGAAAGGAATACAGAAATAATATAATAGAACAGGTAAAACGATTTATATTTTAGAATAAAGACCAGTCTCTTTAAAAAACGAAATGATATTCTCGTATGGAACTGTATCAAATAACTGGTGTATAGAATCAATGGTAAAGTGTTTACGTCTTAATATAGTAACGTCAACACATTCACTCAAAAAATGTTTTACTGTGTCGGCTCTTGACAGAAGACTCATTCTGGTTGAACTTCACGCTTTAGTAAATAGGAATGAGTAATATGAGTGTCCTATGCGACAGCGAGCTAGGACCACCTCATCTCTTCGTATTGCTCTATAATTTAAAAGGGAATCACCAATGGTTGGTTTGATGGCATGAAGTTTATTGTTAATATTGCTGTCCCAAGAAACCTGCCATTTTGGAACATATATGCTGTTTAATCAATGGTTTAAAATCAGTATACGGTATTTTGAAAACTACCTCATTCAGATTCAGGGATGACTTGGCCGTTTTATCTGCCCCGAATTCCAACATGACTAGGTAGCCAACAGAAAACAATATTGTTTGACACAGATACTCTATGGTGTTTAAGAAGAATTTGTTGAATTAATGGGTTATTCATATTTCTGTTGTTCAACGCTTGAAGAACAGATAGCGAGTCTGAACAAATGTATCTTTTCATATTGTGCACCGATATGAATCGAAGGGCAAGGCCGTAAATATGGAAGACTTGTCAGGTAGTCTTACTTTAGAGGTATGAAATTTACTGACAGAAGCACAACCGACTTACTTTCATCTTTCGAACCATCAGTATATATGGAAATATGGTCAGGATACTGTGACTTAAGTTCTTCAAATTCGGATTGAAAGTCTAGTGCATTTGCAGAAGACTTTTTATTTGAAGCCAACTATAAGAAAACATTGGGTTGTTTGATAGTCCATGGCGCAATATTTGAAACTTTATGTTGCCTGACAGAATCCATTCTCAGACATGCCCCGTGTATTGCCGATCTGAGACGGAGACCGATTGGCTTTATAGCATTAGGTTTCCTTTCATAAAGCATTTCATATTTGGGTTCAAAAATTATTTCATTAGCAGGATTGGTAAGATTTGCCTTCACCTTAGTTACATAATTAAGAGCTAATTGCTCTCTTCGAATGTATAAAGATGGTTCATTTGTATAAGAGAGAGTATATCTACCTCAAACAGTTTCGTCCCTTCGTGCATACCATACTCGATGATCGAATTAGCGATAGGAATGAAGATGTGATCGTTTTGTAATAAATTTACATATTTATACAGGGACTTGGTCAACATACCATTTAATATGTAAATGGTTATTTTTACGGTAAACGTGACACTGACAACCCTCATATGATCCTCACAACATGTTCAACACATTGACGCCATGTTGAAACTTATCTCTAGCATAAATACTACTCGACTTTGTAACGGTACTAAGGACATGTTTGAAAATAGGAACATACAAGTAACTAAAACTTATTTTAACAAAACAAAATATTTATTTTATTATGTAAATAATGGTTGATCATATTCACCTTCTAGAATCACCCCAGTCTCCGGTGGCGAGTCATCTACAAATATATCTAGGTGTTCAATGTTTGATAGCATTGCGTGGTTAGTGGCCTTGATCGTGAAGTAATAATTTCGATTATGATCACCGCCATGTTTGTCAATGGCGACCAGCTTGTTCATGGAAATACTGTAGCCATATATTTCGCAGCTCCCTACGTCTGGACAATAGCATTTGTGATCAGTAGCAGTATTCGAAGAACACCTTATCTAAACACATGAAAGAAGAACATATTAACTTTCAACAAATCAGGGACATGGTTATAAGATATTTATTGCCTGCGTCTCTAAATGCATCTTGAATTTCATTTAAATTATTTTTTAAATTCTCATAAATAATCTTTATGAGATTTAAGCATATATTCTGAAAATGGGTGATCCTTCAAAAGCAAAAGCAGAAATGCAAAACGAGAAAATTGCTCAGTTTTATTGAATCTGTTCATGAGTAGTAATTAAAAGTGCAACATTACTCACGCCCCCTAGCACCGGCTTAAACAATTTTCAATTGTCAAAACTAATTACAACAAAACTAATGATCCCGAAGGACGAGAAAATGTTTGAAGTACATATCAAGTGTTTAAACGTTTGTACACACCTCATTCAAGGTTGCACCACCGATGTGTCCAGTCGTCAGGTCTACTGCAGAATCAGAGGTACCGAAAGCCCATTCTATTCCTAGTATACCACTATGTGGATCTAATGCTTCGAAGTTAAGTTGCATCTTTGAGAGGTCAATCGTATCGTGTACGAACAATCTTTTGATGCCATCCTTTACTAGTCCAATATTGTTTATGAGTGGCACCGACCTGTCAATGTGGACGGTCCTTTTGTCTGTGAAAGTGTGGTTAGCGATATCTATAGCTTTTATATTCAAAGTGTAAGTATCTCCATCAGTTACACTAAAGGCATGGCAATAGTCTTGTTGCGGGAAATTCGGTACGTCAATTTCAGTGGAAATAACTTCATTTTTCTTAGACCAGGAAACCATGAAATTAACTACTCCATAAATGTTAGGGGTCCCTGACACAGGTAATAAGCCATACTGCTGCTCGTACACATCTGCAATCAGTCCATGAGGATCCGGTTCAATTAGATTCAGCAGAGGATTGTCCAAATAGAACCTGTTGTAATAATAACCTGTCCAGTTCAGACAAATGTCGTTGTGGTGGGTTTGCCATGTATAATTAGTTGATAATGATGCTGATTGTACGTAGAACGTATTACTTTCCGTAACCTCTATTTCCGACGAATTGTCATATAAGACAAAACGACGTGCATGGCGGGTATTGTCAGCAACGTCTTTTACTTCTAGGTATATTGCATACAGTTTTGGTTTATCTGATGTTAAATCCAAGCTGATATGTGATGTTGCGCTACTGACTGTTTTAGTTTGTACTATACCAGTGTCAACTTTTGATGCGAGATTTCCCTTTGAAGCGAGAACCTCGTGGACAGTTACATGGTAAGATTCTATGCCAGAGGCATGACTTGAATTTCCTTTGTATGGTATCGGGTCGTTCCAGCCTTGAAAGTAGGCGTATATTATCTCAGATTGAGTGATTATCTCATTTATTTGCAATGGCTCGTCATTACAGGTATGTGCCTCTTTACAGTGTTCTGGTCTGGATGAATCGTATCTATAACAAATGCGGCGGGTTGTTTGTGTTTTTCTATATGGCACAGGGGATGAAGGGGATCTGTTATCTTGTGTTAGATCGACACTTCTCAAAAATCCTCCTCCTTTTATATTATACGTGGAGCATAGCCTGAAATGGATATACTACTCTAAATGAGTTTATGTGCCGATCTGTTGTATAATTCTTTTGAAAAAGAAAATGCGATGTGTAAAATGCAACACGTCACAGATATGTAGAAATCTATTTTGTGTTTTATGTATTGATAGTATATGAATTACACATATAATGCATGATTTCAGCTCTTTAGAAGAATATTTGTACGACATACTACTATTTTTCTGAAGATGCAAAAATACACTTTGCACAGGTTTTGTCTTTTCATTAGTCAATGCAAAAAAACGCTGTTATGGTTACACAACTTTGATTACATCAATTCCATTCTGTGAATGTAACGCAATTGGTTATATATTATCAGAACAAAAGTAAAACTGCAAACACTGCATAACAAAAATGTACCAGTGGTAAAGCAATGGAATTATAATCCGAGGCAACAAAGTACGGAAACTCATTATAACTTTAGGCGATACTCAATCTGATAATAATATTTGATTGAATCAGCATGACCTTTTACTTGTTAACCATTCAAGTAAATACATTATGTGCCCTAAGCCCTAACGCGCATCTCTGCTACTGATTTTCTGGTCAATATTGGGCGTCGCAGAGATACAACTTCCCATCGAATTGTGTAGATTATAGTAAAACAGCAAAAACCTGTGCAAAAAGTTTCCGCGTAATTTTGGTATAAATGCTCTATTTGAAAATGTATATAGAAATTTAATTGGAAATTTCGCTGACATGTGTAGAAATAATTTGTCCTCAGCTGACAGAAATTAGAAGATAATTAGATTTATGCTTGTGCAACAATACTTGGATTTATAAGGTGTTGCATTTGTGTTGGGACACTCTGTGTTACAGTTACGTGAACATATTGTTATGCCCCCGTTGACGACAGTCAGGGGGCATTATATTTTGCACCTGTCCGTCTGTCTGTCTGTGTGTCACGCTTGTCCGTCTGTTTGTATGTCACGCGTGTACGTGCAGTTGGTACAGTTTTTCAATGTCAAGCACAACCGCGGGGCCATCGTTGTGTCACAGATACACTTTTCTAGTTTTTGAAAAAAGACATTCATTATATATAGATCGTGCTTGCTTATATCGTTTTAGAACGTACATGAAACTCCTGTATAATGTGAGTATATTGTATATAGCATACTATGAATTACGATAGTGTACATTAAATACGGTACATCACGAACTTCCATATACAATTCGACATTAGCACATTATATATATATAACTATGATGTTCCTTATTTCTACTATGCGTGGCCATAGTGCTATAACGGCAACTCGGTATGTGTCGACCAACTCGTATTTGTGGTCTGTTTGGTCTCGAATATCAATGCTTATAGTATTGATATTACTAAACTGCTTAAACCGCTACTAGAGACGTGAGTAATGTTGCACTTTTAGTAAACTTTCATGAAAAACCTTAAAAAGAAGGAGTCTTCAATGTTCACTTTTCGCATTCAAAGGATCGCCTTTCAAATATGATACTAGAACATCACAAGCTATGTTTAGACCGAGTTCTTTGTGAATTCGTCCATGATCCACTTGAGAACACTGTGAATGGTTTCGAATATAATGGGGTAATTAACACCTCTTAAGTTATTTGCTCTTCACTTTACCAATAAGAAAATGTGCTGCTAATGTTGCAGCTGATTGCACTATACGGTTGTAATAAACAGGTCAGACGTTCATATATAATGTTATCATTTACGAAGTATTCCAGATATAAACATCAATACAAGCCACACCCAACTATTTGACAATCCCCAATTTGTAACAGTCTAAATGAGCAGATTTCCAATGTAAACATATTAAATATAGCAATCGTAAATTGATTATCAGCAAACTGTTATATATCGGAAAAATTAATATCGTTTGTGATATAGAGCGTATACGAAATCAAGCGAAAGTGCGATTGTCGTACATCGAAAGTGCATAAAGCTAACCTTTCTAACACGTATGCAGCCTTCCTTGATCTAGACCTTGAAATTGAGAATGGAATGATTTCTTCTAATACATGTATCTATGTCAAAGAGATGATTTTTGATTTTGATTTTAGTATTATAAATTTCCCTAATTTGTACGGAGATGCTCCCGTGCCTCACCTTATGGGGTTTACATATCCTAGTTTATTCGTTTCGCTAGAGCTTGTTCTTCTGTTGACGATTTTAACAGTCGAACTCTCATTTTAACTAAAAAGCTGCTTAAACAAAGAGTACAGCAGCGATGGGTAAATCCAGTTTGATACTTGAATATGTTTTCTGTTTACATGCAATTTATCACTGCATTTGCCATCGCGGTTGTTGTAGATTAGTCGGAGAGAGGCTATGTTTATTTAGACTATTTGTCTTTTTAGGATAGGGATGGCATAAGTGTGAGGTTGGGCGTCCCTTCATTGTCAATGACCGTATCAAGACTTCCATCCTCCACCTATTGTTCATACGTTATGCCTGTGTACGTCTCTTTGTGTCTTTTGATATGCATGTACATTCACTGTTTTTGCCGCGATGTTGTTCGGGCGGCTGTTTGTTTTGCATGTGATGTTTCCTGCATGACTCATACATATGCCTTAATACATGTACTTATGGAAAAGTAGTAAAGTCAAGCAGGCAAAGCCACACACAAGACACAACCACCACCAAAACACCGATAGATAGCATCACACACACACACAAACGCACACTCACACACGAGATGAACCCAGAAAACACCAACAAACACACATTAACTAGAGACAAACACTCCGCACATGAACAAAATCACAAGCACAATTTACCATGCAAAACTTGTATATCCTAAGACTATAGACTAAGACTATATTGGATGTTGAAGTAAAGAATATTGATCTTATAAAGATAATATGACATGTTCTCTGAAGAAAATCAATTGCAAAATACTGGCCACTATGGATGTTAATTAATTGGTTTATTGTTTATCGACGCTTCAACGCTATTTCGGTTATTTCATGACATCTAGCGCATTACATATGGGGGACCTTCTATGGGTAAATGTCTGCTTATCACAAAACTAGCATCGCTACACACAAATAATAACATTAAGAATGCTTTGTCAAAACTGAGAATCCGAAGTATCCGCCTGCAGATTTAATTCACAGCAGTGATTGTAATTAAACAGATGGGAGACCCTCATACGGATAAAAACTGTCGTGTATTACAGAGAATCAACACTTTCAGAGTTGCATGTCCACAGTGTATAAAAGTACAAAAATGAGTCATGCAGGAAACACCACATACAGAACAAACAGTCGCCCGAACACCAACACAAGGAAACAGCAAATGTTCATAACTATAAAAACATCAAGAGCCACACAAAGACAAAACAAACATACAATAGGAGGAAAGATGGAAGTACCGCCTTGGAACGGTCAGTGACAAAAGTCACTGGGGGTTAAACCGGTTTATGGGCGCCCAACCTAACACTTTTTCCATCCCCAAGTCTATAATTGTTTAACTGTATAGTCCATACAATATAAAATGGTATACTCATGTATATTCAATGACAAACAATGCCGACCCTGATTGAAGGACTGTGTATTTCGACAAGCAATCAAACCGTTGCTATCCCCTTGGGCATTTTGAAAATCACAACCAATACAATATCCATTAGTGACAACGCTGTTGATATTATAACATGTGTCACATTCATATTTTCAAACCTCGGAAATGAGTGTATAATCCTGGGCCTATCTTTTCATAAGCCATTGGTTGCCATGGTTGATACATCTGAATAGCTACAACTCATAAACATTTATTAGAGTTAGTGATAAAATATGTAAATCAAAATATACGCCAAGATAATACACTTCCTTTGACTATAAGTATGTGTAATGTATATTGACAAGATGCACCAAAGTGCTTTATTTATCATTTTCCGTCTAAAAGAGGAGTATGACGACAGAAAGGATAAAACAAATAATTTACCATTGACCGTCTGTTAAAGTTTGGGCATCATTCGATAAAGTCAAATTTCCACTATCTGCTGATGTTCGAGTTGCATCACTTGAGTCGTTTTTTCCAATGAAAATACTGTGCGTTTGAACGAGAAAGTCCGACCCTATTGTTGAAATGAAAACAAAAAGCATTGATACATGCATCTAAAGTTCCGGTAGATAAACGTATATTCAAACATCGAACTAAGAATGCCATTTACATACTATTGTATTTAATACACACTGTGTGTAAATTTTATGCACGTAAGAAAATAGCTCGTGTTTATTTTATACAGCTGGTTTGCACTAAGTCGGTGGTTCTGCCCGAGTTCTCTGTCGGTGTTCTTCTGTGCAAGGAGCAACGCACCTGTAATTTGTTCGACGTTAATAATATGACTAAAATACTGTTCAAGCGACGTAAAACCCTGTACAAACAAACATACAGTAGACGCTTTTTCAAAAGCATTAATGTGTACTAGAGTCAATAATCAACGTTTGCGGATTTTCACAAGTCAGTTATAAAGTATTTAATGATCTGCATAACTGTTTAATGCAGTGAGCACTAAACTGTTAACGTAAACAAATAACACCAGTTGGAAATAAAAGACAAATATTAGATGTTCTTGCATTTATTCAACGCCTGAGAATAAACACATTACATATATGTTTTTTTATCTGGTCATCATATACCTTTATAAATGAATCGGACACGACATTAACCATTTGCCTCATGACTATTTAGTAAGCAATACCGATCATAATATTAAATGGCCAAATTGTTATATCGACATTATGAACTACAACATAATCCTCCATAGTAGAAACTGTAGTATCGTATCAATGTCATTTCATTAGCAAACGGAACAGATCCTGGTCAGAGAGCTCGCACACGAGCTGCCTGATCTGGGTCAACTATTCTTGTAAAGACGTGCATAGGCGTTTCTACCAATACCTGTTATTGGGTGAATGGATACGGCTAAGGATGTATCAGTCACGCCGAAGTTGTAGTCATGGATGTAGTCTGGCTTCGGATTTGATCCACTGCTGACATTGACTGTAAATTCTGCCAGCATGTCATAGATCAAATACTTTGGCTGGAAGTTCCCGAAAAAGTCGGTCAGGTACGTACACGCTGTGGATGCGGCTGTACTCAAAGCTTGTTTCATATCCCCACCCTCACTCCTTACTCGTGTTCTACACGTTTCTATAGATGGTGCATAACTTGGGCTCACTATAGCAGAAAAGTATTTGTGTCAAAATTAACACAAATATAGTAATCATATGTATCTGTTTATGAGTGTTGAAGTCTTGCTCGTAGTAACTTTGACTGATTGTGAAGACTGTATGTACACTATCTATTTTGATGGCATTTATTGTAAACTGCAGAGACTAAATTATATTCATACAAAAACAGTTCCTAACCAAGCTTCATTAAACCATGTCATATGAACTAACTACAGTCAATAATTTCACAAAGACAGAAACAGTACCAGTTGAATATATAACCATTGTTCTGCTTTCGCTTTTTTTAGGAAACAATGCTAATGTTCATGTATTAAAATATGTTTTGATTTTTCGAAACGTTACTATTAAACGTACACGTTAACAATATTAAGATTTTGGCTACACATTTCCTATGACAATAAATAATATGAAGACACTAGACACTAGTATACTATTTATTCAGTTTCATCTGTAATGTCGATAATAATCGAAGGATTTGATACAAGTACTTATAAATGAAAGTAACTTACATTGACAGGTTGTTTCAGAATGATCTGCCACTTTCTGAAATCCCGACGCACAGTTACAATCATCTGCCAATGAAGAGGAACAATGACCCGGCCAACAGTAATAGTTGTCCCAACTACACGTCCCTGAAGAAAAAAGATATTTTGCGTAAATTAAACACGTCTCGTATGGTTCTGAGCGTGACTGAATACCTCAAGGATTGGGGAAATGTGCCCTTTGCATTGTCATAAGAAACGAATCATAGGACTTTAAACACATAATTGAGTATCTGCATATCTGAATCTCCAGCAGGTGTTACGTTCCTAGATACGTAACATATGATTATATTACATATGTTTATATCTATGGAAATGAGATGGGAGGCCAGTGAACTATTCTCGTGTACAGGTACCATATAACCTTTTCCGTGTTGCAGTTTCGTTTTTAAACCAACTTTGAATTTGTCAAATTTTATTTCCGGGCTCGCTCTTTTCAAGTAAAACTCCTTGACTCTATCACAAAACCCTTTATCATGGCCATAAATATTGGGATTCAACTTTGTTAATGGCATGAATATATGAAAATGGAAGAAAACTGCAAACTATTTTAGCAGACGACAAATGGTGCAGACGTCATTAAGTGATAACGAATTCGTTGCAGTCTGGTCGAGTTTCATTCATATTTTCAGAAGTATTTCGTCGGGTGTTTCAAACAGAGATAACATATATTTTTCATCAACCCTTCGCCTGCTGTCATGCAAACGCTTTACTCCAGATGAGACAACGTATAACTCGTCGTCTCATCAGGATTAAAGCTGTTTAACACCGGGTCAACAAGTTAACGTTGTAACATATCGGATATTACGAAAACATTATTGTGATAGCTGGCAAAGTATTAACTGAAATATTTCTATGAAGTGGCGGATCTTATTTCGTTTATTTGACATTTCAATAACGAAACATTGTGATTAGAACCGCGCGCCAAATGAAAACATTTAGTCTATGTACGTTAAAAGAATGATTATGATGTTTGTTTCGGCATCATGCAATTTGTATAAATAAATATATAAAAGTGGTAAGCGATGACACCATCTAATAATCACAATATCCTGAAAGAAGTCGCAGCATTGTGAAAACAGAAAACTCAAGACTGGTTTTATTGAATATGTTCATGAGAACGTATTTATAGTCCAACACTGCTCATGTACCATGCTTAAGCAGTATTAAGCCTTCATTAATGAACGCATTGAAAGTGATGATCCCGAAAGATCGGAAATATAACACTGAAAATAAAGTACGGGACGTTTTACGACCACCACCTGAACACCTATCATCTGTTGGTGTGAAGTACATACATTCTGAGAAACCGGCGGAGGTGATCGTGTGGTAACGCACTCGATTACAATACCAGGGGCCCCGGGTTCGATCCCCCGCCGGACTAAGTCCTTCGGACGAGGCTATAAACAGGGGTCCGGTGTATCAGTGCTTCACACTAAGCGTCTGAAAGAACCAAAGGAACTCTGTCGATAATAAGAGTAAGGCATCGCGCCAGGGTATCTCTGTATGTTCTTCCTTCTCCCTGGGACGTCCAAATAGTCCATAGTGAGCAGAAACGGACTTCTAACAACACACATTCTGAGAGTAGGAGCTTCTTGGAAAACAACAGCAGCAATACGAAATGAGACACTTCAGACTTTGTTTTATTGAGTCTGTGCAGTTATGAAAAGTCAACAACTACTCACGTTCCCTAGCAACGACTTATTTATAACTAAAGGCATTGGGACTGATGATGTGAAGGACCATCAAATATGACTTCACTAAAAACAAATATACGGTGATTAATCTGGTGTAAACGGCATATGACCAAACATAGCAGGATCGGGAACATGGTTTGCTGCTTTACTATATATGTGTTCTGTATACCATGAATACTCACATAGGACATAATGACTACATAAATATTGTTAAGATGAATTCTTTTGATGACTTGCGAAAACAGACATTTCAGTGATAGCAGAAATTGTAGAATCAAATCTGTTTTTCCATAAGTATAGACAACAAATCCCTATATATAGAATATAGTCTATAGTAGGCGTCTGATCTGGGTCTATTCTGTTGCAAATGCGTATTCATGAGGTACAGAGTTAAGTTGTTAGTATCAAGTCATGTGCAAATTCGGTGTATTTCAGAGTCTATAATGTATGTATCAAATCAAGTGCACACTTGGTTTATTCCAGATTCTACTATGTACGATAACAATGATTTAATGCAGCACTAAGGATCATATTTCAATATTAAGATTAGAGGTACACTGCGGACAATGTGGTTTAGTTTACACAGTGTATACTTTAAAAGATAAACTGTACCATAAATATATTTCGCTGAACAACATCAACAGGTATCAGCAAAACGGCGCCTTTATCTCAACCAATCAATATAAACGTAACTATGTAAATACAGACAAAATCTTCCGCGTTTTCATAATGATGTATTGACAATATAATTTATGTTGACATCCTTGTAAGATAATGAATAATTTGCGATTTGTGAATAGGCTTAAATAGTTTAAATGGGTAACACTCAATATTAAATGGTGCTTCACGTTTTTATTTAAATGCCATAAAACGAATTACAGGAGTTTATATATGTCATGTAAAGAGTTGCGCAAAAATAATACCTGTTTAAATGTGACAGCTAATGAAACGACGGAAAAATTGGCTTATGTTCTCAAATATTTCTTTTTGAAACGTAGATTAATTAGCATTATATTTGTAATGGCGTATTAACAGAAAATGTTTGACACTGCTGCTTAAACTGCTGAATCAGATCTATATGTAAGAGCAGTCTGATCTTTGTCTACGCTATTTGCTTTAACAAACATAACTACTGAGTACAGTGTCAATATAAAGAGCGATTTACATACAAAGACATCCACGTTTGTGTGTGTTTGCTGCGTTTGCTTAGATTTACTACGTTTGCTGAACGTTCGATTAGGTTTACTAAATATCCGTTTAGGTTTTCTACACGTTAGCTAAGGTTTCTCATCTTCGCTTAAATTTGCTACACATTCGCTTAGGCATCCTGTATCTTCGCCGAGGTTTGCTACATGTTCGATTAGGTTTGGTTCACGTTCACATAGATTTGTTACTCATTCGCTTAGGTTTGCTACACGTTCGCATATGTATATTATTAGTTCACTTAGGGTTTGTACATATCTGCCCATGCCGATGCATTACTGCATCAAGGATTAAATTAGCACCAAAATAAGAACAGATAAATGATATGGACCGGGTGTTTCATTTTAAACTGAAATGTATGAAGTGTTAAGAATATTTGATAACCTCCGCTAAAATCCACAAAAAAACTCCCCAGGCGATTCTCCGTTTCAAACTCGTGATATGTGTCATGATCGACAGTGGTGATATAAACTGAAACAAATTTACATCTTAAATTCCCTTGTATTCGGCGAATACGTTGAATGACATTGGTGAACACATTTAAAAGGGTCTTGCTATGAAATTTATTTATATATAAAATAATTGCATGATTGCAAACGGTAGACACAGGTCACCTGCAGCATTAACCGCGTGGCTTTCGAACCGGGTCTCTACCGTTTAAAACTCGTACGAAATTACTATGGATTGCTGACATGCCTGACGGAGTGAACTATAGCTTGGATCCGCGATTATCGACATCTTATTTCGATTTATTGCTATTTGCAAATGTGCTTTTGAACGTGAATGGCGATATTTGGGTTAATACATACGTCAATGGTATACGATGTTTGTGACATGAAACAATCATACAACTGTACACAGATAACCAAACGGGGAATAGCTAAAAACATATCCTCTCTGATGATCAAATGTCGCTGTTAGAATTTGTAATTTATCTATATAACATAAATGAAAGTGACAGGGTCAATATAACATGCAGCCTTTTCCAATGTTATATATTTAATATAAAGTTTCAAATGGCCTGGAATTATAATGAAGAGAAGTATGAATAAAGGAAGAGTTATAAATATGTTAGAACAATCCACGCGAGACGGTTAAAGACCTAATGTAAACATTGAGCCATATTGAGTACGGTGGTGGGAGGAACTTACCAAGCAGAAGTACCGTAGTACTCACAGGTGTTTCCAATAGTAACACTTGACGAAGTGTATGCTTCAAAAATCTGACCAGGAGTGACAGTAAGGAAAAGATAGCTCTCTGCAGAGAAGTTAACGCATGCGTGAAACGCTCTCCCACAATCACTCACCCATGACTCAATAGTCTACTCATGTGTATTGTCCCGGTACTCGTAAGCACAGGTAAATACACTATATTGCTGGTATACATGTACTATAAGGTTTACCCTGGTTACACATTCCCACGCTATGAAACAAAATGACTCTGGCATTTTAAAGACTGAACTCACATCTTTAAATAGTCCTAAACATACTCTCTATTGTTAAACAAACTTAAGTTTATTGCTGATAAAACAAATTAAGCAAGTCAAATTTGACCGTCTGAAATAGAATAATGGTATTAATGAGATTGATATCAACAATAAATTAATCAAACTCAGTGTTGACATTCGCATCTCAACACATATCGATCTATCCTCCTGCCTATCCAGCGTTGACTTGAGACAACACAAGACATTCTGAAAACTAGAAAAACAATATATCAAAGTGAAATATACTCTGAAATAGTAATCACATTGAAATGTGAAACTAATGCTATCAATACCATCATACTATATAATGGCATGTGCACATATGAGTATCATGTAACACTACATGCTGAATTTCTGCCACCAGTATGCAGATTAAATCTGACTATGGCTTAAAACATTACAAAAATCAGCGTCACATGTCTGAGACAACATATATTGAGAAGGTTTAGACACATGAATGAAATAAAACCATATGTTATACAAAACATTCAGTATCTGCAGTCAGAACAAAGACCAAATGTCCATATCTATCTGGGGGTACCCTGCGAACGTCTCATAGGTTCAGGAGTACTTACAATCCCAATGGACTGATCTGAAGAATCAACTCTAGATTCAGGCAAATCAACAGCTGGTGAAAGAACACATCGGGACCCAGATGGTGACAAACCCCTTTCCGAGCAATCAGCCAGACAAATTGATGAATCAGTTGCTACAGGTTCGACGATGCTTGCCATCTCCTCTGTTCGTTTGGCGGTAGCTCTGCTTTGAGGAATGACATATTTTGCCTGAGAATGCTCATCAAACGAATCACTATCACTGGAGGAACAGGTAGACTCTACTTCCACAAATGGTACTGACCTGTTTGGAGGAATTTTACCCCGAGACTTCGTAGGTCTTGACTTTTGATATTTAACTGGATATATCACATTGAAAGGAAAAAGCATATTTATGTGAAGTACACGGGTAGGACCCTTGCCGAATTCTGACTTCACATGAAACACAGGAATATCATTATCGGATACAGAAGTGATCAGATAAGGTTCCTCTTCCCACTTGTCAGCGAGTTTGTTTCTCCCCATTCAAGCCAAGCTTCCTAACTAGGACCCGGTCACCTATCTCCAACTTGGAGTTGTGAACCTTTTTGTCAAACTGAACCTTGCTCTGTTGACCTGACTTTGTTGCTACCCCAGCCACAGTGCCATAGGCTGACTTAAGCTTATCCCTGAGCTTCCTGGAGTATGAAGTATACCCCTCAAAGTCTTGACTTTCAGGAACACCCAGAAAAGCATTCACAGACAGTCTAGGATGAGTCCCAAACATTAAAAAGTGTGGTGAATAACCTGTGGCATCACTGCAAGTTGCATTGTAGGCTTGAACAAGAGGTGCTAGATGGGATTTCCAATCAGATTTTTGTTCATTTGGTAATGTGCCTAACATTTTCAACAAGGTCTGGTTAAAACGTTCAGCTGAACCGTTTCCCATTGGATGGTATGGGGTAGTTCTAGACTTCTGGATACCAGCAATCTTACAGAACTCTTTGATGACTTTGCCATCCAAATTCCTTCCCTGATACGAATGTAATCTTTCTGGGAAGCCAAAGAAACGAAAGAAACCTTCGTAGAGAACTGGAGCGCAGGTATTTGCTTTCTGATTACGACAAGGGACAGCTTGTGCGTACCGAGTGAAAAGATCGGTGATTACAAGGATAGTTTCGTAACCTCCTTTGGATCTTTCAAGAGAACGAAAATCGACACAGACCAACTCAATGGGGATGAGTGGTCTCAATAGGACGTACTGGAGTTTTACGACAGATGCAGCGCCCGCAGTTGTCGATTTTACTAAATATGTCCTTCTCAAGACCTGGCCAATAGAATCTTTGTCTGGCAAGCCAAATACTTTTGTCCCTTCCAGGGTGCCCTGTGACGTCATGCAGACACTCTAACGCAGTGACCCTGAAAGAAAAAGGCAAGACAAGCTGAGACACAGACTGTCCGTCAATAGTAGAGGAGCGGAAAAGGATTCCGTCCTGAAATTTCATATAGTGGAACCGGGGTGAACGAACGTTTGTCAATGACCCAAACACACGTGAAATTTTGAAAAAAATGCATTGCTTGATTGATACTTGTTCATAAGTTACCGTTATAAGATTATATTTATTTGATAGAAAAATATATTGGCTTTCAATAGCCGAAAGAATTACGAAATTATCATTTAAATTGTAAGAGTTACAGTCATATTTGTACTCGTGGTACACGGATATCCGTTCTGTTAGTTGGAACCCTTGTTATTATATAGCACATATAGACCCCCACGAAGCTATCCAGACCCCTGTGGGTTCGATCATTTGCACAAATATAATTCATAAAATAACCCCACCTCCTGCCGCACATGCGGCTGAAATATATCAAGGTAGTGCTATGATTTGGTGTAAAAATGTAACTGAGTGTTTGTTAAATCCCAACGTGTATCAACGTGTCGCAAACATTGGACACAACTGTTTTGCTAGACAAAATTTACACCTGATCAAAACTTGAACAAACATTATTTTAATAGGGTGGAGTACCACCAATGTACCAGCGCGGTATTACACCGTAGAGGGATGCCCTGTTCCACTACGGTGCTCCCTCCGGCATTGGAACTAGAGTTACCAGAGGTACCAAGCATATAGGGATGCCCCGTTTGACAACAGCACTCCCTCGGACACCACCACATCTGGACAGCAGACTCCCGCTGACACAACACCCGCACGTTCAACAGCAAGGGGATTCCCTAGAATTCCATAAAAAAAATATGGATGAGGTTTTTGTTATTCTTTTATCTATTTTTCTACATTTGTGGAGCATTATATTTGAAAAAAGGGGTTTAAAAGTCCACAGTCATAAGGAAGTGGCAGGATCAACACTCTGTGGCTAATGCAGCAGTTATGAGGGTATATGCGCCAAAGTGTGAAGGCTGCATTGATTTCGCTCTGATGCTTTGCATAGTTTAAAGAGGGAAATACTTCGAAAAACTTTCTGAAACGTGACACTATTGTGCATGAAGGAAGTGTTAATAGATTGGTGTACTTTTTAAGTGATTCTGTTGTGTGATTTGACGGAAAAAGTGAAATTAATAAATCATTTTTTGTGCAGTACTGGATTTTTAAATTCAAATGTGTGTGCCTCAGGCATTAGGATATACAGGTGAAGAGCTGATTAGTACAACACAGCCACAGTTACAGTTACAGTATACCAGGTGCGATCTTTCCATTATAGGGCAATTATCGCCTATTTTAAAACCCAACAAGCTAGTATTGTCCAGGTTGAAACAGTTAGGGCTGTTAAACTTTGGTCAATTTGGATTAGCTAAATTCAGAGGCTCTAGAGGGGGGCAACTCAAAACCAAAGCGTATTTGGGATGAAAATAAAGGTGTTCATTTAAACAGATTAAGGGAAATATCTCAGTCAATTCCAATTGTTTCCGGAAACCGTCAGACAGAAAGTAGGGTTTCACCTGATGGCGTAAATCTCAGTCATTTGAAACAGTTCCCCCAGGTAATCCCCATAGTTTCAAAACCTAACCTGTACGCGAGTAAATTCTCAACAGCGTCCCTTTCTGAGATAACGAAAACTGTTGTTCATGTAAAACGCGAACCTCCAATGCCTGTGAGAATTCAGACCCTTGTATGCAGTATAAACCCTAGATCAGTCAAAAACAAGGCTCTTTCTATTTGCGACTATATCGTTTCAAATGACTTTGATGTGGTAGCCATTACGGAAACCTGGCTCGGTAGTTCTGTTGACAATTCTTGCTAAAGTGAACTGGTCCCTACTCGTTACAAAATCCAACATGTCCCTCGCTGCAATGGCAACCGTGGCGGTGGGGTTGCAATCATACATAAGGCTTCAATAGGACTTCGCCTCCATAAATCAACAAGAGATAATGATTTCTCAAACTTTGAGTACATGGACTGCACTATAAGTATCCGAGATTTCAATATGCGCCTAGCAGTTGTTTTTAGACCACCACCATCTCGTGGTAATGGTCTAAAAACTGGAGATTTCCTCGAGAATGAGTGGCCATTTTTCTTATCTAAATTTGCGACCACCGATAGACCGGTCGTCATTGTAGGGGATTTAAATATCCACCTTGACATTCCAAATGACAGAAACACTGCTAGCTTTGTTAGTACACTCGAATCATTTGGACTGCGACAGCATGTAAATGAAGCCACTCATGTAGGGGGGCATACTCTTGATGTTGTTATTACACGGGATGGTGATGACTGTGTGTCAAACATTGAAGTCACGGATCCTGGACTGTCCGACAGTAGTGGTAAAATTTCGCGAGATCATTTTTCTATAACTTTCGAGGCAAAGGCCGCAAAACCTCCAACAGTGAGGAAAACGGTTTCATTTCGGAATCTTAAGGCAATTAATGTCGAATCATTCAAAAGGGACCTCCTCAACTCAGTACCCATCGAGACAGGTATGCAAACGACAGATGTTGATGAGCTGGTTAAATCATATACACAGATACTGGCAGCACTTGTCAATAAACATGCACCACTGTGTACTAAAACCATAACACTCAGACCATCATGTCCTTGGTATACCCAGGAACTGCACGATGCTAAACATGTAAAGCGCAAATTGGAACGGAACTGGAAAAAGTCCAGGCTCACAATAGACCATCAGCTATACAGAGAACAGTGTGCCAAAGCCAACAAGCTGCTGATAAAGTCGAAAATTGAATCATGCCAGGCAGACTCAAAAAGTATTTTCAAAGTCACTAAGCATCTGCTAGGTTCCACTAATGATATCACATTGCCTAAGAATTCATCCTCGAAACAACTTGCACAATACTTCAGTGACTTTTTCGTTGAAAAGGTGGACAAAATACAGGCAGATATTTCATCAGGCACTGTATCCAGTGTGCCGAATACCACTGAGATGCAGCATTCAACAAACTTTTTAGAAAAGTTTGATGCAGCCACAGTGGAAGAAGTAGAACAGATCATTAAGGCATCCCCCTGTAAGTCTTGCGAACTGGATCCAATACCTACATGGCTACTAAAAGCATGCCTTGATGAACTCCTACCGATTTTGACAAACATTATTAACTCCTCTTTAGACACTGCCTGCGTTCCAAAAAGTTTCAAGAGGTCACATGTCAGACCCCTTTTAAAGAAACCTGATCTCGATTTAAATGAACTTAAAAATTATAGGCCTGTATCAAATCTGCCATTTGTCTCCAAAGTATTAGAAAAAGTGGTTGACAAACGCATTGCGTCCCATCTGACCTCAAACGATCTACACGAGCAGCAGCAGTCAGCATACCGAAAGCATCATTCAACAGAGACTGCTCTTCTGAACGAAAGTTCAAAACGATATCCTTCAATCCCTAGATAGAAACGAAATTACAATTCTGGTGATGCTTGACTTATCGGCGGCATTTGATACTATCGATCACGAAACGTTGCTGAAACGCCTGGAAAGAGACTTCGAAATCATTGGGAAACCTCTTGAGTATCAGCTCGACAAACTAAAACTGATCTGGTGATATTTCGGCAAGAAATATCAGATACTCGGGGTTTATATATTGTCCCCAATGTTTTGCTCGTGGCATAACCGCGATAAAACATCATAAATAAATTGATAAACATTATTAACAAAGCAACCCTATTGTACTCACTTCTATCACAACAGGTTTCGTTGAACAAATAAGTGCAGAGGCATCTACTACCAGTCCATGAACCCCCATTGAGGCACACGTCACCACAAGTTGAGTTTTCCTGAGCGGCGCCATTGAATATATTACATATCCCAATCCATGAATGGCAGATTCGATATCTACTTCTGATTCCACCACCACAAGATGTACTACACGAGCTCCATTTAGTCCATACACTCCAACCGCAGTACGATGCATTGTAATGACATGTACATAACGTATCATCAACACATACCAGGTAAATGATGAGAAATTGCATGAGCATTGCAATTCCCATTTTTAAAGAGCATTGCCTTTTGTGAAGAGCCCGAAATACGTTACGTACACGCGTTTGTTTCAATGTAACACAGGGATATTCGAACAGTATTTTATCATCCGAATGTACTGTCCTGTTCGATAATCAGCCAATGGAATACTTGTTCTGTGTACTACAGTTTAAGCAATAAATATTGCATATTTTAACTGCAATAAACACGATGGAGGCGCACTTCACTTCATGAGATTAAACGCCAACTGTTTTAATAAACAAGACAAATTTCTTTATTTTTAACAGTTATTCAAACAGGTCATGTCGATAAAGCTGAAAATTAATATTTCGCATTAGTATTTAATCGTTATAAAATACTATGGTTTACATCAATACAGCAAATCAAAACATTTATATCCCCCGTCGAGTGTGCATGTCAGCATTGCTTGAGTGAGGTATGTTTATGTATCTTTGAATGTTTTTCTCACTGTAAATAGTCTTTGCAAACTGATCAAGCAATATTCAACATAAACACGAACAACCTCATACTTATATTCATTGTATTATTCACTTCTGTAAGAATAACCGTGTGTGAAATTGTAAGCTTAAAAACTGGTAGCGCATATTCGCACATCTTTGAATCTTACAAACAACAGTACTCAAGTTCCACGTGTTGGAACTTCAGTACAAAGCTTATGTTTGACATATACGAGGACTGTTCTAAACTTAATGTCAGTTTAGTTTACTTCGTGCAAATCGTGGAATGTCCCATGAAAGAGTAGGAAAACCGCTTCCTAAAGTGGGATGGACGGCTAAAAAGGTGTATTCAGGTAGATTGAGAATATTTTGAAGGCCAAAGTAAGTCAAATGAGTGTAACATTTGCAGTAAATCATGCAAGTGACATTAATTTTGGAACAGCCCTCGTATGAACTTTTCGTAATTGGCATATGCAGCAGTTTGTCCGTCAAAAGCATTTTGTTTGTATCTGTGTGGATTGATTTTAAAATTACCTGAGATAAGTTAACATGCGTTGCAACATTTACAGATATGCATGTACCACAAAGGTTTGAAAATCAAATGTAAGTATATTGCATTTCCAGTGAAGACTATTAAGCGTTATACTAAATAGGAAATGCAGCATCCTATTGGTCAGCATTTGTTAACGATCATCCTGTCGTATCCAATAGCTGAACAGTATGTACACAATAAGTTGTTTGCGTCAAACAAATTACGTCTTCGTCATATCTGTTATTTAACGAATATCGGGCGAATATCGTAGATGGACACGTTTATCTGGTGAGCCGTAGGAAAAGTTTCTTCGAGGGCTAGAAATAACAGGAAACATTATACAAAACCGAATCAAATGAACTTGTCCATATAGAGCAATGTTCATCCTGCCACGCATAACACATTGTTCGTTTAATTTCATTCCCGCATCCAAAGGCCTTTAAGTTACGTGACTGTTTGCCTTGATTTACAACAAATGTCTATCGAATAATCGTTGATTGAGCGACAATGCTTGATATGGCCTACACAAGTATCAAGCCATTCGGCTAATTCATTCTATATGTTTTGACCAAATAGCCAACATTACAGTTTCTATCTTGCAAAGCTTAAGGTTAGTCAAGCCTGAAGCTGAACGATCTAAGTGACTTGATCCCGTCGGAGTTTTTCAGTTATCATTTTAAAACCCGAATCATTATTTCCCCCTCGCGTGATAGATAACCTGCAAGGCGGGATTAATATATGGCTTTTGAATCGCAGATAAGCAGCAACCTGTTTAAGTCAGCATACCAAAGCTAAGTACATGACTGTATGAGCCATGCTTAAAACACTATATACAAAACTCGCAGTCGCCAGAACAACATCATGCCACAAACGAGCAGCAAAGGTACATGCCTATCAAAGATAAAAAGAGACGTACATCGAAACAATTCGCAAGGCGGAAGATGGAATTACCGCACTGGAACGGTCGGTGACAAGTGTCACTTGGAGTTAAGCCGATTTAGGGGCGTACAGTCTCACGCTTATTCAATCCCCACCCTAAAAGTCAAACAGTGTAACAGTCCGTTAGCCATGACGTTTATTAATTACAATGTTATGATCACTTTTGCCATAGTGCCATCTTAGGAATTTGCATTGGAATACAGTCAATTCTTTTAGTGAATAGTTTTCAATCTACAGAAAATACAAAAAAAACCATCTACTGTGAAGGCTACGGTGTATTCATGAATAATAACGCCTTGAATATTTGGAACAGTGTCAACTGAGTACTGAAATCCAGTCGCTGATTTCAGAGGAATATATAATATTGACATATTATAACTATAGATATTAAGGTTGTTTGTGGTATCCATGTTGTTTTAACCAATCACAATGGCTAAGATAACTTTGTTAGACTTAAATTAGTAACCATTAGTGACCATGCTTTGTTATGAATCACAATTGGCGGAGGAGATTTGTAGAAGGTCATTTCAAACTGATCTATACTGAATATTATATTGAAATCCACTGAGCCTTTTCAAACAAAAACAATGGTAATGGACACGGTGCTATTACAAGATTATATTAATGCCCTGACTCCTTTTGTTTGAATTTACGTTTACTCTAGCAAAATTCGACCAACCCTATGCCTGGGAAATATATATTTAGTAAAAACTAATTAATGGTAATTGTTTACAAGTGCAGCTTCATTACCACGCTTACCAAACGTTTCGCCATTGGAAACGTACTGTCTAATATACTGATTGTTATAACTAAAATCAAAATCACGAACCGAACTGCGTGACAAACGAGTTAAAGTTGGTGACATTAATGGGCCATACTGCGTAACAAATAATGAATTAAACTGGGTGACAAATTAATAGTCATACTGGGTGACAAATTACCAGTTTATATTCTGAACGTGGGAGATCACTCGAAAGCAAAACTAGCAATGCGAAATGGGAAAATTGCAGACTCGGTTTTGTTGAGTCTGCTCATAGTAATTTTAATGCTAAAACTCTGAAACTGGTGATCCCGAAGGACCAGAGTATATAACAACACTGAGATAAAGTACGGGGAAACTTTTAAGGGCCTCCACACGAGCACCTAACACCTACCGTTGTGACGTACATCAATTCTGAAAGCGGAAGATCCTTTGAAAGTAAAAATAACAATGCGAAAAGAGAAATTTGCAGACTCGGTTTAGTTAGAACAACGACATTCATCACATATTAAAAAAAATATCCCTTTACAAATAGCAGGAGGCTTATTGTGATCCAATGCCCGTTATCTGAAATCCAGCTGCTGGTTTCAGAGGACTTAATTTCACAATTGGTTTATTAGACCATGGTGTTTTAACGAATCACACTGATTATAACATTTTTAGTAGAGAGATACTTATTATAAGTAAAATGTACGCATACCTATATTGAAAGACTATCGGCGGAGGGGCCACAGAATATATTATTTAATATACAATTTTGGCAATTAATCCTACCTCTAGTGACTAAATATGTTGTATCACAATTTTTGCTAAACTATATTTTATAGAGGTTCAGTAAACAAATTTTATTGAAATCCAATGAGCCGTTTCTAGATCAATGTCAAGGAGTATGGACAAAGTAGCAAGTAAGAGAGATGAACTGCGAAGGAATTAAAAGGATTAAGTTGAAGAAAAGCTAAAAAGTGTGCATCCACACATAAAGGGCTAATTAGAGAAAGAAATAAACAGACACGGATAAATTAAAACCGCTGATAACACATGTAAACATATTTGATCTAACACAATTGACTTTATTGCATGTGAGGCATGGTTTTGGATCCACAATGTTTGACGCCCAAATGATAATTGTTTAAAAGCCTGGAATAAAGAAACCATCCAAACCTTTACAAATCTGTCGAATATTGACTTGCAAATAATTGAGTCAAGTATATTAGTATTGCAGTTATTTAAATGTGTTTTATAAGAGCTTTAATTGTGAGTGCAGAGAGCAGTACATTTCTTGCAAATGGTCTAATGTGAGGACGTCTTGTGAAAACATATGAAACTATTTTTAAAAAAATATAACATAACACTGCTAAACGACCCCTAAAGGAAGAAAATTATGGGTTTTCTAAACATGTGGCTGCTTAATGCAGGTTAAAATCTCAACAGAGGAACAAGTACTCCGATAATAGTTAAAAAAAACTTGAGTCAAGTTCAAAACAATGACTTTATCAAGTGATAAACCACCGGAAAGCATGAAATAAAAGTACATACAATGCATGTTTAACAGTTTGCCTGTTCAATATGCACACACGGAATAATGACATAATTAATATTTATGAGCCGAATATTTATAATGTAAAGAGGGAATTTTGCTTTGACAAAAACTGTAAATCTATATCATGTCAATCGCAACTGAGCAGAACCTGATCAGACGGCTCCTACTGGAGCGGTCTGATTTGGGTTTATTCTGTTTGCAAAAGCGTGAAAAGACGTTTATATGAAAGAGTTAGCTGACACTTAAATCGAATGCCGATGGTGGATATTACTTCTTCAAACCTCGATAATATATGATCATTGATTTCGAGCCCAAGTTTTGCTGACAATAGGGCATTGTGATTATCTAAAGTGATATCAAATTGTGCGTTATATTTATTGCGTCAGCACTTCATGTGACAGTATGTTCTTGTCCCATATGAAATATAATGGCAGTGAACGAGTATAACTATTTATCATTTTAGCTAACCGCGGCCTATGTCACATTCGCAAACAATTTTGTGAAGCTTGGTCTATATTTTCCCTAAAGATTAATCGAAAGTGTACTGCCCAAAAGGTTGAGCAAATATTATTATGTCACAGTCATATAAGATTTAACCGCTTTACCCCACTGACACGCATTTATACGCCTTTGCAAAAAGAACATGATTAGAACAAGACCAGGGCCTGGTTTGTTTTCTTAATGAAATGATGTATATTTAATGCTACAGTTTTTTCATATCGAAATGTCATGCAATTATATGCTATTATGAAACCGCATCCAACGAATATTCATGATCTTATTGTCTCTTACATGAATATTCATTAGTAAAGGGTTTACTGCACACTATATAAATAATATTACATTCATATTTATCTATGGTTTAACAAAACTTAGGCCCCTATCCAGGTGACGTACTTATAGCAGTTTCGTATCCAAATAGCTGGTGTTATAACCTTCATTGATATATGTGTAACTATATATATATATATGCAATACGTATAGTACGATTAGTTTACTCCCTTACTCCATACACATGATTTTCTACGCCTTTGCAAACAGAGTAGACCCAGATCAGACAGATCATGTAGGGTCTGCCCTGTTTGCTTATGATATAATATATTAGGTTTCATACATTTCAACACTGTGTCAATAGCAACCCACATGTGACATACATTAACATCATCAGCCAATTTAATAACGTGTTAATCTAGCCAGGTAACCCCTGTAGGGCAATATATAAGAACCAATCGACGGCTGACATTACACCTGACAAATGCCACATGTACACCTTGGAAATGCATGTTTCTTCATAAGGTTTGTTTTCAAAATATGTAATAAACATATGTATCGATATATCGAATGATATCCTGATATCCTGTATGATATGAACATCCATAATTTTAAACACCTATACCCCTAACGAGCCAAATTGCAGACAGGGGCGAAGACATGGTGGGATAAGCTGAAAAATGTAGAGTCGATGAATAGGCGCGAATCTCCCCTATCCTAACCCCGACGAAAACAGTTTATATAGATTGTGTTTCATGTTGTTTCAGGAATAATAGAACAACGATTATATACTAAGATTAATCGCCTCTCTTAAAATATAGCGTCGGGAATGGAATTCAGTGTTGATTGTTTGCAATAAAGTAAAGTAGGACTCTCGGAATCCAGATCACTGGCACATCCAGTTTCTGTTCAGTAGACGAGGACACAAAGATTGCAGCAAGTATTTAATAGTGTATTATCTACAAACTTGAAACCATTTAGACAAAATACAGTAGAACCTGTCTTAAGCGGCCATTGGTTGATTCAACACCGGATTTTTAAAGAGCAGATAGTTACTAAATGCAGGACCATATAAGAGCTTTGTGACGCCTCAGTTAAAGTCATTATTGAAACCATTGTGATAAATAGACCATTTGCTCGATAGGAGCAAATAACCAATTCATCACAATGTTTTCATAACTACACAATTAAATAAACATCCCTTTTAATTAGTAACTGCTCATATTCGTTATATTTATCCAAAGAGGATGGGCCTAAAATAGCGTACGAGGTAATGAGTTAAAGACCCCGAATTAGATACCAGTTTAGTGGACATTTAAGAACTTTACTGTACTACCGTGTCGGTATACAATGTAGGCTATCGACGGCATGTGAACATAGTAAAATGCCACGTGAAGGTTACATGACAATGACCGCATGTGCAGTACTGTCTCGCAAATGCGACCACACAATTAATTAACATAGAATCTGTAAAAACATGTGATTGCTTAATGCAGGACAAAAGTAATGCGACGACTTCATTGGGAAAATTCTGCATTAAGCTACCACCTGTTTCAAATTCATGAATTGATGTGTGTCAGCGATACTTTACAACAATATTGTCAGCTTAAGACTGTTGAAGGTTTCCTTTTGAGTCTTCCGAAATGTTATACTAGTGTTTCAAACAATACAGGCTTGCTATCTCTTCTAGATCCAAAATGATGGGCAAAGGTTAGTATGCGATAGGATTTAAACATTTCACACTTCACAGGATATCTTATAAGTGTAAATACAACCTTGCTGTTTGTTTGATGTTTGCTTTTTGTTCTGTTTAATAACATCCTGGTTGCCCCTGTTGCATAGAGTGATCTGAGGCCAAGCTCAAAACTGGACATTTTTAATGGTCGCTTAAGATTAGTTGTCACTGCACAATGAACTTTAATCCTTTTCTTCGCATTAATCCTTTTTCACACATTTGCAAACAGAGAGGACACAGACCAGATGGACCCTGTAGGAACCTTCTGATCAGAATTTGTTCTGTTTGCTTATTGAAGCTTATAGATCAGATTCAATACTTTCTGCCAAGGAAAGACAATCATGTGTCCATGTACCATGATAACAATTCATGCTGTCATAAATTCTTACATTAATATTGAACAAATAAAGGGATACATTTTAAATGTAGCTTCAGTTGGGATTATCGCAATTAACCTTTTCTCTTATCTATATTCATTCGAAAGGCCATTCAATACCTAATGGATACTCCTGGACAAAATAGATAAAATGGAATATGGAAAGTGGAGCATTGTACATATATATTTTAGAAAGTAAAAAAACATATATTTCAAAATAAACTAACAAACAGAGTAGACTCCAATGAGCCGTCTGATCTGAGTGTTCACTGTTTGTAAATACGTTTAAAGACGATGATGTGAAGGGGAGGGCTAACCAACGTTTAACCTATAGCCTGCTGAGTAAATTGTTTTTGTAGATTGTTATAATCAATTTGTCTACCAAAATGTAATCAGTGTGTCAAACAGTTTGGATCCTGATGATACACTGGCTTCTTCGGCATCTCATCTAAATCTAAACTGTTTGCAAAATCCGAGTCAGGTCGCGGATAAATGTTACAAGGGTCGGCGTTAACTATAATTACAGTGGTAAATACACCATTCCTACCCATTTACGCGTTTTTCTACGCGTAAGAAACGAGTAGTGAACGGTTAACGAACACTTAACGAACAGTTATTTTCGAGGAATGCTAAAACAACAAAGATTAGATCATTATACATAAATTTTATTGGCAAGTATTGGCCACAGCTTCTTCTTCATTAGTACCTATTGATGTAGATTTCAGTCTACAAGAATAAAATAATGGTAGACCCTGGGAACAGCTGCCTACCATCAATTTAGCCTATTAAATATTGTCTATTTTTCACCATTCTGTTATTGTTTTAAGTAAATGTGTGGAAAGTGCTGAGAACGCTAAACCACGCCACCATCTTGGACTGTCGATTAGTCAGTTGAAGTTGTACTTTTGGCTAGGCAGTTGAAGCTGCGACGATCCTATCCCCCCGAATGACCCGAGCTACAGCAGTCCTGCAAATAAACGAAAAAACCAAGCGCAACAAAAAATAAATCTGAACATGAGATCCCAGCATGAATAAAGGGAGTGGGTGGGTGGGGTTTTTGTATGCAAGGAATAGTAATTTTTAAGTTTTTCCAACACTGAGCAAACCCTTTCTGCCAGCTGATGGAATATTCCTGGAAAAGGAAGTTCTAAGTCGGTGCCTCGTAATAATAGCCAAATCATAATATTGACACGGCCATCTAATATAGCTATTAAAAGTACAAAAATGAGTCATGCAGGAAATACCACATACAGAACAAGCACTCGCCCGAACAGCAACACAAGGAAACAGCAAATGTACATGGGTAGAAAAAACAACAAGAGACGCACAAAGACAAAACAAACATACAATAGGAGGAAGATGGAAGTACCGCCTTGGAACGGTCAGTGACAAAAGTCACCGGGGGTTTAAACCGGTTTATGGGCGCCCAACCTCACCCTTATTCCATCCCCATCCTAAAAGACAAACAGTGTAAATAAACGTATCCCCTCTCCGACTAATCTACAACAACCGCGACAGCAAATACAGTGGTAAAGTGCATGTATAACAAAAAAACATTTAATTGAACATACTGTATCCACCTATCGCTAGTGTACTCAATGATTGAGCTGCAAACAGAGTAACTGTAGAAAAGTAATAAAGTTACATTCCCAGAAAATAACCGGTTTTAATTTCCTTATTGTCAAAAACCAATTATTTTCGAGGAATGCTAAAACAACAAAGATTAGATCATTATACATAAATTTTATTGGCAAGTATTGGCCACAGCTTCAACTTCATTAGTACCTATTGATGTAGATTTCAGTCTACAAGAATAAAATAATGGTAGACCCTGGGAACAGCTGCCTACCATCAATTTAGCCTATTAAATATTGTCTATTTTTCACCATTCTGTTATTGTTTTAAGTAAATGTGTGGAAAGTGCTGAGAACGCTAAACCACGCCAAATGGCCCCCTTGTGCTCCCAACTGAACGCCCAAACGTTCTATGCTAAAAACTTATCCCAGTAAGGAGCACAAGGGGGCCACCGCCATACCATGGAGGTAGCGTTGTCAGTCAGATGGCCGACGCAACCACCAGGGTTGTTTGAAATGTCTGGCCTCATTATCATTATAACCACACGTTATCAATATCCACATTATCCGTCATTACTTCATTACACATTATCATTCATTATTTCATTATACATTATCATTATTTCATTACAGGCCACCGCCATACCATGGAGGTAGCGTTGTCAGTCCAATGGCCGACGCAACCACCAGGGTTGTTTGAAATGTCTGGCCTCATTATCATTATAACCACATGTTATCAATATCCACATTATCCGTCATTACTTCATTACACATTATCATGTTTCACATTATCATTCATTATTTCATTATACATTATCATTATTTCATTACAGGCCACCGCCGTACCATGGAGGTAGCGTTGTCAGTCCAATGGCCGACGCAACCACCAGGGTTGTTTGAAATGTCTGGCCTCATTATCATTAGAACCACACGTTATCAATATCCACATTATCCGCCATTACTTCATTACACATTATCATGTTTCACATTATCATTCATTATTTCATTATACATTATCATTATTTCATTACATGCCATCGCCATACCATGGAGGTAGCGTTGTCAGTCCGATGGCCGACGCAACCACCAGGGTTGTTTGAAATGTCTGGCCTCATTATCATTAGAACCACAATATTCACCAATACTTCATTACACATTATCATTTTTCAAATTATCATCCATTATTTCATTATACAATATCATTCATTATTCCATTACACATTATCAACATTATCATTCATTACACATTATCAGTCATTATTTCATTACCAGCCGCTATCTCATTACACAATATGACTCATTACCACTGTCACTTCTTACCCATTTCAATCATTGCGACACTACATATTTCCTGGTTTATTAGAAATACAAATGCTGAAGCCATACCAGCTCATCTAGAAGGAAATGCCACACAACCTGATATCAGAAAGCATTGAAATGCTTCTTGAATCCTATGTAAAAATAAATTATTGCCCATATCTGACAAATGCACAGTCAACAAAAATATGATCTTCCTCTGTAATTTCTGGGTACTTTATAAACCGTCCCCCTTTACCAATAACTTCAGTAGCTATTTTATTTTTGACTCTAACCCTCACTTGATTTAAATGCATTTCGAAAGGAATGTTGACCCATTAACCCCATGCTGTGTAATTTGAGAGCAGACTGTCAGGTATCTGATACACAAACTGATAAGGCGGGCTACCATCACAGAGGATCAATGTATAATTGCATAACTTTATCTCTTACGGCTATGGACCCTGACTGGACACTGCAGAAGCACAGCTGGATACTGTGTATATAGGGAGGGTCACTTATATAAGGAGCTTTGAAATGCCTTTAATGAGGAATGTGACTGTTCATCTCGCCAATTGCGCCTAGGCAGAATTTGAGACCATACGATCAATACTCCCGGTACCAAAGATCGGATTACATCCAACTCATCCAAAATGTAAAGCCTTAGTTGCAAAGCTGGAGTAGACCCAATATCATTACCTCCACAGTGTAATACCATGATGTCAAGTGGATCCTCAACGGATAACAACAAATAAATAAATTTCGACAATTGTCTGGTTCTTAGTCCCCCTTTTTCTTGCCACCATACCTCTGCTCTTTTTCTTCGCATGTCCAACTGAGGTCCATCAAAGGTTGATTGCCTTGCACAAGTGAAGGCCTGACAACTTCTCTACTATTTTGTCTAGCAGACTGGGTGTAATTGGCAGACAACTATCAGTCGTCTTGCTTAGTTTGTCCAGGCCAGGCAGCATTGACAACAAAGCTTTGTGTAACATCTTTAACATCTAGCCTTTTACAATTGTAACCAATACCGGCTATATATTATAAGTGTGCCGAAGCAGGGGAGTATTTTTTCAAAGATATGTGTGCAATGAAACGTACAACGTGTTCAATAGTAGGTGGCCACTGAGGAGTAAGATCAACTTGCTTCAAGAATTGACTAAAACAAAGTAATCCAGTATTGTAAGCTGTCAATGTTTTAGGAGCAAATGCTGCCGCTAACAACCGTTCAGATTCAAATCGGAGATCAGCTTCTGGAACTGGATCCGGCTTGGGCGAATCATCTGGAGCCAAGAGCTGAAACCGTATATAGTCTTTACGTGACAAAGCATCTGCTATACCATTGTCACAACCCGGAAGGTGCTTAGCCTTAAACTGACAATTTACAAGCATCCTGTGCAGTACTAAGGGTCTAACAAGCTGCATAACTCTTGTAGACTTTGAAGTACATTTATTCAAAACCGAAACCAGTGACAGGTTATCTGTGTGCAACAAAATCTTTTGACCAACAAAACTTTGACCTCATGCAAAGAACGCCACGACAATTGGAACTAGCTCTAGAAAGGTCAAATCTTTTAATACGTTGGAACTGACCCAAGATTTTGGCCACTGAAAAAACAATCACTTGGGCTCAAGATAGGCTGCACAACCGAAATCATGATTTCCAGCCACATCCGTAAATAAATGGATATCAAAGTTGATGGACCAAAATGTGTTTGGAAATATGCAACTACCATTGAAACAGTCCAAAAACACCAACCACATTTAAAATCTTCCCTCATACCTTTGGCGACTCGTATAAAATGGTGCGGTTTTGATGCTGCTGCCATTGCATCGTATAACCGCCGACAAAAAGCCCGACCTGATGGAATAGCTCTGAGACAAAAAATCAACAGCCCTGTAATGGATTGCAAAGTACGTAAAGTGATCTTTTTCCTGGTAAGGGCCTCTTCGATCATACTTTTAAGCTCTTGAAGTTTTCTTTGAGGAATTCTAACAACCATTTCTATAAAGTCGATCTCCAAGCCTAGAAAAACTATCACCTGCACTGGACCAACTGTTTTATCTTCTGCAACAGGCACACCGAAATCCAAACAAAGCTTCTGAAATACAAACATCAGGTTTTCGCAGTCCCTGGTGTTGTTTCTGCCGCCGAAGAAAAAGTCATCAAAGTAATGCAAAGAATTCTGGAACCTGGACCTAACAGATAATACCCATTCTAAAAATGTAGCAAACTTTTCAAACGTTGCACAGGAAATAGAACTGCCCATTGGTAGACACATATCATAAAAGTATTTATCTTCGAGTTTAATACCCAGAAGGCTGAATTCTGACTCTGCCAAGGGCAATAACCGAAAAGCTGACTCTATATCCATTTTCCCCAACCATGCTCCTGGACCTAAACTACTAACCAATTCCACAGTCTGGTCGAAAGTGGCATACTGGACACTAAAAAATTCAGGATCTATAAAGTTGTTTACGCTCGATCCTGGTGGATAAGACAAATGGTGAATCAATCGAAAAGAACCATCCTTTTTTGGCACTACTCCCTATTTTGAATGGGGGTGCTTTGAATGGACCAGCAATTCTTCCCAATCCTACCTCCTTCATAATTAGATCCTTAGCAACATCAATATTGTTTTTAACCGAAACTAAGTTATGTGCTGTCTGCGAACTCATAGGACCATGATAATGAGAACCCATGTTCAAGACCGTTCACCAAAAATTGTTTGTCTGAAGACAATGAATAACTGTTTAAAGCTTCACATAATGCCTCAATGTTTAAAGGCGTTCTCCCTCGGCATTGTCCCAACTGGCCTGCTGGTCTGTCCTGAGATGCCAGGTGGAAAACGGAAAGACCGGCCTCTACCTGTGCCCTGCCTAAAAACAAAACCTGTTAAACAAGAGGCAGCCGGGTGGAAGCCATTACATTTTAAGCACCTATGTGTGAAATGGCATGCCCTAGATAAACATTGTTGAAATTATAACATTTGTTAGGTAACTGTCTCTGATTCAACGGCCTGTGCATGGGCGGTGCGTAAAACATATATAACATCCACAACTGATCAATAAATGCCCACGAATTCAATGGATTTCGTGCCTGTCTTAAACGGTATTGTTCATCATAAAGCTTCCAACCTATACCCCATAGCGTTTTGCCCCTAGCCTGATTGTACTCATGTACTTCATAAGATCTTGAAGTTTTTCAGGATGCGCACCAACATAGACATTGATAAATATCATGAAAGCATCTGTCCATTTCTCAATGTCCAGAATTTTGGGAAAGTTCGACTTTGGTCTGGCTATAATCTGACCGTCTACGATAGAGAGATGGCTGCCCTTGTCATTATTTGCAAACGGAGACTGCAAAGGGCTAGCTAAATCAACATATTCTCCATTACAAATTTTGGCTTTAATCGCTGCACTGACATGTGCATCAATATCACAAGAGGCACCGACAACTATACCTGGCAATGGGACCTCATTGGCAGGATCTGAAAAATTGGCAGCTTGCTCAATGGCCTCCCGTACCGTCTGCACGATGGCTGGCGCAAGCTGTTTAACAACCTCCTGAACTATGTTATCCGTGCCCCCGTCAACGGCTCTGGCTGCTTTAGGTGACTGCACATTTTCGGCCTGACCCACCTTCCTTCTTTTAGACATTGTCTACAAAATTAACATAGCTTTCCAAATCGACTTGTCTACTTAACCCTTTACTCCATAAATCCGCCTTGATATGCCTTTGCAAACAGAGTAGACCTAGATCCTATAGGAGCCGTCTAATCGGGGTCTGCACTGTTTAATTATCTATAGTACATATCCCATTCTACAGTTTCTGTCCAAGTAAAAATATCCTGGGACATATGCCATTTAGATCTTATGATGTCATTTATATATAGTTTATTATATATGAATATTCATGGTGCAGTTACAATAACTATTCATGGTGCAGTTGCATGACATGACCTATATAGTTACAGATCCTTCAAAAAGTTCATGCAGATTATATGACTGTAGGCGTGAATTAACTTAATTGTACTGAGTCTGTTGCAGACAGGTAAGTATGAACTATTAAGTTCTACAATAATGAACCATTAGTCAACTGGGCCCTGGTTCTCTAGCTGTACATTAAAAACAAATACCCATAGCCCGGTGCTGTAGAGCCAACGTTTAATTCAGTACGAATGATTGAATGGCTTGCTATAATTTAAATGACGACAAAAATTATCCAAGAACGATTGTTCGCTGAGGATCCCAAAATGAAATGACGCTGAAAGACCTTCTATGATATTTACAAACATAGCAATAAAATTATGCAAACCTGTTTCGTACATACTATACCTAATCGTAGTAAACACTTCTGTACTGAGGAATACTCAGGTAGCCTATAGGTTTCATTTCAATATCCGATCAATAATCCTGTAAACAAACAAAGCCTAAATATTCAGGTATTTTCATGTATCACTGTAAAATGGACCAAAGACATAGACCAAAAATATAACGCCAATATAAAGTTGTTGTAAATGAACGAGATCTAAGAAACTTCAAAGTCTACTGCAAAACAACTCTGTAATCACCAAGTCCAAGAGCGTGTATGCCGCCATAGCAAGTCAGTACTCTAAATACACGCGCACAGCTCGTGAACGAGGTTTATGACGTCATATAGGATGACGCTGTCGCGGTCATGTGACCAGGCAAGGAACAATGGTCACACGTGACTTCATGACCTTGATGCACTTATTAAAAACTAGAAAACAGCATCTGAACAGAATGATTATCGCCCTGACTTGCTGGTCACACAACGATATAGATTTACAAACTTGCAAATACCGGACGCATCCAACTTAAAAGAAAAGCAACAAACGCTGTGAAGATGCATTGCAAAACGCGCGGTTAGATCTAGCTCTAAGCGGCATCGTCTAACAAAATCGATGTAAATCCAGATTTAAAACCGCACATCGACGGGTAGACAGTATTCAATATAAAAACAAAAGCACAACTACTCTTTTGAACACATTATAGCGATTTTTTTGCATGCAAGGAATAGTAATTTTTAAGTTTTTCCAACACTGAGCAAACCCTTTCTGCCAGCTGATGGAATATTCCTGGAAAAGGAAGTTCTAAGTCGGTGCCTCGTAATAATAGCCAAATCATAATATTGACACGGCCATCTAATATAGCTATTAAAAGTTACATTCCCAGAAAATAACCGGTTTTAATTTCCTTATTGTCAAAAACCAATTAGGCGATAAACTGTGTAAACACGTTAAACGCGTAAAGAAACTATTATATCAGAGAAGTTGCGGTTGGTGCGTCAGTTTTCCGTTTCATTCGGAGATTTCGGATCTTATATGTCACGAAAGTTTAGCGGTTCAATCCCGGCCAGTGTCAACGATTTGCTCATTTACGGAACGACATGTTCTTAAAACTATTTTGTACAAAGCTATAATATCAGGTATCCACTGTATATCAGCCGAAAAACAAATGGATTGAAGAGTTAGTTCTTTTTGAGGAGGTTTTCACATCAAAAACTGTTACGAGGTAAACCACCAAAGTTTGGATCTGGAATGAAGAAACCATTTAAAGAATTCAGATCTATTCTATTTATTTTACCCTTTCCCATTTGAATATTTCTGTCAGACAAAAATGACGTCATGAATATTTATTACATCTTGCTGAATTTTAACAATGGTATAAGAGCACACGACCTTTTGGTATTGGTAGAAAACATAGTCAGGTCTATTAATTTATAATTTCATAAGCAGAGTGGGCCCTGATCCGACGGCTCCTACAAGAGCCTTCGGATATAGGTTTACTCTGTTTGCAAAGGCGTTAAAGTGTTTATATATCCATGTGAATGTTATGGGATAAGCAAACAATGCAGACCATAAGATCAAACGGCTTCTACGTGAGCAATCTGATCTGAGTCTATCCTATCTGCAAAGGTGTTTTCATCATTATGAGGTAGATCTAAAGCGTTTTAAACATATAAGCATATTTTATGTACACATATAATTATGAAAACGTTTTTATTATTATGTTACTTAGTGAAGATTAAACCTTTGTATGCCGAAATTTAAAAGTGGAATGACCCATTATTTAACTGTAAATTCCACTAATTAGTATCAGGGTTAAATGTGCTACATTATTTTTAATTAGGTCTATAAAAATACTAGTGATGGAGCTATATTGTCTGTTTTTACACTGCTTTTAAATATCAGCACCTTTGTTCCCCGCATTCAAATATTTGAAAAGTACTATTTAATTGTTTTGAATGTATGAAAATAAATTGTCTTAGTTGAATACTTTATTATTTACCCAGCCTAAATATACGATAAAAAGGTGCCAGATGGTCAGTACATTCCCTAGCTATTTTCTCAGCAGGGGGCAATTGTCCCCAGTTTCGACATCTGACAGTGATCACACCACTTATCAACAAAGTTGCGAATTATTACGTAATAGGTGTACTTCTAAGTCAGAAATACCAAATAATGTGCCCAATTATCAAAAATTATGATTTGTTAGCTTCTCCAAAATAGAAGAAAAGTATGTTTTGACTGATAGATCTATGGCTCAGCACAAAGTTAAAGCCAAACGTTTTAGACCAATTTAAAATCTAGATTATTATGAGTTCTAGTATTAAAGATAGTTTAGATTGATATTATCTACATCTATTCTAAAATACTTTTGCTATATCTGCTACGGCACTGTTCGTAAAACAGCAAAAATAACTGACAACAAGATGTGTTTGTGAAACACTATGCCCCCTCAATATGATATTTGACCCTGAAGGATGACCTTGATCTTGACATGTCACTCCTCAAACTGTGTAGCTTCATGGGGTACACATGCATACCAAATATCAAGTCTGTATCTCTAATGGTTCAAAAGTTATGGCCAATGTTAAAAGTTGGTGACCTTTGACCATGAAGGATGACCTTGACATTGACATGTCACCCCTAAAACTGTGCGGTTTCATGAGATACACATGCATACCAGTATCAAGTCTGTATATCTACTGGTTCAAACCTTATGGCCAATGTTAATGACCTTTGACCTTCAAAGATGACCTTGACCTTGACATGTCACCCCTCAAACTGTGCAGCCAAATGATAAACACATATATACAAACTATCAAGTCTGTATCTCTACTGGATCAAAAGTTATGGCCAATGTTAAAGTCGCTGACCTTTGACCCTGAAATATGACCTTGACCTTGACATGTCACCCCCAAACTGTGCAGCTTCATGAGATACACATGCATACCAAATAATGTCAAGTCTGTATCTACAGGTTCAAAAGTTATGGCCAATGTTAAAGTTGGTGACCTTTGAACCTAAAAGATGACTTTTACCTTGACATGTTGCCCCTCAAAATGTGCTTCATGAGATACACATGCATACCAAATATCAAGACTCTATCTCCATTGGTTCAAAAGTTATGGCCAATTTGAAGTTGGTGACCTTTGACCCTGAAGGATGACCTTGGCATGTCACCCCTCAAACTGTGTTTCATGAGATACACAAGTATGCCAAATATCAAGTCTCTATCTGTACTGGTTCAAAAGTTATTGCCAATGTTAAAGTCGGTGATTTGACCCATATGTTTGACCTCTGACCTGTAAGGGTGACCTTGACCTTTACCTGTCACACATCAAAATGTGCGGCTTTATGAGATACATATGCATGCCAAATATCAAGTTTCTATCTGTACTGGCTCAAAAGTTATGACCAATGTTAAAGTTACAGACAAAGAAACAGACAATTTGACCTTTTATCCTGAAGGATGACCTTGACCTTGACATTTCACCCCTCAAAATACAGCTTCATGAGATACACACGCATGCCAAATATCAAGTCTCTATCTTTACTGGTCCAAAACTTATGGCCAATGATAAAGTCGGTGATTTGGCCCATATATTTGACCTATGACCTTGAAGGATGACCTTGACATGTCACCCCTCAAAATGTGCGGCTTTATGAGATACATATGCATGCTAAATATCAAGTCTCTATCTGTACTAACTCAAAAGTTATGACCAATGTTAAGGTTGCGTTAAAGTTACAGCCAAAAAACAGATAATTTGACCTTTGACCCAGAAGGATGACATTGACCTTGACATTTCACCCCTGAGATACACAAGTATTCCAAACATAAAGTCTCTATCTCTACTGGTCCAAAAGTTATGGCCAATGTTAAAGTCGGTGATTTGACCCATATATTTGACCTCTGACCTTGAAGGATGACCTTGACCTTGACATGTCATCCCTCCAAATGTGCGGCTTTATGAGATACATACGCAAACCAAATATCAAGTCACTACCTGTACTGGCTCAAAAGTTATGACCAATGTTAAAGTTACAGACAAAGAAACAGACAATTTGACCTTTCACCCTGAAGGATGACATTGACCTTGACATTTCACCCCTCAAAATGTACAGGACATGAGGTACACAAGCATGCCAAATATCAAATCTCTATCTTTACTGGTCCAAAAGTTATGGCTAATGTTAAAGTCGGTGATTTGACCGATATATTTGACCTCTGACCTTGAAGGATGACCTAGACCTTGACATGTCACCCCACAAAATGTGCGGCTTTATGAGATACACATGCATGCCAAATATCAAGTCTCTATCTGTACTGACTCAAAAGTTATGACCAATGTTAAGGTTTCGTTAAAGTTACAGCCAAAAAACAGATAATTTGACCTTTGACACAGAAGGATAACATTGACCTTGACATGTCACCCCTCAAAACATGAGATACACAAGCATGCCAAATATCAAGTCTCTATCTCTACTGGTCCAAAAGTTATGGCCAATGTTAAAGTTGCTGACAAACAGACAAACAGACAGGACAAAAAGTCGGTGATTTGACCCATATATTTGACCTCTGACCTTGAATGATGACCTTGACCTTAACATGTCACCCCACAAAATGTGCGGCTTCATGAGATACATAGTCATGCCAAATATCAAGTCTCTATCTGTACTGGCTCAAAAGTTATGGCCAATGTTAAAGTTGCTGACAAACAGACAAACAGACAGGGCAAAAACAACATGCCCCCCGAAAGTTTTATCTATGTCCGATTTCCTTGAAAAGTCACAAATCTCTTCATATCCTTATTTGGGCCGCCCTCAGTCTATTTTCATACAGTGTCCTTTCATTTGTTTAGATGACCGCAAAAGAAGGGTTATACTGTACACTCCATTACAGAATCAATATAACTAGTGGTATAATAAAGGTAAAAGTATTTTGTGATTCCTTGTTTATTAGCGTTAGCTAGAGATGAAAACCTGGTTAAATTAATAACTAATTAGCAGGATCAATCAATATCAATTAGTCTATTTACTGTTGTTTCCCAATTATCTGGGGAGTCAATAATGATCAGTGAAGAATGTCATTTCGATACAGTTATCTCCCTAATTAGATAGTATTTACCGTTACGCAATCGGATTGATATGGTTACATCTGAGGCAACATTCCACAGTTCCCTTATAAACCTTATCCAACTATCCACCGCCTGGCCCGCATTTGCAAGTCAAGTCTAGTCAAAGTGTTTTTATTTCTCAGTTTGCATATACATGTATTATATCATGTACTACCTTTGCCGAAGAGGTCAAGTAAAGTTAGTACTCATGTCCAAAGAGGTTTGCTGTGTCAGTCGATTCAAATGGTCTAAAATATGTGTCCAAGTAAATGAACAGGCTGATAAAAATCATGGGTAAGTCAAATGTGTTCAAATGAAGATATCTAATTCTCGTGTATACTTGTTAGTTATTATTTTTATTTTTTAAATTTAGAAAAAAGAGAAAACAAAACACCAGCAGAAACCTCCATACTCTGATTGTACAAATTCTATCCGCAGAAGTCGTTCATTCTCAGTGTTGTTATATTTTCTGGTCCTTCGGGATCATTAGTTTTCATGTTATTAGTTTTGGAAATTGAATACTGCTTAAGCCGGTGCTAGGGGGCGTGAGTAGTGTTGCACTTTTAATTACTACTCATGAACAGACTCAATAAAACCGAGTCCGCAATTTTCTCTTTTTGCATTTCTACTTTTGCTTTCGAGGGATCACCCATTTTCAGAATATATACATCACTCAAAACCCAAGACAAGTAAGATCATCACACCACCAAGCATACACACTGATCCAAACAAACTCAGATTATTACAAATTTCCTTTTTTCCCCGCACAATAGTACACTGGAATACGTTACCACCAGACATCATTGGTCTCCCAACTGCATCATTCAGCTTGGCTGTCAGTCAAGTTGATCATGCCACACCGTAATTAAATGGAGAAGTGTTTTTAATATTACCAATCACTGTAGATACTCAGTTTTTATTTAAATTTTATTTTCTACTAACAGTATGTCGTGACGGGCGTCAGTCTGTCCCCGTAAGGGGTTTGACTTTATGGAAGATAGATAGATAGACAATCACGGGATATATTGATTTCTTGAAGTTCCTCATGCGAAGATACGCTGGAAAGCGATATCGGTAGGCTAAACGCTCTAATGCATAACGTGAATAGGATGTCTGTAACCTACCCTGGATGTGCCAACCTGTCAGCAGGGTACTGGGTACTGAATAAACAAACTTGTGAAGAACTTACACCTGTGGTGTCAAGTATTCTGTTACATCTCTAGATGACACTGTCCAACACAGGGTGCATCAACAAACTGTTTACAATCTCCACCTGTGGCATCATATATCATCAGAGAGAGACAAAATAATCAACCACATTCTAGTTGCTACAGATAATAGGCAATTAGTGTAGATCAAGAACGGAAAGGACTTCAGATAGGAAAACATCATTGTATGTTACATGCCATTTAAACTACGTTACATTTGGTTTTGTTAAAAGAGATTACTGAATGATATAACATTATTCTTACAAATAAATTGCTGTCCCTAGATCATTACATGTAGCTAATGTGTAAGTCCACATCAGAAGGGGGGGGGGGTAATTAGGTCCACCTATGAAGTAAGAAATCAGCCCAAAAAATAATCAAAAATGCAAAACCCCAACAACATATAACCAGCAAATAGTGTATATCAGAAGGAAGGCATTAGAGACTCACCGATGAGTCTCAATTAGTTTGCCTATAATAATATGGTCAGATTATTAGCGTATATGTTAGGTCAATACCTGTCTTGGAAGCCGCTGATTATATAACCTACTACGCCTGTTGGTGGCTGCTATAAAGAAATTCCACCTTAACTGTAGTTGATGTTTCATCTGTTGTGTGACATCTACTAGGTATTAAAGGCAAATATTTCCCGCACACTTCTTTAGGTATCCAGAGTAATAAATGGCTGTGTTTGAGTTGAAAACTCTTTACAAATTATTGGATCATCTTAATGTATCGAAAAAGATTACCAAGGAATAAGTTAATCTATGTGAACTTTCTTGAATACCTTTGAATACCACTAAAAACTAAAATGGTCAATATAAGTACAGTATTTAGAGATGTATGGGTTTTTGTACATGACGATATTTGTTGGCTCCTAAACGCATTTCAATAAAATAGTTTATAGATGAAAATCATATTTGTAAATGTTTTAAGCTGATAGCAGTACCATATCATTTCAAGATAACACCGACATTTAATAACAAATATCAAATATAATAAGCGGTGCTATTCTAGGTAGTTATGACTTGTCGAACTGAGGCAAAATTAATTAAGCCGATAACAGTACAATACCAGTTCACGTTAACACCAACATTTAATAACAAATTAAAATTAAATTTAATAAAATATAATAAGTAGCGCTTTTTAAGTAGTTATGATTTGTCGAGTTGATGCAAATTTATCAAGCCGATAGCAGTACATATCATGTCACGATAACACCAAACAAATATCAACTGGAGTTTGTTTTTAAGAAAAACATATGTCTCCCACCTGTTCCTTTCTAATAAATGATTGGATACATTTTTATGAAGTTTGATGGAGACTGGGTGAGAACCTATAGCCATAAACATATACTGTTTGGTTGAAGATTTGATGAGACGTTTTTGACTTGGAGAACGGACAAGGTTAAACAAGCCTAATTTTGATAAAACAAGCGCCTTAACTCTGAAGTTCCTAAAACAATCTTGCTAGATGTTAAACTTGGCCTAGATGTTAAAGCCGAAGCATTTTTATAAAGTTTGGTGAAGTTTGGAATAGACGTTTTTGACTTAGGCTGCAGACAGGGCTAAAAGGCTCAATTTGGGACAAATCAAGGACCGTAACTCTGCAGTTACTGAAACAATCTTGCTTGATATTGAACTTGGCCTTGATATTATAGCCAAAAATATTTCTATAAGGTTTGGTGAAGTTTGAATGAGACGTTTTTGACTTAGGGAGCGGCCAAGGCTAAAAATACCAACTTTGGATAAATCAAGAGCCATAACTCTAAAGTTCCGGAAACAATCGTGCTGGAAATTGAACTTGGTCTAGATATTATAGCCATTAACATTTTTAAATGGTTTGGTGAAGATTTGGTGAGACGTTTTTAACTAAGAGAGCGGACATGGCTAAAATGGCCAAATTTGCATAAATCAACGGCCATAACTCTGAAGTTCCTGAAATAATCTTGCCGGATATCGACCTTGGCCTAGTTATTATAGCTATAAACATTTATAAGGTTTGGTGAATATTGGATAAAACGTTTTTGAATTAGAGAGCGGGTAAAGCTAAACAGGCCTGATTTTAATAAATCAGGTGCCATAACTCTGAAATTCCTGAAACAATATTGATGGATATTGACCTTTGCCTAGATATTATAGCTATAAACATAAGGTTTGGTGAAGATTGGATGAACACTTTTAAAATTAGATAGCGGACAAGATTTATTGACAGACAGACAGACGGCGGCCGGACAGAAAGGAGTAAATCAATAATTATGTATCCCACACCACTGCGTGGTTGGAGACATAAATATAGCAAGTGGTGCTATTTAAGTAGTTCTGATTTGTTTAACTGATGTTATATATGTCAGTCCAACATACACACCTAACCTAAAATAGATGATATTATGGTTGTGTACCACATACCCATACGCATATGTATTATATATACATATTTTTAAATGCTTTGATACGTGTAACTACTTCACACTTATTCCCATATAAGGATATGTTTATATACTACTGTGGTGTCATAATAACACAATTTATCTTCAGTAAATTCTGCTAAGTTAGCTTCTCCTCAGTGTTGTCCTCGTCACCTAACTTAAACATCATCGATAAAGCAAACTTTTATTATTAAACAAAATGTAGTACTCACTTCTATCACAGCATGTTCCGGTGAACAAATAAGTGCAGAGACATCAACCTCCATACGATGAACTAAAATCAAATACTATCGAACCTCCATTGAAACATGCATTACCACAGTTTGACCTATCTTGAGAGTCGTCACTCAATCCACAGTCAGATAGACACGCCTGCCAGTTGTTAGCTAAAGAGGACTTGCAACACATTTGTCGATTTCTTCTTCTGACTTCACCGCCACAAGTTCTAGTACACGAAGTCCATTCATGCCATTCAATCCATTCGCATCTATTTGAACATTCACTATGACTACCATCACCACATGACAAGTTTATTATTAGGAAACTTAGGAGTATTCGAATTCCCATTTTGTAAATAGTTTTGCCCTTTTACGAAGCGTATGATAAGTTAGTTCCAATATAACACAAAGCGTTTACAACAGCGTTTTATCACTGACATATATTTTCCTGTTGGTCACTTCAGCCGAAGGGAAACTTTGTTCGTTTATTTTGATAAATCGTCAATTACTATAAAACAACAAACACGACCAGCAACTTCGAGTGCATTTAATAACTACATGGAGTTGGTAAAGCGATCATAACCCATATCAATAACACTATCTAAAGTGCTTGATATATTTCGCAACAATTAGTCGAACGGGACATATCGAAGCGCCTATGACAGTCAAGATTACAGTTCCGCACCAGTACGTCTTATATGGACTATGATTAAATCAATGTGGCGAATTGCAGGCCTATATTCCTTTATGGTAGTACGGAAGAGCTCCTATCCTTTCCTAGATATGTCTCCGGGCGAAGGGACGGACACTCACACGAAAGCATCGATGCATGGACAACGCAAGAACAACATCCCTTCGGCGGCGGACAATTAGTCAAAAACGACATAATATGTTATGTAAAGAATAGCAGAGTGGAAGAGATATACAACTTCTGAATCCGAGTCTGATTTCAGTCTAAGGTATCTGAATGGCCATATTTTGTGCAAGCTCACAATCTGACAATAAGATGCTTGAGAATATTCTCAGACTCAAGCTAAACCTTTTATAGCATCGGGACTAGGTCTGTGTCGTATATGGTAACGTTTCCCTGGTGCGGTAAAGGCAATTACGCTTTCGTACTCCATTATAAACACAGCTTATCAGACAATTCTGTAGGCTATGTTTTGCGTATAAAATGATATACATCTAATTTAACAATTTCTGACATGATAAACATATAACTTTTGCATAGTGCCACTAAATAAACAGTCAATGAATGTGCATTGTGCCTTACATAAATTATATACACGAAATAAATGCTTATACGACACTAACCTGTTATTTAGTTCATTCCGACATGAGACATTTTTTGTTTTCTTTCATCAACACAACATTGCCTCCTTTAACATGTTAGCCCATATATCAGATTACAAAATTTGTCCAAACTAAGTTCAAAATCCATTCATAGTTCATGGTGCACGGAAGAGGAGTCATGCAGTAGACATATGACCTGGTGACAACCTATGACATTGATTGGCATAACAAACATTTCAGATCCTTCTGGAGTCCTTTGGTATGGGTCTTCACTGTTTTACTATACCCCATGTATGGGATCATACATGTTTATGGGTTAAGGTCGTTACTATTTGTCTTCATTTCCAACAGACGGTCGGGAAATAACCGTCAATTGAACGGTAATGTGTTATATGGTTTGCAAAGTTATTTAGTCATTCGGGTAATTCATCAAAGATGTTTCTTAACAAAATAGCCCATATTACATGTTCTTCCTTTGAACACTTCAGGTTTGTCAAGACATTTAATGATCTACGTGATTATTTCTCGTCAGTGTCATTAGATCGAGGGACCTCGTTTATTTTCCCCGTCCATTTGATGTGTGAGGGTCGGAGAACCATCCCCACACCTTACAAACTGACATATAGTACATACAAATTCACAAACAGTGGATATCATACATATAACAAAATATAACAATAATGACATTCTTGAATGAGATGTTATAAATGTAAAGCTGGGGTTATTCCAAAGGCATACCTACCAATCGCAAAAGTCTTTTGGCTAAAATCTATTTTCCTAGACATTTAAGCGTTATGGCTAAAACAGTAATCACATATGTACAGTCACTGCAAGAACCAATTAAGTTTAGCAAATTAAACAAAGTAGAAAAAAAGAACATAGCTGCAAAGCCGGTTATTTATTTATTATGTTCTTATTGTCTACATAATACATGTAACACTGTACTGATCTTCTACGATCTTGGTAGAATACGTACTGTATTTTTAAGATTTTTGAAAAAAATTGCATGGTATTTTGCCATGTTTTTTCGAGCATATATTCCTTGTTTTTTTGTACGGCGGTCTGTCTAAGTAGATTATATTTAAAATATATATATTTCTTTGCACCTTGCTCAGTAGGAAGAAATTTCAAGTTTCTGCATTGGAACATATACATTTTAAAGAATATGAGCACCAGATCATTAGCTATATGAAAAGTATTTGAGTATCCAAATAACATAGTTTCTAAACTTAAATCCCTGAAATGGGATAGATCGAACATATTTTGTATGAGCTTTAGGGTAATTGGGCAGTACCAAAACAGATGTTCAATCATTTCTTGATTACTTTTACAAAAGGTACAAAGTGGATCGTCCGTGTAATTCATTTTAATGAGTTATGAATTTACTCCTAAAAGTCTATGAATGACTCGTACTTGAAACCATTATATTTGTGTATCGGTAGTAATTTTGAATGGTGGCAAAAATATGTTTTTCCATTTTTTATCCGAGATATATGCTGTTAATTTATTCCACGGGTGTACACATTTTGGCTCAATTTTGTTTCTATTCAAAGCTTCATAAATTCGTTTGGCACATTTACTGTCTTTAATAATGATATCAATATAAGGCGGTATATAGGGTTTCCAGAAAAGTTCGGCTTCTTTTAAAATTATATCACATTTTCTTGCTGTTGCTTTTAATGGACATATAACACCATTATAAGTCGAAAAGTCAGTTTTAAGATTGTGTTTTACTCTCAACTGTTCTAACCCTATAATTGAGTTGTTCTCGTTACGCAAATCACCAATACAGTATATACCAGCACTAAACCACGATTTTAGGAAAACACGCTGTGACCTAATCAAAAGCATGTGATTATAGAAAATGAGGTAGTTGATTATACTTTATTTTCCCATACACTGAGTACACATTACCTTTGCAAATGCTTCAAAAACATGTGCCCAGAATATATTACTGAATGTAAATCACACTAGTTCAGGATAATGTTTACCACAATTCATTAGTCTTTCTATATCTACATTTGTCTTGGCAAGTGTTGACCATCTGCTTTCACAATTTACTAATCTTCTTATCCAAGTGATCGTTAAAGAATCTATAAAAGCTTTGATATTGAGTATTCTAAGACCGCCTTCTATGTAATATTTGATAATTATTTCTTTCTAAATCTTGTGAGGGCCATTCTAGATAAAATGGAATAAGGTAGTTTCTAGTTTCTTCAAAATTTCATCAGACGGGTTGGGTAATGAAAGAAATAAATGATTTAGCTTTGCAATTACATGTATTAAAGTTTTGACAACTGTACTTTATGTTTTATATTCTGTATCATTAATGGTAATGTCTCGAATTTTAGGATTTGATATTAAATGAATAGATAAAATCTCTGCACATAAAATGAAGATGTCACAACTCAAAGGATCACCTTGTCTACAGACCCAATGGACATTGAAAAGGTCAGAGAGGAATCCACACTGAGTTACAGTAGAAGTTGCTTCTTTATAGAAAATATTATATCATGGCCGAAGTTAAAATGTTTCATACATTTATTTACCAATAACCACGAAAGGGAATCAAAGGCTTTTTCAAAATCTATTAAAAGTAAAATCCCAGGTATGTTGTTTTCGTCGATATAGTGAAGTATATCATATATAAGTCTAGTATTTTCCCCAATGAATCGTCCTTTAAGGACACCAGTTTGGTCAGTATGTATTATGTTTGGTAACAACGACTTGAGTCTGTTTGCAATACACCCAGTCCCATTTTTATAAACAGTATTAAGTAATGTGATGGGACGCCAGTTTTTAAGAAAACATTTTCATTTATTTCGTTTTGGAATACATGTAATTAAACATTGAGTCTGAGTGGTTGCCAAAGCGTTCATACTAAATGCTTTATTAAGAGCTCTGACAACAAAACGACATATCTTAGTCCAAAATACCTTATAAACATCTGCACTGGAACCGGAAGTTCCCGGACTACGATTATTTTTCATATTTTTCAAAGTATTAGTTGCTTCGTCCAGAGTGATTTCACCTTCCACACTTTTTGAATCTTGATCATTTAATCTAGGTATATTTTCATTTTCAAAAAAGACATTTAATTGTTCATTTGTTACTGTTTCATCTTTCGCTTTGTATAAAGTTTCGTAAAAATGTTTTGTTTCAGCTAAACTATCTGATTGATTAATAATTTCCGACACATCCTCTCTTATAACTTTTTTGAATTGTCTTTGATATGTTATTGTATTTCTCTAATCCACAAAAATATTTTGATGGTTTTTCTCCTTCTACACTCCATTTAACTCTAGACCTTATGACTGATCCTATCGTTTTTTATCGTTAATTGTTTGTAATTCATTGGTTAAAAATGAATGTTCTTCTAATTTTTCTTCAGATAAATTTTGTTCTAATTCACGATTTTTATTCATTAATTCCATTTCTCTTGATCTTGTTTGCTTCTTTTTATACGAACCATATTATATTGACTTGCCCCTTATCTCCATTTACATAGTGTCCAGAAATAATTGATCACTAATGACAAATTGTGTCTCATGTTTTGGCATATCTTTAATTGATTCTTTATTATAAACTGGCAACGCATATTGTTCTATTACATCATCTATTTTCTGGTTTATTGTTTGAATGTATTTTAAGTCTTTCAGTAAGGAATTATTGTGTTTCCAAAGTCCTGATCGGTGTTCAAAAGTGTTAAATTGAAATGCTGCTGTAATTATGGAGTGGTCTGATCGAAAACTATGTTGTATAGAGGAGTTATTGGAATAAACAGACAAAGGTTGCGAGATGAGGAAAAATCTAGACGAGCTTGTTGTATTGGTTTTTGTTTTCTCCATCTGGATTCATTTCCCGAAATTGATCTATTAACCCTCTATTCTAGATATTATTTAAAAGAAATTCGCGTGAGTTTTTGTTATTTACATGTTTATAATTATAATAATCTAGATCTGGGTCTAACACTAAGTTAAAATCTCCGCAAATTATATACGACGTATTTCCGATTGTGTCTATGATGTCAAAAATGTTATTATAAAAAGAAGGTGAATCACTATTTGGGCCAAAAATCGACGTTAGAGTAAGTCTAACATCTTGTACACTCAAATCAAGTAAAACATAATTTCCATACGGGTCAATTATTCCATTATGAATCTTAAAATCACACGTTCTGAAAAGCACTGCTACACCACGGCTATTTGAAGAATTACAGCTTATGTAAACTTCAGATCCCCATTCTGTATAAACTGTTTTATATAAATATTGGGTAAAATTGGTATCTTGTAGACAGAATATATCATATTTTAGGGATTTGAGATGATTAAAAACATTCAACCTTTTCTGTTTACCTCGTAGTCCTGTACAATTAAGCGACAACATTTTTAGACTTTTCATTTTGGTTTTGTTGAAAGGGAAACCATACTTTTATATGCATAAAACTATTTGTATCATTGACCTGGGCAGCAAGATAAACGAAAAATGCAAACACATAAAAATACTGGTACAAAATAAACACACACAAACATTTCACCAAAGAAATTCAATGGCAGAAATCGCACATTAAAAAGACATTTGGAATCCTTATGTGTCCCGCGTGTGATGGAAAACACGCAAAGCTGACTTTATACACAAGGCATGTATATGATTTAACAATTTAATCTGCCGCAATCTTTTGATGTCGACATAAAGAAATCAGAGAAAGTTCGCCATCTAGTCATACGGTTGTTTATGGATTGGCTAATCGGACGCCCATGATACACTATACACTTATATTTTGTATATCGGCAGATCAGATAAGGCAGTTTCACTTGTGACGGTTTTAGGCCTCCTTTTATTGTAGACGTAATGTTAGTTTAGTAGCAACCCAGGTTCAGGATCATGTAAAGGAAATGTCTACATAAATAATGCAATAACGGCGCTAGTTACTGTGATAACGTCAATTCCTTGTACCAACCTCTGTGTACCGCTATTTAAAGATATGAAGTTAGCAGGCTATGGGTCTATATAAAAACCGTATAAAACCGTATAAACCGTATAAAAACATCTTAGGGCTATTATTTTGAAATAAATTCGCTTAGCTTGCAATGAGTCTTAAATCCTTATAAAAAATATGTCAAACATAAAGATGTATGTTGCATATTGCTCCGCCCCCACAGACGCGGAGCTATTTGTACTCGCGATTGTCTTGGTTCATGGACCGGGATTTGATATTTTAAACCCTTTCGATCAATGCTCAAGTATCCATGATTAACATTGAGTTTAACGTGTATACTTTGCATGATTTAATTCCGTTTTTATAAATGTATTTAAGATGTGTGCAAGGGCACTCCTTTCCGTGTTCACATCAATATGTTTACAGAGTTGACTGTCTGTTTACAGTTTACAGTTTATTTCACTCAGAACATGGTTTGACATGTTATAAGAGGTTAAACATATATATCAAGAAATGCTAGTTTGACAGGCTATATAGTAATTGGCGCAGTTGCATAGGTGAGAAACATATGCATCTATGCTCGCACATATAGACACACAGACACATACCACACACAGACACAAACACGCACGCACAAACACAAATACGCACACACATGCACTATATATAAATGATCTAGCCAGGAGGGGTCCTAAATTCTTTAAAATTGATGCTAGAAGACAACAAGTTTTCTTCAATCTATTAACATTTTCGTCATTAAAGATTACTGAAAATATCTGTGTATTTGCCGTCCTCTTTTTAATGAAGGGGGTTAACCGTTTTCGGTCATCGTCAAAACTTGTGCATTTGAACAGAAAATGGAACTCATCTCCTATTTCGCTATTGCATAGTGTACATTTCCTAAGATGTCGGTCTATTCCATTGCATCGGTCGGTTTCAATTGGCAATTTATTGTTACACATTCTATAATTGATAAACTGTCTTAAATGAAAATCAGTGAGTTCTATAAGGTTGTTTTCAAACTTACGCTCAGTTGTGAATAGTCTGTAATTTAACAATTTCGATGATGTATTTAGTTATTGTACCCATTTCTGTTTGTATTGCTCTTCTAAAACATGTTTTACTTGTTTTCCGGTTCTGTATGCACATCTAGTGTTTTGATTTTGCCAGATATAATGTAGCCCGGTTTCCTCCAGTATTGACCGTATGCTATTAATCCAGGCATTACGATGATTGTTGTTAACGTAATCATTTAGCAACGCTTTGTAAGTTAAAAGACTAAATTTACAATGTTGGCTAGAGGTAAGTTTGCACCAAAAATACAAAAATGAGTCATGCAGGAAACACCACATACAGAACAAACAGTCGCCCGAACAGCAACACAAGGAAACAGCAAATGTACATAACTATAAAAACATCAAGAGACGCACAAAGACAAAACAAACATACAATAGGGGGAAGATGGAAGTACCGCCTTGGAACGGTCAGTGACAAAAGTCACTGGGGGTTAAACCGGTTTATGGGCGCCCAACCTCACACTTATTCCATCCCCACCCTAAAAGACAAACAGTGTAAATAAACGTATCCCCTCTCCGACTAAACTACAACAACCGCGACGGCAAATACAGTGGTAAAGTGCATGTATAACGAACACATTTAAGTGAACAAACTGTATCCACATATCGCTATTGTACTCAATGATTGAGCTGCAAACAGAGTAACTGTAGAACAGTAATAAAGGGTACGACAAAAACGAAATAGTACAGATATCCGACGTTCTTCTTCCATTTCTGGATTTAAGAGGTCGCCTTCATAGAGTACTAAACCTTTCTTGTCGGCGTACATGCAAAGTTTATTTGTCGGCTTTTAATGATTAATGAAACTGGAAATCGGCCGAGTTCGCCATGCAACATTACATGTGGTGTACTACGTTTAACATTGAGAACATATTTCATGAAATCGGTTTGAACTTTTTCAATACACTTTAAATCACTAAATCCCCAGATTTCACAGCCATATAATAAAACGGGCAAAACAGTGTTATCAAACAGTTTCAATTGGCAATCTATAGGGATATCTAAATTTCGTATTTTTTGCAACAGACCAAACATGGCTTTCTTTGCCTAGTCAGCTGCATATTTCTTTGCTCTCGCAAAATTTCTATTTTTAGAAACAAATAATTCCTAGATATTTAAAGTAATCGACCGTTATAATGGCGTAACCAATAACTAAGATATTTCTAAGTCTCCTCGTTTTGTCTCCAAGCACCATCACTTTGTTTTGTTAGTATTAATAGTTAATTTTCTACAAATGCGTCTGCTAGGTTTTGTAACTCATTTTCATTTTCAGCAAAGACTACTGCATCATCAGCATAGAGAATCACAACCAATTTAGTGAATGTAACGAGTACTTCATCAGAAATCTTATCTGTAGAATTACATTTTGAAAGTAAGGACGCTAACAATTCTTTTAAAAACAGGGAACAAATTTTCGCCGAAAGATTTTCTCCTTGTCGCAAGCCAGTAAAAGATCCGAAGAATTCCGAAAACTCACCATCCAGTGTAACACAGGACTTCATATTGTTATACATACTTTTAATCACATTCAGTATATTTCCAGAAACATTATGATTTAACAATTTAGACCATAGTCCTACTCTCCAAATTGAATCAAATGCTTTTTGAAAATCAACGAACATACAAAACAACTTTTTGTTTTTGTTTCGTAGGATCTCGGCTAGTGCATATAATACAAACGAGGCTTCAGTAGTTGAATATCCCTTCCGAAAGCCAAACTGAGTTTCATTTTAACAGTCCCTGTTAATAAAGATTATTGTTTGTGTGTATTTGTTTTACGAACGCCTTTTCAGGACTTTGTATAGACTAATAAATTCTGAATGGAGGTGATCCCTCGAGAGCAAAAATTGCAACACAAAAAGAGAAAATTGCAGACTCGGTTTTATTGAGTCTGTTCATGACCAGTAATTGAAAGTGCAACACTGCTCATGCCCCCTAGCACCGGCTTAAGCGGTATTCAATTTTCAGAACAAGAAGTACTGAAATTCATGATCTCGAAGGATCAGAAGGTATAACAACACTGAGAATGAAGTACGGGGCGACGTTTTACGGCCGCCACACAAGCACTTAACACCTGCTGTTGTGAAGATTATAAATTCTGAAGGGAGGTGATCCCTTATAATGTCATATAATGCCATACGAAAGTATTTCTGTGAAACAATGCTACGTTCACTACAATAAGAATCGGACGGAAACGACGTCGAACCGGCCGAAACTTGGCCCAAGTCAAATAAGTCCATGGTCAATCCGTCCTCAAAAGAGTCAAAACGGTCCCAAATTTGGTCAAACAGCTGGACTCCTTATATATTGACTGGTCAAACCGGTCCCATTTTGGTCAAAACGGTCCGACTAAAACCATAACGAAATTTGTATCCGTATCTAAAATATTGATTAAACACTGATATTTTTGAAGAAATGTTTATATAAGTTACAAACTTTGTTTTTATCAAATAAACGTTATTTTGAATACAAATTTAAATTCACGAATTGCACATTTTATTAAATATAACGTGATCTTGATCTGAGTCTTAACCCTTTCCTGTTCTATGTTTATTACAAATTTCAATTTCTACTGAATATTCATGGAGAAAATAGTTTTAATAAAATATGGAAGGAGGAAAACTGTATCCATCTTAGAAAGTATAGAACAGGATCTATTTAATCCCATTAGCAAAAAATAAAAAGAGCTGACCCTGGTCAGACAGCTCCTATAGACAGCTCCTATAGGAGCTGTCTGATCTGGGTATTCTCTGTTTGCAGATGCGTGAAATAAATTTGTACAAATACATAGCCGCGATATACGTGTGAAACCCCAATCCCTAAATGACAATACGGTCGACGAAATCACTGTATGCCTACATTAGAATATGTCGTAAGCGGCCATAAAAATGTGTATTTTAGGTCTGTAAGGCAGATGGTAGCTTAATGCAGAACAAAAGTAAAGCAGAAAGCTCCTATAGAAGCTTTTCGCATTATTTTTAGCCCTGCATTATGCAACCACGTATTTTTACGACTGATATGTTTAATAAATGTATGACCACTTATGACAGATTTTACTGTATTATTATGTCTCCCCCATTTATTGGGAGACATATTGTTTTTGCCAGAGTTGTCTGTCTGTCCGTCCGTCCATCTGTCTGTCTGTTCGTCACAAACTTGTGTCGCGCGTATCTTTGAAACCAGTTGGGCTAGTGTCACCAAACTTCACAGGAATGTTCACCAGCATGAGTTGTCTCCCCTTGATAACTTTGGAGTTATTGCCCCTGATGACTTAAAATTAGAAAAACTTTGTGTCGCCCGTATCTCTGAAACCGCTATAACTAGAGTCACCAAACTTCACAGGAATGTTCACCAGCATGGCTTGCTGTGCACCTATTGTTTTTGAGTTGTCTCCCCTGAGAATTATTGAGTTATTGCCCCTGATATGAATACTTAAATTTATACAAACTTTGTGTCACGCGTATCTCTGAAACCAGTAGGGCTAGAGTCACCAAACTTCACAGGGTTGTTCACTAGCATGAGTTGTTTTACTCTTGGGTTTTTTGAATTGTCTCCCCTGTTAACTTTGGAGTTACTGCCCCTGATGACATAAAATTAGACCAACTTTACTTAGTGTCGTGCATATCTCTGAAACCACTAGGGCTAGAGTCACCAAACTTCTCAGGAATGTTCACCAGCATGAGTTGTTTTGCACCTGGGATTTTTGAATTGTCTCCCCTTGATAACTTTGGAGTTATTGCCCCTGATATGATTACTTAAAATTAGAGAAACTTTGTGTCATGCATATCTTTAAAACCACTAGTACTAGAGTCACCAAACTTCACCAAGAATGTTGACTAGCATGTGTTTTGTGTACCTTTTGAATTGTCTCCCCCTGACAATGTTGGAGTTATTGCCCCTGATGACTTAAAAATTAGACTCTGATAAGTTTGGAGTTACAGGCATTACACTTGTGTATTGGAAAGAGGATGGGAGGGGGAGACATCTGTTTATGTGACAAAAACAAACCTCTAGTTTAAATAAGGTCCACGAATGAGAAGGTCAAAGAAACGACCATATTTCCATATGGACATTCGGAAAATTCAGTTCATTCCAAGATATATGTACATGTATGAATAACGAATTGATTCATTCACCTGTTTGTATTTTAAAATACTAGTATTTTGTCTAGACAATAATAAAATGCCTTGATGATTACCTGTCTATAGAAATGTTTTTTTTATTTTTAAAAAAAATATGCCAGTATTTTAATAGACCCCGTCCCCTTACAAAATAAATGAAAATCCGTTGATTTTTCCCATGGCAGAAACTGAAGGATTATTATTCGATAATCAATCAGAGCAGACCCTGGACAGATGGGTCATTTGTAATTTGTCTAATCTGGATCTACTCTGTTTGCAAAAATATGAAAAGTCATATATACGAGTAAAGGGATTAGCATGGATAAATAGGGACAGCAATTATTCAAATAACATACATGTACTTTTTTAGGGGTGAAGGTGTTAACTTTAGTATACGGTAGAGTAATTATTCAAATAGCATACACGTTGTTTGAATATTATTGTTTTAGAGTTAATAATAAATTAATAACAAGGATAGTACTCAAAACTGCACTAGTGTACTTCAAACTTCACTAGTACACTACTGCAAACACCAACTTCCAGTTTTGGAAGATTGCCATTACCATTGCATTTGCACATTTCTTATTCTTTTGCACGGAGCTTCTTCTTTGCTGTTTTTACAGCAACATTTGTACTTGTCTATTACAGTGTTTTCGTTGATAACTGGTTAGTGTTAGAACTCTTTACATCGTGTAAAATATGTGTACGCGACTCGCATCGACAGATTAAATATAGCATTTGTAATTGAAAGAAACTTACCTCATGGAGGTATGATAGCTATTTGATTCACGACTGTGGTGTAATTTAATTTAAGTAGATCTTTCAAAATAGTCGGACCGGAATAATGTAATGACAAAAGATGAAAGATTATGTGAAGATGTATGCACATACTCAACATGTTATCATTGCGCGATCGGATATAGCAAACATTTGCAACCTTTTGTTCAGTTTGAAAAGTTGGCAGAAATAAATGAATTTACATGCCTGATTCGTGTTATCGTAGATAAGCTAGGACAAAGAAGACGAAGCAGTTATAATCTAGAGGGTGCTGTTTTGTAAAGATTGAACTATTCCATTCTATAGTTAAATACTCGCATAGCCTGTGATCCGCTTAAACGCCTTGACCCACTTTATTATTCGTACACAAACACCAAACGGCTCTGTTGGCAATGAAGACATATCAGTATAACTTGTAGAATATTGGTATTCAATAAAAATCTCGACATAACGGATATCAGGAAATATCTATAAAAAGCTGAGATATCCAGTGACCCGTCGCCTAATCAATATCTAAATAGTCGAGAGTCAGCTACAATATACGGGCAAATCATTGAAGTTTAAAGGTGAAAAGAACGATATGTTGATTTATTTTCAAATATGCATTGAGACTTAATTAAGGATCCTATTAAATTTCAATGCCGTGCCATTTACAATAAAAGTAGAGTAGAGATCAGGCAAAAAAAACGGAAATGCCATACGAAAGTGCACAGAAACACCAGAAACAAAAGCTAAAGTAGCAATGCGAAAAGAGAAAATTGCAGACTCGGATTTATTGATTCTGTTCATGGGTAGTAATTAAAAGTGCAACACTACTCACGCCCCTAGCTCCGGCTTAAGCTGTTCATTTTTCAAAACTAAAAACATCAAAACCAACAATCCAAAAGGACCTGAAAACAACAACACTAAGAATGAAGTACGGGTCGACTTTTAACGACCGCCACACAGGCACTTGCCACCTGCTGTTGTGATGTACATATAATCGGAACGTGGGAGAACGTAGCAATCGCCTGCTTTATATACCCATGACTAGACCGTTTTAATAGTCGATTAAGATTCCGGTTTACAAAGTACTCGGGCTTAACCCTTTCTCTCATATAAACGCCCTTTCACGCATTTAATTGTATAGGTAAGATTTTATTCTTTTTAATCATGTGTCCGTGTACTCAATATAAAAGGTAAAGGGTAGAAGTATAGATGCAGCTTCAGCCGGGATTGACTTGTTCAACACAATTTACCCGTCCCATCATCTATTTTTATTGTAAAGGCCATTCAATACCTAATTAATATTCATTGACGAAACGGTTATAATGAAATGTGGAAAGTGAAACAGTGTAGCCATTTTAGAAACGGATCTTTCAAATTTAACTAGCAACAGGGTAGATCCTGGTCAGAGTGTTTCTATATGTTTAATACGTTTGCAAATACATGAACACACATTAATGTGAAGGACAGGATTAACCAACGTTTAAATGTCTGGTTTGGATAGGGTTAGTGTAGTACAGTAATACCTCTCTATAACGACCACTAAATACCTCTCTATAACGACCACTAAATTTGTGTTAATTAGTTGGTATTTGGGGCAGGTGGTTGCTTAAAGCAAGGTGAAAGTAAAAACAGAACGCTCCTATAGGAGCGTTCTGTTTTACTTCCACCTTGCATTAAGCATCCACCTGTCTTTAACACAAATACTTGATGAAAATTAGTGGTCGTTATAGAGAGGTTTTACTGTATTAGAAATGAAGCGTTTGGCAAGTTTTGGTAGAGTTGTAAGGGTTAATCAACATACTCTGCAAGGATTTGGAATCTTTGGAATCTTACAGTTCCATAATGTGACCCATTTTAGCACAGATTGTGCTGTACAGTGCTCCCTCCCTACAACGACACTCTCAAAAGCGATTTCCTCCTTACAACAACGCATGTCACTGTTTCCGAAACAACAAGGCTCCAGAAATAATCTTTTTCTATCGTATTTTCTTTATGTCTCCATCAAACCCTATGTTGTGACCACTCTTTAGAATTATCACTTTGTGACGATTCTAAAGAGTGGTCACAACATAGGATTTGATTGAGGCATCCCGAAATACACCTTATCTGGGGATCTGCAGATAGGCTAGTTATATTTGATCTTCCCTCCATATAACAACTCCCTCTGAACAACACATACAATATTCGTATCCCAAAGGGTGTCGTTGTAGAGAGGGAGCACTGTACATCTAAATCCAACACCTATTAGAAAAATGTGATTGAGTGTCAAACAGCTTGGATACTGGTGATACGCTGACTTCTTCGGCGTCTGATCTTGGTCCGTACTTATAAAACTTTTAGTTGAGTCTGAGTTCGTTCTCAGGTTTTTGATTGGTCAGATTTGAGCCAAAGGCTCAAATCTGACCAATCAAAAGCTAGAGCACTGAAATCTGACCAATCAAACGCTTGAGAACAAACTCAAACTAAACTAAAAAGCTTTATAAGCACGGACCCTGAATCCAAGGTATTTGTACATATAGGTCAGGTGGTGGTCAACAGGGAAATATGGTACGCTGCCTCGAAGGTAATCATACCAAATTAATTGCGTAATCTTAATACATGTAAACAATTATATTTACCTGAATAGAACTCATCTTATTATCCGTTTGATAAATACATGTAGCTGTCTTGGGATAAAGTATAAACCAACTCAGCGACTTACAGGGGAGATAAATGTATCAAAACGAAATTCTTTACTAATTGATATTGCCTCCCCTTATATTTGGGAACCAACATTAATCGCATAAATGATTGTGTTTGGTTTACATTTATGGGTGTTTTAACGTATTACAATCGCTATCCCATGAAACATCATCATTAAACAGGTAAGCACTGCATATAAATTCGTTAATTCTTTAATTTACATTCGCCCTGCATGAATCAATCACATGATTTATAAAACTCCCACGAGCAATACATGAATGATCGCTTGAAACATGTTCTACAGTATGTTTCAAGGAAATATTGCGGCTATGGCATATTACAGTGTGAAAACAACACATGATATTCATATGGATACCGGTTTGTAATGACGTATATAAGACGAGGATCATGGTATCATTACGACGTCCGTGTAAATTTTAAATCAAATATAGTAGAACCTGTTTTAAAGGACATCAAAGAATAATAGTTCTAATTATGGGCATGTTAGGCGGTGGTAGCTTAATACAACTCAAAAGTAATGCAGAAATATCCTATGGGAACGTTCGGCATTACCTTTGCACTGCAATAGTAACGACCACTCGTTAAGACTCCTATATGCAATAATGAAGGACCGCTTAGAACAGGTTCTACAATAAACATTATGCATTATATTAATAAAGAAATAAAGTGCAAACATATGCTAGAGCTATTTATTCCACAGCGCAAAAGCTACCCATCGTCTCACTTAGGGTTCGTCGAGATGACCAGTATTGCAGCGGACATATTTAAGTAATTATGTTGCGCTATGAATGTCATGCCCAGACACTTCGTTAGAAATGGGCACCGAGACTGGACCTATGCGTTTGGCAATTCAGCATGGTACCAGAGCATTATCTGGCATTGTTAAAGCGTCTATAACGGTATGTAAACAAATAAGAAGAGTGTGTAAGAAGCATGGAATATATAATTTTATTTGGAGTTTCTATTCATCAGCATGTCACATGTCACATGAAACCTTTACAAACAGAATAGAAACAGATCAGAAGGGTGTTGATCTGGGTCTATGTTTGTTTATGGAATATCATATAAATTTGATAACTATACACTAAAACAAACTGCTAAACCGTCACTTTTAACTTTCTGTTTTAAAGAGACAAGTACTTCACACAGTCTTCGGGGTTTTCAGCATATAGTCCTACCCTATTTTCTACCGAGTTACACACATTTAATCGTTGTCTAATGACTTGGGAAGTCACGCCTGAATGCTGGCATTAAACCTTTTTTTCTCTGCAAGTGGTCCGCGTACAAATTCTCCAAAAAAGTTACATTCACTTCCCTTTTCAATATGGTAATGCACAAGGTGACGGCTTAGCAGTTTTGTCTACTATGTATCTGTGTTCGTATGTCATTAAAACTCATCTAATTGTTATTTATGTTGTTATTATTTCTTAATTTAATATCCATCAGATAAATGGTTTAGGTTCCTAGATATGCTTATTGTTTCAATCGACACGTACGGATAATTTAAATAACATACCATCTTTTGTGAGTCAATGATAACTAAATGTATTTCTCTGCTCGCACGAAGCTGTCGGTTGTGCGACATTATTGCCACAGATACAACTTGAGTAAAGATGGACTTTCGTACATTGAAATAAACGAATTTCAAACAACGTGGATACATATGACATACCGCGTGAAACGGTATGCAAGATGGGCATTTTGTGTTTGTATAATGCTGGCCCACCATTTAGATTCGATACTATAAATAGCATATGTATGTGTTTTAAAGAAATTAATGCTTTAGTAAGTGCAATTTCTAAAACGTAATATTCTTCCAGAATATTGCTTAAAGATATTTAGCTTTTTAATAAAACATAATATTATTGTGCTTTATGATCCAAGATGTTTGTCACTAGTGCAGCAACTGATAGAATCAGCAGTAGACAAATTGCGTCAGATGCACATTTAAGCAGATATCATGTTCTTTATTTACAGCAAGATAAAACAGCACACGAAAAAGCAACAGTTACAAATCTTCAAAATATATACACTATACATACGCAGTAAAATCTCGATTATTCAATAATTTAGTACAGAAGAGTTTAGACCATTTGTTTTTGGCAGCCTAATTCTAAAGGGGCTTTCCGTATGATTTTCATCCTGTATTATGCTGCAGAGTGTATTAACCCTTCTCTTGCTGAATTTAAAAATACAGTTCTCATTCTTTACCCATGCCCTGTTGTATAATTACATATATCTTCACTGTGTACAAGTATTTCGCTGTGCAATCACTGCTGTGGAGTGCACTGGTTGCACAATCAACTTGTAAATAGTGCATACCCTGATGAGACAGCTCCAGCAGGAACTGTCTCATCTGGGTCGTCACTATTTACAGGTATGTATATTGACGTGAATAGCAAGCGAAGGGTTAACGATGGTAAATGATACGCATTTAAGTGTCTCACAATTGAGGTTTTACTGTATACAATGACTCGACATAAAGATGAGATTGAAGCTAGGTAGGAATCTTCCCTTTGTTTGCCCATTTGTTTAGAGGGACACACTGAGATATTCAAGCCCAAGCCTAGCTATTGTATATGTATACTCTTGGTTACACACATTTGTACCAGAAATGTTTTGCGAGACAAAATGCGTTTTACTAAGTGCAGTAGAATGTTTCTAAAGTGACCACACAGTGAAATAACACGGACAACCTTAAAAACAGGTGGTACCTGAATGCAGACTGGGAATAATGAAGAACGTTCTGAATAATTCGGTCTTGCATTAAACTACCACTTGCAGTCAAAACCCAATGGTATACACATTTTATCGTCGCAATAAGAACGTTGTACGATTGAATAAAATCTTTCATAACCATAAATGTTGGCAGGTTAATGCAGGCTGAACGTCATACAGAAATTCCCAAATTCTAAACGTCCACAATAATTTTAATCTAAATTCAGTGGGATTTCACTGTAGCATATACATATATATGATATAGGCCTACTAGTATGTAGGTGCCTCAAAGACAATATGCACAACAATCAATACGAAATATCATTATTATACTGCAAAGTAAAATCCTCGATTTTGATTGGTCAATTAGCCATATATAAAAACCGTATATCCGTCTAAATTCTGATGTGTATACGGAGTCATGAGCAACAATGGAATTCCCCCGTCGAGGGTCTCGCTTCATTGCTACAACAAAATAAATATGGCCGACCAGCGATTCGATCCAAACAACCGCTCTCAAACGAAATAACGAGAGTTTGGGGCGGAACAAAGTTATCCATTGAGAAACAGTTTTGTTATAGTTGTTGTATAACAATGTTAATGAACCCGATAGGTGGCGATGGTCTTATTCTGCTCTAATGCTGCAAATGTTGTCAAAGTGCTTGTGTACGTACCGATTAGTCCCCAAACCCCCACTTTTACAAAGACAATCTACACCCAATTCGATTTAGATTATATTTATGCACATGCACGGTACACGTAAATGCGGTTCTCATGCTGAAAAATAGTGTCTGCTTAACCACTGATATGCTGAAAGTTTTACTAACGCTTGATTCTTTCATTCCTTTAAGAAAATAATGCACTTGGAAGATCATCAGTGTCGATTGGCCGTAAAACACCATTCATTCATTCTATCCACACATGTAGTGAGCTGGTTATTATACATATATTATAAGCCCCTACTTAACAGTATATGACCCCTGAGGGGAAGCAAAACGACGCCTACATTAACAACGCTAATTAACTGCTACAAATATTAAACTTTGCTGTGTAATAACATCGTTATACAAATCATTGGCGGGATATCTGACGTTTTATTCTAGCCTCACGGTTCGGGCAACACGAATTTGCCTCAGCAGGAAGCAAAACGTCAGATATCCCGCCAATGATCTGTATAACTAATAATATATGACAACAACAGAATATACTGCGTCTGTACACTACCAATATATACAATAAAGCATCTTTAACCCATTCCTCGCATAGGCTATTTTTAGACCAAACGTCGTTAATTTAATATACTGAAAAGTATAATTTTGTAGAGAAAAGAAAAAATAGAATTGCCTAGTTTTAAAACTACTGTAATAAATAGAGCAATTGCTCATATAGAACAAATTATCTATTTAGGACGATAGAATCAATATCTGACTGTAACAATTCTAAGCGTCAAAAGGCGCCAATATGAGAGAATAGGTTAAAGGGGGGCAATGGGTGGCAATATGAGGAAATGGATTAAAATGAACCAAACGGCGTCGATATAAAATAATGGATTAAAGCAATCACCAAGCACAGCTACAGTCTGAACCCCAAAGACAGGTTTAGCTTAGTGCATGATAAAAAATGTAGATAACTCTCATATGAACTATCTGCCTAACGTCGTCCTGTAATTAACAGCTATTTCATTTAAACACTTCCATTTTCATTCATTACATGGCTGTTTTAGATCAGTTCTACGGTACATCAATATTATTTTATCAGATAAATATTCGATATTTATCCCAGATGTTATAAATGCCTATAAACCCGCAGTTGTCCAGTTTATGAAGTATTTAAAGACAAGTTGACATACTGGTTTTCCGCCTGGTTCACATCTGAAAAAAAGAATGTAAATCGAATATAACATGACGTAAATTCTCTCTTAACTGGACGTTCAAATAAGCATCGATTCCGGTCAGTATGATAGGTGACTCTTTAATGTAGCTTTCTGTATGATTTTCATTCTGCATTAAAGAGTAAGTCCCTACAATTAACGCATGTTTTTAATAATATCGTAAAATTAGATATTTGTTATGTTCAGTCGTTTTTATTATACTAATAATAATAACGACTTTATTTAACGAGAGTAATCATTTGGTTATAACCAATCTTCCTCTAAGATTGTCAATTGAACCTATATCAAAAAGTTCTCCTGTGATACAAACTAAGCCGTCTTCACCGATACCTATATTATAGACAGGATAGTATTGGCATTGGTCGAACAGTTAACGAAATTAAAACGCGAGTCGAATAAATACTAATATACTGAGGAATAAAACGGGTCTTTGATATATGATGCATGAAAGTTGGACTGCTGTTCTTTTCAGCAGATAAACAAATGATTTATGTAATAAATGTTAGGCATTTTTAAATATGTTGCAAGTAGAGCTTATCGCTATTAAACTAACTCTTTCGCTGCTAATGTCGCATCTGTGATTAATTCGGTGTCTCATCAGGATCCAAATTGTTTGTTACTGTGATAATGGTTTGTGCAACGACAATGAGGACAAGTTGGCAACGAAAGAGTTAAGCCACCACCGGCCACAAATACATTTTTCTTTACTTAATGTTGGTGTTGGTTTAGAGCGTTTCGTTCTGTATTTTGTAACTTGACGGTTGAACAATTTCACACCCCATTGGATTCAGATACCTCATCGCGACACATTACCGTTTCTGTAACCGTTTGCACGGGCCGTCTAGACCTAGATCTATATGTTTTATCATATGAGATAACACTCAGCAAAAAGCCCATATCCTTATAAAATCCGAGGACCTACGAGTCAAGACTGAGCTGCAACTACTGGCACTAGAGCGAAAAAGACTATTATATATAGTTACTATAAAATAACACCTAGTACATTTGTTCACCGTTGTAAACAACGCTGCTAATACCTACTCACTTTGGACGATCATGATTAACCCCTTCGCTTGCTGAATTTTAAAATACATTTCTCCTTCTTTACCCATGCCCTGTTGTATATTAACATATATCTTCACTGTGTACAAGTATTTCGCTGTGCAATCACTGCTGTGGAGTGCACTGGTTGCACAATCAACTTGTAAATAGTGCAGACACTGATGAGACAGCTCCAGCAGGAGCTGTCTCATCTGGGTCTTCACTATTTACAGGTACGTATATTGACGTGAATAGCAAGCGAAGGGTTAATATAAAAAGAAAGATATTACGGATTTACAGTTTTATTCAATAGAAAACATATCTAATTCGGTCGTATACGTGACATTTGATCCAAAAACGAACATTTCTCGCAAAAATCAGACGTTTTGACAAATTAAGGTTTTCGCCGAATAACCCTTCTTTAATCCCGTATCTGATCCTGTAAAGATGTTACGAGCCACTTTGTTAATCTTTTAACGGTACGTTGCTTTGCATCTTTGGAAGCTAAGAAACGTAAACAAAACAATTATTAAGAATTCCAGCTGCAAATATCACCAGCAGAGACAAAGCATGAATGAGACTAAAAATTGTCCGAGGCAGTAAATCTGTAAAATGGTTATTAAAAATGTTCTGGATTTTTCTGATTTTATCGTAGGAAGACAACTTCAAATAACAGTAAAATTCCACCTACAGCCATCCCTCAATGACGATAAAAGAAAAGTAATATTCACTAACAGTTGGCTGTTAAATTCAAGATGAAAGAGCTGTCTGCAATGCTGTCATCCCGCGCTAACCTTTTCGGCGCCAAATTTCTCATTGTTGCATGCAATCCAATTTTATTGAATCATTCAGTAAAATAAGGAAATAAGATGAATAAAAGAAGATTTGAAAGCAATAAAGCACACATATAGAAATAGAGTTTGAGACAAAAAGTGAAGTCCCTGATCTTGGACTGCACTATTTGTCGTGGACCGTTTTTGCGACATTGGCGGTGAAAGGGTTATGGTGCTGTCAATAAGCTATAGTCCTTTTCGATCTAGTGCTAGTAGTTTCAACATATTCTAGCTGGAAAGGTTAAACTTTTCAACAGAATCAACCAATCTGACCCAATTACAAATGTATGTCCCTCGTGTTAATGGTCGACTTATAAGCTAATGATTAAGGGGCCGGAAGACTATGTGTACAGTCAACTCTCGTTACCAGGAACACGTTAGGCCTCACCAAAATTTCCGTTGTATTAAAATGTCGTAGTAAGGAACACTAAATTATACGGTAACACACCTCTAAACCGAACATTAAAATTAGTCTCAATACCGATTTGCAACACAGGTGGCAACTTAATCCAGGGTAAAAGTCTCACAGGAACTTCCTGCATGACTTTCATCCTACACCAAGCAACCACTTGCATCAATACCTCGTTATATCAAATGGTGCTATAACGAGTGTTCACTGTATAAACATGCCAGACTACTAACCTCAACTTTACATTGATAACTCGTGTCAACTCTGTTAGTCTGGCAATGACCAGAACATATTATTTCATATTAGTGTCCAGGCGGCATTACGCAAATATACGTAGACGGCAATTACACCGGATAAATATTTTATTTTACTTTAAAACTTCTGCAGTAATGAATGGATGGATGGATGGATGGATGGATGGATGGATGGATGGATGGATGGATGAATTGACGGATGGATGGATGGTTGGATGGGTGGATGGATGGATGAATGGATTGATGAATGGATGGATTGGTAGATTAGATGGATGGATGGATGGATACTTTACAACTTCCGTAGATGGATAGAATGATGGATTGATGGATGGATTGATGGATTGATGAATGGATGGATGGATGGATGGATGGATGGATGGATGGATGGATGGATGGATGGATGGATGGATGGATGGATGGATGGATGGATTGATGGATGGATGGATGGAAGAATGAATGGATGGATGGATGGATGGATGGATGGATGGATGGATGGATGGATGGATAGATGGATAGACGGTCGGACGGACGGAAGGATATATAGTCAGATAGATTTGAATTGAAATTCACTGTGACCTTGACCTTGATCATTGACTCAACCGACCTCAAACTCAATAGGGGTCATATACTAGCTATGACACTTATCAAGCTATTGAGCGGACACTTTTTTAGTTGAATGTCAGGGTGGCCTTTGATCGACTGACGTCAAAATCAAGAGGAGTCATCTACTAGCCATAACCAACCTTCCTACTAAGTATGAAGACAGTACATTTAATACCTATCAATTTATTGAGCGGACAATATTTTCGAGTTGAAGGTCCTGGTGACATTGACATCCACCGAATGACCTCAAATACAATAAGGGTCTCTAACAAGCCAAGACCAGCCTTCCTACTAAGAATGAAGACAAAAAACCTAATACTTATCATTACAAGTTATTGGGCGGACAAAAGTTTTGACTTGAAGGTCACGGTGAGCGGACAAGTGTTGAAGGTCAGGGTGACCTTGACCTTTGACCGACTGACCTCAAAATCAAAAGAGGTAATCTACTAGCCATAACAATCCTTCATACTAAGAATGAAGACAGAACACCTAACACCTATCAAGTTATTGAGCGGAAAATATTTTCGAGTTGAAGATCCTCGTGACCTTGACATCTACCGAATGACCTCAAATACAATAGGGGTCACTAATAAGCCATGACCAGCCTTCCTACTAAGTATGAAGACAAAAAACCTAATACTTATCATTACAAGTTATTGGGCGGACAAAAGTTTTGACTTGAAGGTCACGGTGACCTTGACCTTTGACCGACTGACCTCAAAATCAATAGGGATGATCTAATAGCCATGATCAATCTTTCTACTGAGTATGAAGACAGCACACGGATAATTGTCAAGTTATTGAGCGGACGAGGATGTGGCTAACGGACGGACTGACGGACGGACGGACAGACGGCCACGCACCATACCACAATACGACCGAAGTACCTGTCCACGAAACTGTCATTGTTAGAAATTATTGTTCCGTTTTCGAGTTTTGCCTAACGATGGAATCATTTTTGTGTTGCTGGTATCTGTAACTGTATAAGTAATCTAGGCTGGGAAGTCCAAATTTCAACATAACTGTTTAAGAATTACATCAATGCATAATGTGAAAAGATTGTACAAATGTCTGCTATGATATTTAGCGATTGTCTTGTACAACTGAAATATCTAACAAGGCAATGATTAAACATGCAATGTGTATTTTATTCCTTTCGCTTCAGCAACATTGCATAACTGACCGAAAAATAGTTTTTTATAAATTTCAAAGTCCAGGGGACAAATATCCAACACAGTCAAGATCTCGTCGACGATGGACACGCTTGCATACGTTTTACACAATGTTTGTGAGTACGTTGTGAAATTGAAATATGGTCATTTGTGAACCTATTCCATTGTTTGCAATCATATAAACCCGTTAGCATTACTATTGCTTCGTATAAACGCTTACCTATTAGCGGGTAAAATCCGTAATTACGTAAACCAGTCAGTCATTCCAAAATGGCTATTTCACATTTTCATATATACGCTTCATTTGTTACTCTTTCGGGTCCTAAGTACCAAGTTATTTTGCGATTTTCATAACCCGCCTTAGATGCATTAAATACAGCCACTCTACATTTACTTTCATCAAAACGTTTCTCTCAGATATAGACGTTCTATAACATATGTCCGTTTACATTTCATCAAACCAATGTTTTGTCAGTGAAACCAGAACAATGTCATTTGCAAACATTGGAGAAACGAAACTACAATCTCCTATTTTAAAACAACAATTAGAGGTACACACTCTATTAGATCATTAATGAACACTTGTTATAGTCTTAGACTCACCGATTAGGTACAGTGTTAATACGCTAGATAAACGTACAGCAAACCCAACTATACCGAAATTCTAGTAGAGAGGACTTTGGACTTGTTTTAGGCAGGTTTCATGTTAATGCAGGGAAAAGGTCATGCAGAAAGTTTTTTTTGCACTAAGATGACACCTGTCTCCAACACCGCTTTTTGTACTAAATTGAACGTCTGGTTGAGAGGATTTTTTCAGCATACCTTTGTCACCCTGTGTTTGCGCAACGTCATACACTGGTATTTCAGACATGAGCATTGACGTATAGTTGTTTTCATCCTGCCCTTCGTTTGTGTGCGGGGCCACCCTAAATAAATAAGCAAATGGACATTCAGTGTTTAATATAACTTGTGACTACAATGCGGCCACTAGAAGACAACTTGTCAATATAAATTAATACTTAAGTCCATATATACTCCTTAATAAACAGTGTAGATCCAGATCTACTTTCTTGCGGATTACGGGATTACAGTTTCTGCAATGACAAAACTTTCCTGTTTGCGCTTGCCAATCTCCAAAAACAAATAATCTAATTGATATTCATAATGTCGTTCTGATATACCAGTCAGTGGCGTAAATGTTTTACTACCTATGCTACATTTGAGATTACCTTCGCAAAAGTTTGTATTCACATTGTACTCCCAAGGGTATGAACTATTTGTCACCGTTATAATGTTCTCATTAAAGGAAATGGGAGAAATGTGTAGCAAACGACAATACCTGACAGCGTTACACTATATCACAAAACGTAAGTGATAACTTTAGATGTGTTGTGAAACATTTTCGCACCGCCTGTAAGTTGATTTCAAACAGCGCTTTGATAGAAATTATTTGAAAAAGTCCTACACTACAAAGCAAAACTTCATTTATAACGTTATTGGTGCTTGTTTAAATATTCTTTGACTTTACTTAGTTTCACAATCTAAACTAGCAAGAGTTAAGACCATTAACCTAACATGATATTAATGGCAACAGTTTACACACCCCTTTTGTCTTGATCTACACTGTTTGCAAATGCCAGTACACACATTTTCAGTATTTAAAGGGTAATTATACATATGCCGAGCTTTCAACAAAAAGGTGCTGACTAAGCTGGTACTAATTTGATGTCCTTGTAATTTATTTAACCGAAATAGAGAACAAGGAGTACATTGGACCGCAAAAAGACCGCCTTTGTTGCATGGTCAACCCCATCAATTTGTTTATACTGGTTTTAAATATAAATGAGGGAATGGCAATTTTGAAGAAGACGACAAAGTGTCCAGCAGACGATGATGCGGACAATAAAGGGCTAACTTGAACATATTACAAAATTGAAATGGAGAATCACCTACTTGAAGTAAACAACTGTGTCCAGCAGACAACGATGCTCGCACGGTAACGGTTAACCAGAACAGATGTCACTTTTTTTACGAAATTAAACTTAATAGATGCATACAATTCATAGAAAACAATCTATAGTTTATCGTATTTATTTGTTCATTTGTAAGATTTCACTGCAAATGCCATATAACACTGAAAAGGTAATTCAGCGTGTGTATTATTTTTATTTCTAACACGACTCTGTACCTACGGCATATAAACAAGGAATACCAAGAAACGTGTTTCAATCCGTGATAATGAACTGCATCCGCGACATTTCTATCGGCAGTTCCACGCGAAATTATGCTCCGTGTTCAAACACACACACAGTCAAATGTAATTTCACAATCTGTAAACACGATGGCTCTGGCAATGTGGTATGCATACATGATGTAAATGGTAGACGAGGCTCGCTTAAATGTGAAAGATGAAGCAATTTGACTTGGAATTGTTGTTTTCTGTTGAGATTTGGCTCTTTATTCATGGGTCATTGGTGTTAATCGTGTAGAGTAAATGTAACAGCACAAATGGCGTAACCATTCACAGCGCTTCCGGTTTTGCCGTATTCTCCGGGAAAATATTTTTATTAAAAAAGTCGTGTTAGAATCGAAATAACAAATTCGTAGCTGTTCATTATCGCGCATTAGATCACGGTTAGGCCTCTTGGTCTAATGGCGCCACATCTCAATTTCTAACTGCTGTCTAATGTGCGATAATGCACAGCTACACATTTGTTATTTAATAAGTAATATAATATATATATATTTGTATGCCGTATACGGTTAGAAACAGTGTCAAATTAAAATAATTTAAATATGCTGTTAACACGCATTTGCTTTCTACTATCTAATTCAATATAGTATCTTACTGTTTAATTTCGTAAGTAACTCAGTAACATTTAAGCAGTAATAACATTGTTTGCCTTTCCATGTCTAGTCACGTTATTTAGACTAGATTATGATACATATGCTTATATTTCATTTTCGTGTTTCCTTCGATGGTATTATGTGATTGACATGGTTTTTCAATATTCAACATTCACCATCTTCCTCATCATAATTATCATCATCTTCACCATCATCATCAACTTTGCCGTTGGTTTTGACTGTGATAAGACTCGTTTTTATGTCTATTTTATTTATGCTGCTATGATATACATTTTTCGCCGAAATAGATATATATCTATCAAAATTACTAGAGCGTGATAGGGATAAGTATATTTGTTATGAAATTTATTATCACATATCTTCCTGAGTGGCATTGCCGAAACAGAGTGCGATGACCCCGCGGAAATGAACTTGTGTATCATTTAGTCAAGTTAGCAGTTTGAGAACGATCCGTAATGAATACGCTGCACTTATGTATGACGCATTTAATCCTAAGCCAATAGAAGCGCTGCATGACCGACTCACTCCATGTACCTCGTCTGTTGTATTGCTAGGCTGTTTGTAAAGAATGATCGGAACAGCCGTCACCTTTAACCTGTTTAACTTCTTTGGAACTTTTATGGGCTATGTCATAAAAACAATATTACATTCGTGTTCATTACACAGTATTTTATGAAACTAATTTACTATAATGAATACTACACTCGTTTAAACTCGTGTCATACTATCATAGTAAACTCGTTTAAGTTTGTAATAACACTCCTGTACGATTCTTTCCCCCAAATCGATTGGGATGGAGTTTAAAACCCCTGCATTTTCATCTAATATTATTATCATTTTATATTATTTACCATAAACACATAACCTCAATGCTCTCATTTTTATCAAAATTGAACCTTAACATTGAATAAGCCGTTTAACGCCTTTGCAAACAGACTATATCCAGACCAGACTGTTCCGGTAGTCGTCCGATCACACTCCACTTTTTATGTATGTTTTATTCTACATTTTCTCACTTTGTCAACAATTTCGTTAGAGCCATTAGACAAAAGTCGTCAGTTATTATTCATATCTTTATAATAAAGAAAATATTCCAAAATAGGGAATTAATATAATACATAAATACTTAAACTGCTGTTTTATTTTTTAAACTGATTTTATGGCTGAATGCATGTAACAAAAATGTGACGTGTATTTTGACATGATAATCTTTGACAAAGGCCCTTAGTGGTCGAAATATTAGATCAGAGCAGTTTAAGTATTTACATATGTTTATAATTCATTAGTAATATCAATCAGTCAGTTCCTTACCATTTACCGCAAAGGCTTTCATCAAACCCACCTTTGCAAACCGAGTAGGCCCAGACCAGACGGCTCCAGTTGTCACCTAAGTAGGGTCTGCTCTATATGTTTACGTAATTATAATGGATCTAACTATTCAGTGTCTACCAATATGCCAATAAAACAAACGTGTGAACATATGCCATTATAAAAAAACACAATTATTGATGACCTAATTTTTCCGTACACGACTGCTAAACAGGGAAAGGGTTGATAAACATTTATGGAATAAAAAGTTAAATGTTACCGTTGTTCTGTCTTTCTTCTGCGTCTTCTGCGTAGCACTATTTGTTGAACAACGACAATTATTACAGCAGCGGCTAAGCACAGTAGCCCCACACCACCAACTATTGCTCCAATCAAGTTAAGTCCTTTCTCTATGATTACAACGTCAACTGGATGTTCTATGAATAATCAAAATGGAAAAAGATAAGTAATAGATAAAGCAATAAAAGTGATGTGAATGAGTCCACACATTTTGTATAATATATCTGCAATAGTATGATATATATCATAACAGTATATCTAGATTTTTAAAGTCTAAAGTGGCAGTCTATACATGCAAAGCAGTTTAAATAACCATAAACTATATAAATATGTTTATACATACTGCTGGTAAGATGTATTCGCAAGAGAACCAAATGAAGCGGAAGAAGATAACATTGCATATGTTAGACACCAATAGGTTGCATTTTAGTTTCGTAACTGTTCGACATAAGCTAATATTTTGTTGAACACAACAACAGTGTACCTCCTGGTATCAGCAAAAAACTGTTCATTTTGTATCACTACGTCGTCTTTTCACAAGCTTTATAATAACTATTAAACAAGACCCATACAAAGTTTTATGATGCTATTGCATATATGCGTGTATTGCTGGGGCTATCACTTTAACGCTTCTCATCCTAAGCGCGCATTGGCCGACTTTTGCAAACAACTTGTATTCATATATGAGATGCCCTTCGGCCAATAGTTTCTCAACATTTCATCCAACTAGATTACCTTGAAATATGATTGTAAATATAGTTTCAGCTTACATCATTGTGTGATACCTGAAAACGATTCATTCGCTCTATGCTCACACATTACGACTAAATACGGTGTACATAATCCGGTGAATGCACTGTTGTTCTGCATTTTCTTTGATGATTGTAAACCAGTATGGTTGCAGAATATTATCAAAATGACAATAAAATATTGCCTTGACATCTGTTTAACAAGTTATCCAATTGACCGAGTGACAAACGGCTTGCACCTGATGAGACGACGAATTACATGGCGTGTCATCTGGATCGAAGTTCTTTGCAAATCCCCGTCAATATGCGTTTAGAATAAAAAAGGTTAAACACCAAACAGTCAGTGTTTGTATTACCTTTTGAAAGTATCATAATCTGAGTCAAAAGCAATCTCCTTTTGGATGATAGTAGATATACATGTGAGACTTTCGTCGCAATGATTTTTTGTAGAGGATGTGACACTGCATTGACTTTCCTTTATTTTAATTTCCTGTGTGACAGTGACGATATAAATGTTTTCTCTACCCTACAACTTGGTAGCATTACTGTTCGGTTATGACTTTTTATTTGTTGATGATTTCGAGAGCTAGCAGTTTAACAATGTATCATTTCGAGTGTTACCATTTCGGGTACTACTGGTTTCATATACTTTCTCTCTAAAGTAGACGTGAACGTTGGTATAAATATCGTTCATGTACACGGGTGACAGCTTAATGCAGAGTTTAAGTCATGTCATGCAGAAATCTCTTCTAGCGTCATAATCTGCTCAGACCCCCTTTGAAGTTGTTGCTGCATGCATACCTGCAACCGTCCAATACAAATCAATAATGCTCAAAGATGCAGATACAAAAAAAGGTTTAACCCTAGTGACAAATATGTGATTGCAGTTGCAAACAATTTTGATCCAGAGGAGACGCCAGTGAATTTGTTGTCTCAACAGAACCACAACTGTTTCTACCATATCCAATATTTTGTCTAAACTCTAGCTAACTGGCTAACGTTTATGTTCGCACCAGTTTGATAACACCGGAACGGTAGACTATATCTACGCCCACACGATACGGGTAAACCGTTTGAATAGATTGTTTTACAGCATTTTATTTGGTGAATGTAGATATATATGGTTACAAGATAAGGTGTCTTAAATCCTTAAAGTGGGCGATAGCAGCCATAAAAAGAGTAAACTGCAGACTCCGTTCATGAACAATTACAAAAGGTGTAACACTACTCAACCTACCACCAATTATTGGCTGTTATATTTGCTGGTCCTTCGGAATCATCAGTTTTGATGCTAGTTCTTTTGAAAATTGAACACCGCTTAAGCCGGTGCTAAGCGCATGAGTGGTGTTTCATATTTCATAACTGCTCATGAACAGACTGAATAAAACTTGTCTGCAATTTTCTCCTTTTGCAATGCTGCTTTCGCTTTCGAAGGATCTCCTAAATTCAGAACTTTGTGTTAACCAAATGGTCGAGTGGAAAAATGTTCGGCGTCTCCTCTGCAGCAGACTCATTCAGGTTGGGTTAAACACAAAACAGGCGTTGGCATAATCACTTTTAGAAAACATCATACTCTGAGTCAAAGACATGTAACAATCGGACTATTTTGGATGATTTCAGACACATAAGTGATGTTTCCTAGCAATAAGTCTTGGTAGAGTACGTGACAAGACACTGATTTTAGTTGTGTCGATAAGTATGCATCCCTACAAACTTTTAAACATATTTTACTTCAGAACTAATACCACCTGAACAAACTGGTTCTGATGTATCCATAGCGTTGTTAATGGCTACTAATGAAATGTATCTCTTGCCGGTGACATTGACTGTGAGTCGCACGGAGGATTCCGTGTATGGAATTTCAACGACAAGATACGAATCCAATTTGTGTATATTGTTCATGTCCTCATGACCCAGGCAATGGTCTGCCAAGACAATTCTGTAAAGCCAAATGCCACTTTCGTGGTCAATGAATCCGTGCCAATATACAATGAAACTGATGTCACTTGTATTGTCAGGGCCGTCTTCGGGACCTGTATATAAATAACAATATAGAAACTCATACATTTTTTCTTCTAATATATAGTTTTTCATGTACTTTGCATATAATTTTAAATTTTGCATGTACCTCATCGCCATATCAAAATGAGAACTTGTACAATAACTCTGGTGCTAATTTAGTTCAATATATAAAGTCGTCTGCTTTAAGTTGCAGATTGGATGTTTTTCAATTCCGTCTCTCAAAACGTTAATGGTGTATCAAACAGTTTTGCTTTCGAGTAATTAGGCTAACTGGATCTAGATTGTTGTGCCAAAATAATCTTATTTCGGGTGGTGAACATCAAACGGTTTACTTATTTTCACGAGTGGTGAAACAAATTTCTACCTTTGACCGACAATAACAAATAATTTATTTATTTCATGCACTTATTCAACTATATAATTCTTTTTTCAAAAGATGTCTGTCAGGACTAGCGAAATTATAAATACGCTTCATCCGCCGTGGGGAGCTACAATGTTAGACGTTTGTGTCGACTGACGATATAGTTTTGCATAACTGAATATGAAATTGTAAAATGACCATATTAAAATATATATAATAGAATAAACATGGTTCACATACATGCAATAAGAGGCAATTCTTTTTGTTGTTAATCTGACAATAAATTAAATACGATTTGGTCGGTATTCGATGAAATAATTGAGGCGTCCACCAGATTGTCCAAATAAGCAATGGTGTGAAAACAACAAAGAGTATAACTTGTAAGATGTAAGATGTGGGCTTTCACTTGGCATAATTATCAGAATATATTACTGAATAATGGCATTTGTTGATTTTACAATGCCACTGCCGGAAAACAACCGAATTGATTTGAACGGTTTGTAAACCAGGGAATGTTAGAATGACTAAGTAATAGTTTAAATTTGCGAAACGGGGTTTTAGTTAAAGATGACACTTAATGGAATTGATAGTCAGTGGAGACGCTGCTTAGAAATCCAATCCACTAATGGACTTCTATCAATTATCGTGGTTGATCACGCTGGAGTCACAGTCGGTGCTGGGGTTGGACGAGACTCGGTACTAGTAGATGTTTAATTGATTGATTCAATTTGCAGCACATTTCACACGAGTTTGAAATAAAATGTCTTATGTGAGAAATACTTAGTAGCAGCAGTAGTAGTAGTAGTAGTAGTAATAGTAGTTGAAGTAGTAGTTGCAGTAATAGTAGTAGCAGTAAAAGTAGTAGCTGCAGCAACAGGTAGAAGTAGAAGTAGGAGCAGTAGTAGGAGCAGCTGTAGCAGTTGTTGTTGTTGTAGTAGTAGTTAAGTCAAATTCTTAATTTCTCCAATATAGGATATAATGAACATTACAATATAATACACAACATTACAATTGCAATATGAACGCATAGGCATTTGACATAATTATGTATAGTATTATAAATTTCAAAGCAACATGTATATTTTACCATAAATTCCGCAGTACAGTGTAAATCGTAGCGTCACGTATTGGTAGTTATGATACAATAGCGTAAATTGAACCTGCGTCTTACTTCTGAAAACTATGTGACGTTCTCTGAAACATCTGTCCCAATTGCCGTCAAATGCAATCGGGCCAAACCCGCATACAATTATTATGTTACAGTATTCAAGATACACGATAAACTACAGGCATTGTAAAACGCCCGCGTCTGGTTCGTTTTACCTATAGATTCATAAACATGTATATATGAAAGGTATGTAGCTATAATCATGTCGCATGAATTTCACTACTTGTTCTGAAAATTGAATACCGCTTAAGCCGGCGCTAGGAGGGGGGGGGGGGGTGAGCAATGTTGCCCTTTCAATTACTGTTCATGAACAGACTCAATAAAACTGAGTCTGCAATTTTCTCTGTGCTGCACTTTTTGCTCTAGGGGGTCACCTCCTTTCTGAATTTATAATCTGCAATGTGGACTTGCCTTGATGTTTGTAGATCTCTTACCTTTCTTTTAGATAATATATTTGTGCGTTATGGGGATACCATATATCGACAAGTTGTTGGTATACCCATGGGTACAAATTGTGCCCCTCTTGTTGCAGATTTGTTTTTGTATTGCTACGAGAGGGATTTTATGCTTAGCTTAAAACCTGTTACACAGACCGATATTGTTAATGCTTTTAATAAAACTTCAAGGTATTTAGACGATATTTTGAATTTAGATAATCCTTATTTTGATACTATGGTTTCTTCAAGTTACCCAAAAGAACTGTCTTTAAACAAAGCTAATCAATCTGACATTAATGCTTCATTTTTAGATTTGAATCTTTCAATTACAAATGATAAAGTTTCGTCCAAAGTATACGATAAAAGAGAAGATTTTAATTTTAAAATTGTTAATTATCCTTTTCTAGATGGGGATGTGCCACGTTCTACATCTTATAGGGTTTATATTTCTCAACTTATTAGGTTTGCCCGAGCCTGTTCTTTGCTTGAAGATTTTAACAGACGTAATTTAAATATAACTGATAAACTTCTTAAGCAAGGTTACAGATATCACAAACTTCGGAAAACTTTTTCTAAATTTTATTATCGAAATTTACCTCTCATTAGTAAATATAATTGCAATCTACGGACGTTACTGCGACAAGGCATTTCTCAACCAGAATTTTATGGGGATGTTATCTACAAACTTAGGAAAATTCGGGGTCATATTCATTTTCATGATTTGTTTATAAAACGCATTAAAACATTTAAAAAGAAAAGTTATGATCCTATTATATTGCAACGCACTGCATGTTTGGTTATCGACCCTTTTACAGTCGGTAGCTACGCTTCCCTCTTTGCTTGCGCGATGACAGGCCGAGGGTAGTACTCTATGATGGTATACTCTTAAACTTGGATACAGGATGAGCTTACCAGACTCATGTATTACTTTTTCCCTGTCGTGCCCTTAACGGCTTACCTGCAGGTGCTCTGACTTCAGCAAAGTCATTGAGTACATATTTGACGGATTGTCACAGTTATTATGCTATGTTTTACATGTTGTCCTGTGTTCACCGTCGTCTATGTTGTGGGTAATTCCAGCAGGGATACCTTTATTTACAATATTTGTAAAGCTAGGGTGACTTTGAGAGAAGTGTGAGGTTAGGACGTCCGTAAACCGGTTTAAACCCCCAGTGATGTTTTTGCTACTGACCGTGCCAAGGTGGTACTGTCTTTGTCACCCTTCCTTTTGTTTGCCTTGCGTCTTTGTGCTTGTGATTTGTTCATGTGTGGAACGTTTGTCCCTGGTTCTTGTGTGTCTTTTGGTGTTTTCTGTATTCATTTCGTGTGTGTGTGCGTTTGGGTGTGTAGTTGTGTGTGTATGTGTATGTGTGTGTGTGTCATGCTGTCTATCGGTGTTTTGGTGGTGGTTGCGTCTTGCATGTGGCTTTGCCTGCTTGACTTTACTACGTTTACTTTTATAGACGTAAAGTATGCTATCCGATTGAGTTCCGATCTTAACATAGTAGCACTGCCATAGGGACAGGAAGTAGTAATAGTAGTAGTAGAAGTAATATAATTGTACTTGTTGATGAACAAGTAGTAATGGTCGGGTTCTTGCATTTACGCAATACTTTATACACGTTTATCAAATTATTCGAATTTCTGGCGTATCTTATTCTTGTTTGGACGCTTGCTGATATTTCATGAAATTACGTTTGTCGCTATCGGAGTTGTATGGTATACCTTTCTAATCTAGATTATTCTAGACTCGAACAATTCTTTGTTTCTTGCATATCTATCAGCAGTTAATGTTTTGGTTTAAGGCAAAGACGCAATCGCTATAAAAACAAGAGGGCTATAAAGGCCCTTTATCGCTTACATGGTTATAGCAGATTTATGTATACCATGAATTCCTGTAACCTAGGGCGGGCCATACGTTGGTCAGGGTATCATAATTTGAAATGAAAAAGTAGTAAAGTCAAGCAGGAAAAGCCACACACAACACGCAATCATCACCAAAACACCGACAGAAAGCAATCTATATAGTAACTTATACACATACACACATACAGCCATCGATAGACAGCAACCAAACACACACACACACGCACACAACACGAGAAGAACACAGAAAACACCAACAAACACATAAGCACCAGAATCAAACATGTACAAAAGCGCAAGCACACAGACACAAGACAAACAAAATTAAGGGTGACAAAGAGAGTACCGCCCTGGCACTGTCAGTAGCAAAATCACCAATGGGGGTTTAAACCGGTTTACGGACGTCCTAACCTCACACTTATCTCAAAGTCATCCTAGCTAAACAAACATTGTAAATAAAGGTATCCCCGCTGGTCTTCCCCACAACATAGTAGACAGTAATCACTGCATAAAATGTAAAACATAGCATACCAACTGTGAAAGTCCGTCAAATATGTACTCAATCCCTTTTTGAAGACAGAACAACTGCAGGGAAGCCGTTAAGGTTTCGACAGAGAAAAGGTAATACATCCCATGTCTGGGTTTAAGAATATACCAACATAGAGTACTACCCTCAGCCTGTCATTGTGCAAGCAAAGAGGGAAGGGAGGCGACCGACTGTAAAAGGATCGATAACTAAACATGCAGTGTGTTGCAATATAATAGGGACATAACCTTTCTTCCTAAAGATTTTGAATGCGTTTAATAAACAAATAGTGAAAATGGATATGACCCCGAATTTTCCTCAGTAGATAACATCATCATAGAAATGTGAGTGTGAAATACCTTGTTGCAGTAACGTCCGTAAATTGCAGTTATATTTACTAACGAGGGGTAAATTTCGATATCAACATTTTGAAAAATCTTTCCTAATTTTATGATATCTATAGCCTTGTTGTAGAAGTTTATGAGTTATAACTAAATTACGACTATTAACGGCTAGCAACGAACAGGCTCGGGTAAAGCGAATAAGTTGAGAGATGCCAACCCCATAAGATGTAGACTGGGGAACATCTCCATCTCGAGAAGGATAATCAACATTTTGAAACCGAACTCTTCCTTTTTATTGTATATTTTAGACGATACTTACCGAGTCTGCAATTTTCTCTTTTTGTGTTACAATGTTTGCTTTCGGGGGACCACCTCCCTTCAGAATTTATCATAAGTGACGGAAGGATTTCAAACTTAACAGGAAGCCCGAATGTCGGATCGATTCGCTTTGTTGAACGAACTATTAAAGGACGCTACATACCAAACATAAAAGGCCTAGGTCTTACAGTTTCAGAGACGAGTTTTAAAGATTTTCTTATGAAAACCTGATAAGCCCCAGGGCTAGGTCAATTATGTCGGGGTCATAATTTGAACAATATTAGTAGAGGACCAATAGGTCATACCACATACCAAATATCAAAGGTCGTCTAGGCCTTACAGTTTCGAAAACTATTTTTGAAGATTTTCTTATGAAAAACTGATAAGCTCAAGCGCGGCGACCGTTTGGGCCCGGGGTCAAATTTTGAACTGTTTTTGTAGAAATCTATTCGATGATGCTACATATCAAATATCAAAGGTCTAGACCTTACAATTTCTGAGAAGATTTTAAATAATTTTCCTATGAAAAGCTGATAAGCCCTAGGGCGGGGCCACTTTTGACCCGGGGATTATAATTTCAACAATTTTGGTGGAGGACGATAAAAACAAGCTACATACCAAATATCAGAAGTCAATGCTGAAAACTGGTCAGCCCGCTGCGTGCAATTTTTGGTCCGGGGTCATTATTTGAACAATCTTTGTAGAGGACCAATAGATCATGCCATATACCAAGTATCAAATGGCTATGCCTTACATTTTCGGTGAAGAAGATTTTTTAAAGATTTTTAAAGATTTTTCTATCAAAAACTGATTAGCTCCATTTTGGTATTGGGTTATATTTTGAACAATCGTTGTAGTTTCCCATTAGGTCATGCTACATACCAAATATCAAAGCTCTAGGCTTTGTGGTTTCAGAAAAGGTGTTCAAGTATATTGTTGACGACGCACGTACGCACGACGCACGACGCACGACGACGGACGCCGGAGACAGTCCCCTCAAAATTCCTCACCTGGCACGTATTGCCAGGTAAGCTGAAAAGAGTTATAACTCGTATCAGTGAATTATATCTTCCTCAAGCAAAAGACACAGCTACCCCCGTAATAGGTGTGATGGGGTCGGGAGGAACACCCTACACATTGCGTCATTATAAAACCATAGCAATTTAATGCAAATGATTATGCTCGGGTAATCATTTTCATTTCATTTTTGTATGCGCTTCAATGAAATGAGGAAAGGTTTATGATCTTGACTTTCATATCTCCAATCGACTAAGTGCGCTGTTGCCATATTGGAACAAGTGAAACACACACACTAGTGTGTTGATAGTAAAACAGTTGGGATCATTTTGCATCGTTCATACTTGCACTAATGTGTTCCAAACGTTGTTTGCATTTCAAATTTAAATATAACTATCATCATACTATCAGCACAACGCGTTTGTTTATAAGTAGCTTCGTAACACATAGACGCTATCTTGAAAATATTCTCTAACATAAATGTTACTAAACCGTGAATCGGTACAAAAGCAATGTATGAAAATAAGGACATACGAATAACTTTTCTTCACCAAACAAAGCATATATTTATTTAAGAAGGCAAATGATGATGATTGCCATTACCTTCTAGCATCACTCCAGTTTCAGGTGGTGAGTCATCTACAAGTATATCTAGGTGTTCAACGTTTGACAGCATGGCCTGGTTAGTGGTCTTGATAGTGAAGTAATAATATCGATTATGATCACCAATATGTTTGTCAATGGCGACTAGCCTGTTCATAGAAATAACGTAGCCATACATTTCGCAACTCCCTACAACTGGACAGTAGCATTTGTGATCAGCCGACGCATTCGTAGAACACCTCATCTAAACACAGGAGACAATATCACTTTCAACAAAATCAGGGGTATTGTAGTAAAACAATAACAAATATTTAATGCGTCTCTAAATGCATCATGAATTTCATCTAAAGTCTCTTTTCTCAATTCCCATGATGAATAGTCATTTGACCTTTTCCCCATACGCTTTTCTACATCATTGCAAACAGAATAGACCGAGACAAGACGGCGCCTATAGGAGCTGTCTATTCGGGGTATGTTGTGTTTACTTAAAGAAATGATATAGATTTGATTATATAGTTTCCACTTTGCCAAACTATTTATGTATTAATCAAATTGATATCCCTAATTTATCATATGAATATTCATGGAATAAAGAGCTAAAAGTAAATATCAAATGTCTAAACGTTTGTACACACCTCATTCAAGGTTGTGACAGCGATATGTCCAGTGGTCAGGTCTATTGCAGGATCAGAGGTCCCGAAAGCCCATTCTATGCCTAAAATACCGCTATTTGGATCTAATGCTTCGAAATAAAGTTGCATCTTTGAAAGGTCAGTCGTATCGTGTACGAACAATCTTTTGATACCATTCTTCACCAGTCCGATATTTTGTATGAGTGGAACCGATCTGTCAATGTGAACGGTCCTGCTGTCTGTAAAAGTATGGTTAGCGATATCTATAGCTTTTATGCTAAAAGTGTATGTATCTCCATCATTTAAGCTAAAGGTATGACAATAATCTTGTTGCGGGAAGTTGGGCACCTCAATTTCCTTTGAAATAATTTCATTCTTCTTAGACCAGGACACCATGAATTGTACTATTCCATGAATGTTAGGGGTCCCTGACACAGATAATAGGCCATCCCGCTGTTCGTACACATCTGTAATCAACCCACGAGGATCAGGTTCAACTTGATTCAGCACAGGATTGTCTAGATAGAACCTATTGTAATAATAATCAGTCCAGTTCAGGCAAATGTCGCTATGGTGAGTTTGCCATGTATAAATAGTTGATAATGATGCTGATTGCACGTAGAACATATTACTTTTTGTAACCTCTATTGTCGACGATTTGTCATATAAGACAAAACGACGTGCATGGCGGGTATTGCCAGCAACGTCTTCAACTTCTAAGTAAATTGCATATAGTTTGGGATGATTTGATGTTAGATTTAAGATGATAGGGGATGTCGCGCTATTGACCTGTTTCGTTTGTACTATACCAGTGTCAACTTTTGATGGGCGATTTCCGTATAGGGCGATTACCTCGTGGACAGTTACTTGGTAAGATTCTATGCCAGAGGCATGGCTTGCATTTCCTGTTTTTGGTATTGGATCATTCCAGCCTTGAAAATAGACATATAATATTTCAGATTGAGTGATTCTTTTATTTATTCGCAACGGATCGTCTTCACAAGTGCGTGCGACTTTACAGTGTTCTGGCCTGGATGAATCGTATCTGTAACATATACGACGGGTTGTTTGTGTTTTCCTGTACGGCACAGGGGATGAAGGAGTTCTGTGATCTTGTGTTAGATCGACACTTCTCAAATACCCTCCTCCTTTGATTTTATACGTGGCGCATAGCCTGAAATGTATATACTGCTGTGACTGAGTTATACTACATTACGTTTTATTCTAAACTACCATTTTGAAATACATAAAACTATATATGTTACTGTAATGTGAACGATTTTTTATAAATCATTTACGATACATAAATCTCGCTTGTTTATATCGATTATTAAACGAGGATTGAACCCCTGTATACTCTGCAAACATTATATCGCATATGTTATATCATGCATTACGATATTGTTTATTAAATACGATACATCACGAAGTACCATATATTATTTCGACATTGACACATTCTGTAAATAGATCTTCTGTTTCACCACAGCAGGGGTTAAGTGCTTGTGTGGCGACCGTAAAAGTCGCCCCGTACTTCATTCTCAGTGTTATTATACCTTTTCGTCCGTCGGGAACATTAGTTTAGATGTTATCTGTGTTGAACATTGAGTACCACTTAAGCCGGTGCTAGGGGATGTGAGTAGTGTTGCACTTTGAATTACTGCTCATGAACGAATTCAATAAATGGAAAAGTAGTAAATATAATCTGAAAATGGGTGATCCTTCGAAAGCAAAAGTAGAGATGCAAAAAGAGAAAATTGCAGACTCGGTTTTATTGAGTCTGTTCATGAGTAATATTTAAAAGTGCAACACTACTCACGCCCCCTAGCACCGGCTTAAGCAGTATTTTCAATTTTCAAAACTAATAACATGAAAACTTATGATCTCGAAGGACCAGGAAATATAACACCACTGAGAGTCAAGTCATCAGGGGCAATATCTCCAAATTTATCAGGGGGAGACAATTCAAAAATCCAAGGTACACAACAACTCATGCTGTTGAGCATTCCTTTGAATTTTGGTGACTCTAGCCCAACTGGTTTTAGAGATACGCGCGACACAAGTTTGTGACGGACAGACGGACGGACGAACAGACGGACGGACAGACATACATAATGGGGGAGACATAATAAATAGCATAATTCATATGTGTTGGAATGTCATGATAGAGAAACAGTTTTATTCATTTAGTTCAGTGAACATGCAGATAAAATTTGTTATCCGATTTTTTTTCAGGTGGCGGCATTCCTTTTTGAGTCAGGCCCTAACCAGGACGGGTTCAATACCTTAAATCCAGATCAGGCACCGGAAAACTCAACATCTAATCTGGAGCTATAATTGGATTCAGATCAGACACCCAGTTACTCAGAATCTAATTTAGGTCAATTTTGGACCCAGGTCCGATGCCGAGTTTCTCAGTATCTGATCAAAATAAATGTTTAGATCTAGATCCAGATCAGAGAGAGATACTCAACTTCTGATCTGGATCGAACCTTAATGACTGATATCAGTCTCTCAGCGTTTGATATCGATCCAAGTGTGGATCCCAAACCGGGGATGAGTTACTGGCTGTATGATCTGGGTCCGCGCTGAATGAATGAAGGAATTATATACTCAGCGTCTGATCTGGATCAAGCCTGTTTGGAAATTATATTTTATTTTGAATAGCAGGCGATAGGTTACTGTTCCGAACATGTTTTGCTGAGATTTTAAGGTCAATTATAATAAAGTTCTGAAAATATATTGACTTGCCTCGTTTAATCCCTGTATTGTGTTTATACATACTTCAAATTGAATATAGCATACACCATCAAAAAGAGAATTTTATTCCCTATAAACTGTTTATGTACACTATAATGATAATGGTAAACATAAATGCATTTATATGGAATTGAAGATGACAGGTGTCAGATTCAAACTTATTTTCCAATATTTCCAATAAATTGCGTGTAGGTGAGAGGTTGTTACGCTTACCACATAGATATTGGTTATTCATTATCGGATAAGGCTTACCTTTATCTGTGTAAGATAAGGGTTTGGAGGTTTGGCTATTGGGGATAACTAAATTACGACTGTTAAAATCTTCAAGCAAAGAACAGGCTCGGGCAAACCGAATAAATTGAGGAAAAAAACATAATATGCAGAACAGGGCATATCTCCATCTAGAAAAGGATAATTAACAATTTTAACATTAAAATGTTCCCTTTTATCGTATATTTGTCATTGAAAGATTCAAATCTAAAAATGAACCTATAATGTCAGATTGATTCGCTTTGTCGACAGTTCTTTTGGGTAAATTGAAGAAATCATAGTTTCAAAATAAACCGAGTCTTCAATTTTCTCTTATTGGGCCTTCGGGCCATAAATTCGAATGCGTTATATTATACAAAATAACCACTTACGCCGCCGTAATGGTATGTTAGTAGTAATGAACTTTAAATAACTGTTAATGTACGTAATAAATAGAACCGAGTATACAATTGTCTTACTTCGCATTTGCTTTTAAATTTTTGTCCTGCTTTCGGAATGCTTTAAAAGCACCAAACGTCATATCTATTCCGCGCTACCCTATAAAGACAACCAGAGTAAATAAACACATCCACTCAACAACAACCGCGAATGTTAGTGTGAAATTTCATGACAAAAAGTAGTAAAGTCAAGCAGGAAAAGCCACACACAAAACATCAAAATCACCAAAACATCGATAGAAAGCAAGTTACACACACAAACAGATGGACATTTTGAAACACGAACAATCGAACAAGTACAGAGACACCAGACAAACACAAATGTAAGGATGAACTAACACGCCATCGCACGAGATGAAAACTATAAACCTTAACAAACACACAAGTACAAAGACACCAAACCAACAATCGCAAGGGTACCACCTTTGAACGGCCAGTTGCAAAACCACCACTGGGAGTTTAAACCGGTTTACGGACGTCCTAGCCTTGCACTGATCTCAAAGTTACACTATCTAAATAAAATGTGTATATAAAGGCATCACCACCGACTTCCCCACAACATAGATGACAGTAAACACAGTAAAAAATGTAAAACATAGCATAACAATTGCGAAATTCCTTCAAATATGTACTCAATGACTTGGCTGAAGACAACCAACTGCAGGGAAGCCGTTATTAATAAGGGAACGACAGAGAAAAGGCAATACATGAGTCTGGTAAGCGCATCCCATTTCTGGGTTTAAGAGTGCCATCGTATACCATCATAGAATACCACCCTCGGACTGTCATCGTGCAAGCAAAATGGGGGGCGTAGCGACTGACTGCAAAGGGGTCGATAACCAAACATGCAGTGTGTCACAACATAGTTCGGTCATAACCATTCTTTCTAAACGTTTAATTGCTGTTAATAAACAAATCACGAACATCGATATGATACCCGAATTTTCCTAAATTTGTAGATAACATCACCATAGAATTATGTGTAAGAAATACCTTGTTGCAGTAAAGTCAGTTAATTGCAGTTATATTTAATAATGAGAGGTAAATTTCGAAAATAAAATGGAAAAGTAGTAAAGTCAAGCAGGCAAAGCCACATACAAGACGCAACCACCACCAAAACACCAATAGACAGCATGACACACACACACAACCACACACCCAAACGCACACACACACACACACGAAATGAACACAGAAAACACCAAAATACACACAAGAACCAGAGACAAACGCCCCACACATGAACAAATCACAAGCACAAAGACGCAAGGCAAACAAAAGGAAGGGTGACAAAGAGAGTACCGCCTTGGCACGGTCAGTAGCAAAAACACCACTGGGGGTTTAAACCGGTTTACGGACGTCCTAACCTCACACTTCTCTCAAAGTCACCCCAGCATTACAAATATTGTAAATAAAGGTATCCCCGCTGGACTTACCCACAACATAGACGACTGCGAACACAGGACAACATGTAAAACATAGCATAATAACTGTGACAATCTGTCAAATATGTACTCAATGACTTTGCTGAAGTCAGTGCACCTGCAGGTAAGCCGTTAAGGGCACGACAGGGAAAAAGTAATACATGAGTCTGGTAAGCTCATCCTGTATCCAAGTTTAAGAGTATACCATCATAGAGTACTACCCTCGGCCTGTCATCGCGAAAGCAAAGAGGGAAGCGTAGCTACCGACTGTAAAAGGGTCGATAACCAAACATGCAGTGCGTTGCAATATAATAGGATCATAACATTGAAAACGCTTTCCGAATTTTATGATATCTGTAACCGTGCTTAAGAAGTTGATGAGTTATAAATGAATTACGACTATCAAACTCTTCTAGCAAAGAACAGGCGTGGACAAGGCGAATAAGTTGATAATTGTAAACACCATAAGATGTAGACTGTCATGATGCCATAAAGTCATCAACTGACGTCATCAAATGTCGTCTTGAGCGCAACGACGTAATGTATGCATTAGCGCATTATCCTCCTTGAAATTACAGCCAAATGGTCTTTAAGTTCTCAACCTCCATATCCAATCAGTTTTCAGGATCTGTCTTTCAATTCTACATGCATTGAACATCCGTTTCAAAACTACAATCTCACGGATTTGATTACAGCATGACATTTTAAATAACAACCTAATGCCACTATGACGCTGGATCAACATTATTCTCTTTGATGTTATAGCTGAATGCATGTAACAAAAATCTGACGTGTCTTTTGACTAAGTCCCTTAGTGGTCGAAATATTAGAGCAGAGAAATTCAAGTATTTATGTATTATATTAATTTCCTTTTTGGAATATTTTCTTCATCCAGATATAATAGCCACACGCATATGTGTAAAGTTTGGTGATGATTGAACGCATACTTTCCTAGAAAAAGTGCGGACTAGATATTTTAAAGTAATTTTGCCAATAAGGGGCCGCAATTCCTAAACAACTGAAGCGATTTACATGGTTATCGAACTTGACCAAGACATAATGGCCACCAACAGGTGTGCAAAGTATGGTGTGGATTGGACAAATACTTTACAAGAAAGAGCGCGGGCACATTCTCAATGAGCGTACGGACAGACGTATGTACGTGCGAACGGTCGTATGTACTGACAAGGGCAACCCTATATGCCACAACTATTTGGTGACATAACAAAGGGGCAACCAGAAGGGCACATTTGTTCCCATAGGTATACCAACAACTTGACGATATATGGCGCACACATATGTTATAAAAAGAAATTTCAAGATCTACAAACATTAAGGTAAGTTCACATTGTGTAATTTTCAACTTCTGAATTCGAAAAGAATGAACGTTGAACATTACCATCAAGGACCATTTTAGTTTTTCTGGCAAAGGTTTTTCTATTAATTCTATTAATATCAATTTATTCGTTATAAGATGGCGAGGCAGCGTAGTATAGAGTGTAGAAAAATCATAAGAGCTCAATGAAGAACTGTTGCAATGTTCATTTTCAAGTTAACTTACTTCCATCTCCCCCTATTGTTGGTTTGTTATGTCCGTGCGTCTCTTTGTGTCTTTTATACTCATGTACATTTGTTGTTTGTCGTTGTGGTGCTGTTTGGGCGGTTGTGTGTTTTGTATGCGGTGTTTCCTGCGTGACTCATACATTTACCTTAGTTCAAATATCATTTGAATTGTTTTATTGACCAAACAACATGAATATCAGTATTGTCATATATGTTACCACAGTAAGGTTTAACATATTATTTGATAGTAGTAAGACACGGCGTTAAAAGTTTACAACGTTTAGTTGTAGTTTCAACAACTAGAGTCCAGCGGGGATACCTTTATTTACAATATTTGTAAAGCTAGGGTGACTTTGAGAGAAGTGTGAGGTTAGGACGTCCGTAAACCGGTTTAAACCCCCAGTGGTGTTTTTGCTGCTGACCGTGCCAAGGCGGTACTCTCTTTGTCACCCTTCCTTTTGTTTGCATTGCGTCTTTGTGCTTGTGGTTTGTTCATGTTGTGGAACGTTTGTCCCTGTTTCTTGTGTGTCTTTTGGTGTTTTCTGTGTTCATTTCGTGTGTGTGCGTGTGCGTTTGGGTGTGTGTGTGTGTGTCATGCTGTCTGTCGGTGTTTTGGTGGTGGTTGCGTCTTGCATGTGGCTTTGCCTGCTTGACTTTACTACTTTACCAATTAGCAATAAAACGCGCCTTATACGGATTTTATGCAATTTTGGTATCCAATACAGAGTAGAAAGTTTATGTTGTTTTATGTTAGGATTAGACTTAAAAGTATTGCACATTTTTACATGTTTCTAGACTATAAATTATGCTTTTCAGGGGATTTAACAGTAATATATATCTGTGAACCAGTGATTTCCTTCTACAAAACATCAACATAATACAATCTTCACATAATTATTTCATTATTCGATGCCTTGTCAGTATGAGCAATGACAGTATTGGAATGCAAATTCGAAATTTTTCTTCAAATATCGAAATGTAACTCTAGGTCGAGGTGTTAATAGATGGTAATTGGGTTTGTAAAAAGCAATACGTGTATCAATAAGGTTTAAAATACGTTTTTCTAATCCGAAAAGGCCATTGACATTAGCATGTTCTCGTCGACACCATTTGATGCAGAATTCTTGAATAGCATCGGCAATATAAGTGTCAAGTCAATAAGAGAAGGTTATCTATATTTTGGTCCTTTAGTTAAGACGAAAACTAATTTAAGTGAAACAAAATGATCCTCTTATCGCTATTGTACTCAGTGATTTAGCTATTGAGTAACTGTAGAAAAGGTAATAAAGGGTACGTCCAAAATTTTCCGTTTCCCGGATTATAGAATGCGTCATCATGGAATACTAAGACTTTCCTGTCAGCGTACAAAAAGAGGAATGTTTCATTACCAGCTGTAAAATGGTTGACAACCAGACCTAATGTCTGTTTTAGTACTCTAGCATCATGCTCCTTTTTAATTAATTTTGACGAACAAAATAAGAAAAAAGGTATGTCTAAATAGTTATACAAAGTTTGTAAATCACATCACAAAATTCCGGATGTGAAATACCGTGTCACAGGAGCGCCTTAAGAATGCTTTTATACTTGCCATTAAGTGATAAATTTCGATGGGAACATTTAGAGAATACTCTTCTTAGTTTAGGATACCTATATACATGCTTAGGCGGGTTATCAGGTAAAGAGAAGGGCCGTAATTAATGTTGCTAGAACTTGTGGCCCAACTCTTTTGCTGATATGCTTGTATATGTTATTCTTCTTTTCGTTTATTATGTCTGACGAATATGTAAACAAATATTGGCAATAAAATATGTTTGAACTATCAGTTAAAATTAGATTCTGACTTTTAAACTGGTAAACAGAGGAGCACGCTCAAGGGAAACGAATAAATTGAGATATGTAAACCCTGTAAAATAGAGCACGGGGACATCTCCGTTAAGATGATGAAAATGTACAGTATTAAAACAACATCGTCTCTTTTGTCATAAATATTAGAAGAAATGATTCCTGTGCAAATGTTAAGGTCTAGATCAAGAAAAGCTGCATGCATGTCGGGAAAGTTAGCTTTATTCCATTTGAGTTCTTTTGAATTGTAGGAATCATGATATCAAAGAAAGGGTTATCGCTGTTGAAAGTATCATCTAAATATAAAGAAGGCATGTTTGATATCTTCTTGAGATTGCGGGTTCACACTCAATACGACATCTCTATCATAGCAGTATAAAACAATCTTGCACACCCAGTACCCATAGAAAGACCAATAGCATGATAATATATAGCATTCCAACTTAAATCTGAATATGTAATCCAAATCCAAGTTTAGGGATTTTCAAACGCTGGAGCATGTAAAACTGGTGTAATATGTCATTTCCTCGTTAATAAAGAAGGATTGAGCAGTATTACACGCCAACACTGATTGTGCTTGTCTCTGAGATATATTTTCTGGAAACTATTTAGTAAGTTAATTTCCAATTAGATCACGAGGAACACGTGTGTACACATTAGAAAAATCGAATGTGCTTACAGTGGGAGCAAACATTTTAAGTTCTTTAAGACTTCTGAACAGTTTTTAATATACTAGGGGTGATTGATAAGTCTGTGCCCTGATGCAGTGAGCAGCAGTTTGACCTCAATATTTCCAACGTAGTCACCTTGCCAGCTTACACACCTTGTCCAACGGTGTTTGAGTTGCTTGCTTGACGTCATCATCAGTACGAAATTGCAGGCCGCCGTTTTTCATCTTGGGGAATAGGTAATAGTCCGAGGGTGCTAAATCAGGTGAATATGGTGGATGCTCAACCATTTGGAAATCACATTCCTAAATGGCAGCCATGGCAACAGTGGACTTGTGTGCAGGAGCATTGTCCTGATTAAGGAGCACACCTAATGGCAGCTTGCCACGCCTTGTCTCCTTGATTTTATCACGAAGCTGCCTCATAAGATCAGCATAATACCTTCCGGTAATAGTGTGGCCTCTTTCAAGATAATCCGCTAGCAGCACACCATTTGCATTCCAGAAAATTGTAGCAATCACCTTCCAAGCGGATGTTGTCGACTTGGCTTGTTTCGGGGGTGGTGTTCCTGGGTGTTTCCACTGTTTTGACTGTTGTTTTGTCTCGGGTTCAAAGTGGCGAACCCATGTTTCATCAGCAGTTACAAACTGCTTCAGAAACTTCTACTGATCCCGCCCAAACCTGGCAAGGTTTTCCCTGGACATGTTGCACCGGACTCGTTTCTGGTCGAGACACAGAAGTTTTGGGACCCATCTGGCAGAAACCTTTGTCACTTTCAAATCATTATGGATAATTGCATGGACTCGTTTCTGTGATATAACCAGCTGTGTAGCAATGTACCGCTGTGTAATTCGCAGATCTGCCATAATAAAATCATGGATTTTATTGATAGTGTCCTTTGAGATGACATTTGTAGGCCTGTCAGAACGGGGTCATCTTCAAGACTCTCTCTACCGCGTTTAAATTCAGTGGCCAATGTTTTCATCATGCTATAACATTGGTCATGCTCACCTGATGTAGCTATCATGTCCTCATGAATCTCATTAGGTGATAAGCATTTGAGGCCAAGGTATTGAATAACCGCGCGATGACCAACGTTGTCCATTTGCTTACTCATAGTAAGTAGATTTGGGAATGAAATTCTGGCAAACAACAGACATAAAAAATTCCTTCTGTATTTTCAGAGTGTTTAAAACATCTTTTCTACACGGACACCAAATGGTATATTTATATGTGGTCTGTTTCTACCCAGGCCACGGACTTATCAATCACCAGAAACTATCTATTCCAGAATGTTCATGAAAGAGTTTTATCACAGTATAATTTTACGTTTTCAATTATCTTAGTTCAACAAGGAGTCACACGTATAGGCAATGTTGTAGTTGTGCAAGGGCTAGAAAAAAGCAATGAAACGCACTTTATATATCTTATGAAGATTAGGTAACAAATACATTGAAAGGTGTTAATGTTGTGTAAGTTGTATATCTTCTCTAACTGGTCACTGGTCTGAAACAACAGTCTAGCTGTAATCTAAATATATGACTTGGTATGGTTATTTTCCTGCTTCAAGACATCGATAAAATATAATTGTCGACAAATAATAACATTATTCGATGCATTATCGTCAGAAACAAAGCCGTATTCTAAATTAACAACCTATAAACCCTTTTAAATTGTCTAAAAATAATGCGTTTGACAAGTATATAACATGTTCACTACTACACCATGTAATACTAAACTTTGTAAAGCCCCAGCAATCTCACTCGATAAGACTGAACATCTACCAGGGATAGTGTTGTATAGTTTAGGCCTTTATTCAGATAAGATCCTAGACGTTTATCTGTTATTATCTGGATGTTGCCAGTAATCTCATGGCCAGTCGGGGAATAGCAAAATTTTGAGGTGGCGCAATATCAAATACCAAGCATATTATTGTTGATATTCAGATCTGTAATAATCTTATTGTAGTCGAAAATTATATTTTGACGGGGTGGTTGTATTTGTAGCAAATAATCACAATGCAGTGCAATATACCATATTCTGTTTAGTTTCTGGTATGTGTCAAATCGTCGACTGTCCCCCTAACTTTCGGTGGTAATGGGGAAAATGCGCACTTCTTTAAGTGACTCATTGTTATTTTCAACCGATGCTCCAAAACGATTAATGAAAATGTAGAAACGTACAGCATGCAAGGATACATACAAGATACAACCACCACCAACACATCGATAGATAGCGATAGGATAGCACAACCACACAGCCAAACACGCGCACACACATGCGAAGAACACAGAAAACACCAACAAACATGTACACAAGACAAACAAAAGTAAGGGTAACGATGAGGGTACCGCCTTGGCAAGGTCAGTCACAAAATCACCACTGGGGGTTAAAAGCGGTTTACGGACATCCTAACTAAAGTAAACAAGTCAGACAGCCGTATATTAAGTTAAAACTTTATATACGACTGTCTGACACATAAGCATCCAGCTATTTGTCAGTCTCATATTTGTATCAGACCTACAGTACAGGCCCCGCGGACTTTTTGTGTTTTCCGTTTTACCAGCGCGGACAAAATAAATTGGGCGCGTGTTTCCAGCGCGGACAATTTTATGGATCATCGCGGACAACATCTGTGTCCATCGCGGACCGAAATTTGCTCTACGTGATATAACCGCCGTGGAGCCATCGCAGTCCGTGCTGATACCAGCGTGGATTGCGAGGCATCATCGCGGACACTACCTTTATGACTGGCAGTCGTTTAACAGTAAACTATTTAGATAAGATATACAAAAGTTTACATGTACATACACGTTCATTTTTTGTCAATTGAAGAAACACATATTGAATACTGTCAAATTTTGTATTCAAAATGAAATTAGATACCATACGTAAATAGATAGCCTTCACCCAAACCTCGATAATGAAACGGGTTCGTTCTGCTAAAACTACAATCTATAGTCAGATTTGAACGATTTCCAGACTCTAAATGCTCGAGAAAAAGAAATAGATACAATATATCAGCAATAATTGTTTTCACAATCTGATTTTCAGTAAAAGCACAGAGGTTATAGATGTCGGGAGCATTTGGTCATATTTGTTTCGACCCCACACGCGTATTAAAATGGGTGGAGAGTTGTGTTTATGGGAAAACCATTATTTGTTTATTTATTGAAATACTTTTTTGAAACCTTAACGCTTTACTCCAAAGTCAGTGTTCAGTATTGAAGACAGATGTTTGCTTAAAACTGGCTGAATGGGACCATTTTGCCTTACTCTCAGTCTGCATTAAGCTACCGTCTGCTGCTGCGATATAGAAATGTTAACAGTTGATTAAATAATGATTTAAGTTCGAAACGTATCTGCACTAATAATATATACTGTTACAGCTATTCTTATTTGATCGACCATTCAGTGCAGCTACAAGATTTAAGTTGATATCAGAATTTAGATAGCTTATTGCATTATTTTTGAATTATTATTGAAGCGTACTATAAGCGTACTGGAAACGCCAAGGTCCCAAAATTAGGCACATGACGGCGCTTCTGCGGCGATTTGGAAGATTGTGGAGAAATGCCATGATCGCCATGAGCGCAGTGGAAGCGCCGTCCAGTGGAATGGGGTATAAAGTATATAATATTGATAAGAGTTACAATTGGGTATACGGAGAAGTGCCCTCCAGGAGAAGTGCCCTTCAGGAGAAATGCCCTTCATTTCTTACAGGGTGGAGAAGTGCCCTTCCATTGTATTTGAAGGGGTTGAGAAGTGCCCTTCTTTCATAATTGAAGGGTAGGAGAAGTGCCCTTCATCGTCCTAACAAAACCCTAGCATTTTAACAGGCCGAGTACAGCCCTACCGTAATTATTAAAACAATATTGATTCTGTTTACTCACTGTTTTGTGTTTGGATACACACAGCATTTTAAAAATTATTAGTTATTATTCATTCTACAGATTACGTAAAGTATAGGTAACAATTACTCAATCGACGACCAATTAAAGCACGACGGCTGTTTTTTTATAGGTAACAAATACTCAGCAATTACAGCCGGATCCGCTCAGTAATTAACGAATTGATGCAAACTGAAAACCTTTTATATGTTACATATACTCAATCGACCACAAATTAAAGCTTGGCACGCAAATTGTGATACGCAATACGAATCTTCTCTGTTTGTAAATGCGTGTAAACACGTTCATATGAGGGAAAGGGTTAAATTGAACTGAACATCTATTTTGATGACTTGCAAAAACTGCATACCAACCCTGTTTGGATCTGTATGATGCTACGCTGTTTGCATATATACAGTTTGAAATTGTGCGTGTTTTGTGTATTCTGTATTGTGTATATATATAAAACTGTGTCTGCCCGTATTCAATTCCCGTACCCAGTCAATCAAAACATGTGCCGAGGGTGAAAATAGAAATGTTAGCAGTTTTGATTTATGCTAATTATATAGATTAGTGTCCAGGTCCAATTTTTCGAGCTATTCTTAAATTGACAACCGAATTGGGACCGAACTGGAACCGATTCATTTCATATGTGTATGGTCGTTTTAGAACATTGCAAGTACATGTAGTGTCGATCCTGCTGAGATGCATAATCAATCAAACTATTCGCTATAACTATAGGTCCAATTATAAATGCATGACATGGTGAATATTCTGAACCTGCTTCAGTACATGAAAGAATAAGAATTAAATCCAATCGAAAGAGCATTACATTTAATCGGCGAAATGAACTGTTTTGCAGGATTAGTAAATTTCTAGTCTAGATCCAGATTACTCATACTTCAGGACCTCATCAAGATCAAAGTTGTTTGCATTTGGCACTACGGTCGCGATTAAATAGGTGTTATTAAACTATTATCATCCCTGCTTCAAATAGTAGCATTAATTGAAAAAGCAACAATCTAATTATATTTTAACGCGTTGTGTGTTATTCAAACACGAAACAGTGTCAGAGTAATTGGAAACAAAAAACAAATCCACCAGCATATAAATGTATGTGGGCTTTTTGTTATGACATTGAAGGGCACTTCTCCTACCCTTCAATAATGAAGGGCACTTCTCCACCCCTTCAAATACAACGGAAGGGCAGTTCTCCACCCTGTAAGAAATGAAGGGCACTTCTCCTGAAGGGCACTTTTCCGTGATTCTACAAATGTACACGCATTTCTAAAGATGTGTTACAAATTTCCTATCACATGATACTATACTGCCAACCATGACAAAAAAGGTTATTTGTTGCAAATCCATATAAATTTAGAATCATAAGGCGTGAAATGTCGCCCAGAATTAAGAGTTGACATCACAATACACATATAAATTGGCTTGGACCCTTGATTATTCTTGTAAGAAATACTGATATCATGAATATTTATTAAATTATTTTTACAATAGCATATTTACTGAGGATATTTTGGTATTGGGAAAAAATGAAGAGTCAGATCCAACATAAATTCATAAGCAAACAGAGAATACCCTCATCAGACGGTTCCTATAGGGACCGTCTGATTTGGGTCTATTCTGTTTGCAATCACGTGAAAAAAACGTCAATGCTTTCAGAATTTTTACTTCTGTTGCCGGGTCATATCAGGTATACATTTTTAGCTAAATTCGTAGCCTAAAAGTTGGTTGTCTGTAGTTTCCAACCCCTTTCCTGTTGAATATTTATGTCAGACGAGACGACGTTCATCATAATACTTATTAGTTGATTTGTATAATGGTATAGGTACACGGTACATGACGTTTTTGGTACAGGTAGAAACTGTAGTGTCAGATCTGATATAATTTCATAAGCAAATAGAATGGGTCCCGATCATACGGCTCCATTAGGCGCATCCAATTATCGGTGTACTCCCTTTGCAAAGGCATGGAAATATATATGTTTATATATGGTAACGGGATAAACAAACATATCTTTATAAATTGTATAACTTTGAAAAGATTATTGTTATTCTGTTTCTTTGTGATGATTAACACTTTCCCTGTTCAGTATTCATGTAAGAAATAATGATATTGTGAATATTTATAAGCTAATATTTTAAATGACATTTGTAGACAAGATAGTTTCGGTGTTGGTAGAAACTGTAGAGTCGGGCCTATTACAATTTCATAAACAGAGCAGACTCCTATAGGAGCCGTATGATCTTGGTCTACGCTGTTTGAAAATGCACGAAAACACGTTTAATTTTAAGGTGGAATGGCCCGTCATTGTTTAATTGTAGATACCATTCATTATATAAGATTTCAATTTACTATATAATTTTGAATAATAAACAGTGAAGACCCTGATCAGAGGGTTTCTTTTCGAGCTATCTTGTCTGGGTCTACAGTTTTCAAATGTTAGTACTTTCCCGCATACAAGGATTTTCATAATACTTTTTTATTTATTTTTTGAATACTGAAAATGAATTGTGTAAGACAGTCAGATACTATATTATTGCATTACTTACTCAGCCTAAATATACTGCTAAATTACTAACCTGACGTAGAAAAATAATAACGATCAAAGGTGCCAGATGGTCAGTAAATCCCCTAATTTCTCAGCAGGGGACAAGGGTCAGTGATCACACAACTGCCATCTATCAAACACTATCGTATCAACAAAATTATGCATTATTGAGTAACAGGAATGATTCTACTGAAACAGAAAGTATTACCGAACAATGTAAAGTTATGATTTGTTAAACAGCTTCCCGAAAAAAAGAAGATAACTACATTTTGATTAATTAGATTGTTGGCTAAGCATAATTAAACCCCAACGATTTAGATCTATTTTTAAAAATGGTATATTATTGTGAATCCTAATTCTAAAGATAGTTTAGATTGATTTGAATTGGATCTATTCTAAAATAGTTTTACTAGATCTGCTACGTTACTGTACAGTATCCGGAAAGGTATTTTACTACACACAAATGAACGCCATGAGACTGTATATCTAAATATCTAGATCTTATTAAAATAAAACGGGAATTAACATTTTAAATACTGTTGATCGAAATTATTCGACATATTAGGAATGTCCAACAAATGAATAAGAATGTATCCCAATTTAAAGGAAGGCCAGATCAAGAGATCGGCTTTTTCCAGAGTTCATCTGGTAATTCATACGGTATACGGACATCTGCCCATAATATATTATTCCCCGACCTTTACTCCCACCCCTATTTAAGCTTAGGCGGAAATTGTCCCCCTACTCTGTTGGCTGGGGGTGCCTCCGATATTTTAACATGGTAGATATTTGCCCCTTTCAATTTTTGTTTTATTTTACTTGCTCGACTTATTCGACTTGCTCACGAATGATAAAAAGACATTTCCTACATTTCTCTAAAAAAGATAGTTGATTACACAGGACAACGGTAAGACAGAAAGAGTAACGATCTTTCTAAATTAGTTCAATTCTGCAATTAGCTGCAAAATGTTTTAAACGACTGTCAAATCATCTTTTTTAAGAATTTTTGTTAACAATCGCCCCTTAACCCATTTGCTCCCACGATCCTATATATGGGACTTAGGCAAACAGCGTAGACTCTGATCAGACGCCGCATAATGCGGCTTCTGACTAGAGTCTACGCTGTTTGCTGATAAGAAATTTAATATAATACAACACAAAAATGAAAATTTAGACCAGACATCCCTTAGATAAAATATAGACTAATTCAACATATAAGCATGGAATAATCCACTGGGAGCAAATGGCGAGAATGTTTCTAAACCGATCTTGCAGCTATCTTGTGTTTAGTTGCCACCTTTTTTAAATGACAGTCAATTCAACTGTTTTGAATGGTTGATTTACTTCGCTATACCGGTTTGAGAACCTCTCTAATCAGGTCGTTTTCTCGGTATAGTTACAGAGTACGTTTTAGAAGGTTTTGCAGTAATTTTGTTATTATCAGGATCAATTACATTTTTAACCCTGTCCCTCATACAAACGTGTTTTCACGCATTTGCAAATAGAGTAGACCCATTATATAGGAGACGTCTGATCAGGGTCTGTTTTATTTGCTTTTGACATGATGTAAACCTAATTTCACAGGTGTTTTTTTTTCAAAGCAAAAACGATCATTGAAAAGTTTACATTATAAAAAAGTCAGCTTGTAAATATTCATGATCTCGTTATTTCTTACATGAATAGTAAACAGGGATAGAGTTTAGCATCGGATATTAGACCACCCGCTTACTTTAAAAGTAGCATTTGGCATCTAAATTAAGAAATGTCCGTTTAAAAAGAAAGACATTTGGCGTATGAGCGACGTATTTTGCTATATTTATTACTAAATGATAGCTACAGTATAAACTCTGCAGAGCAACACTCTGGAGGATATGAACTACTGTATTGCCGTTGTAGAGAGATTGTTGCTCATCGGAGGTTAATTTAATGGCAAAACTCTTTCAAGAGACAACCCATTAAAGAATACCTGGGATCTTTTGAATACAGGTGGCTGCTTAATGCAGAACAAAAGTACTTTACCTACATTTTATTTGTACCGATGTGAAGCGGTTCCACTGTTAGGTTTTGGATTCATTTGAAGTGTTGTTGAACGGATGTATTAGATGTGCAGAAGGCCGCTGTGGAGTGGTTGTACTGTATGCTATAAACCCCTTAACTGCCATTATGACGTAATAATCCGTCTGCCAATGCATTGTCTGCTTAAATGTTTCATCTACTTTTCTTTATAAAAAATGTTATGGTATTCGTTACTTAAGAACCATTGTATAAGTGTCAAACAGTTTGAATCCTTGTGAAACGCGGCGTCTGATCAGGATCGAAACTGTTTGGAAATATTACAGTTTACAAGTTTGACATCGAATACAACTTACAATCGGAACATCGTGACCTTTTTCCAAATAAGGAATTGGTCATGGATTTAAGCAGGCGACACCTTGGTTTAGACATATATATATAAAAAACGTGAGTGGACGAGGGCCGCGGTTTGAGATTAAGATAGATCACATACATGTACTCTTCTTTGATAACATTGATTATTTTAACGTGTATGCCCCTGCACTCACAGAATTCGGTTGCCATGACATAATCAACAGTTTAGATCCAGACCAGACGTCCACTATCTCATTATCAAACTAGAACCAAAACTGATTTACACCTATATCTACGTCTTTATAAAAAAAATTATTATCTTTTCTTATTCATAGGATAAATGCACATCATGTCTGTGAATCGATGGAGCAGCATCTAAATATGCAGTACATGTGTATCAAGCAGAAAGACAAAGCATGCACACTGGTACATTTGTACACATTAATTAAAAAAAAAAACCATAAACGTATCATTCGAACGACTTTTGAAACCGGTTAAAACGTACATTTCAAGCTGCCGAACCAATACCAATAATTGAGAAAAAGTCTAACTTTACAACTCACCTGGCTGAAAGTTCGAGGTTATTGATATACGATGCATTTAGTTAATAAAATCCCTCAGTTCTTTCGCCTACCAACAAAATAATTAAGACTAGTGTGGACTATTCTCATAACAGAATCAGTAGCTTTTGTTGGTCGTTTCCAGTAGATTTCTGATAAATAAAATTTAGACAAATGTGAAACTGAAAACAAAATCGATTAGGAATTAGAATCGGTACCTGAAACATAGAGTCGAAATGAAGATTAATGCACTAACAATGTGCATGTACGTATGCAAACTTGATACAACATCCTAGTAACTTATTGTGTGTGTTTTGTTTAACGGATGTACCGTGTTTCTATATCAAACATCTTACGTTTTGAACAACAAATAATTGAAAACAGACAACATACTAGAATATCGCGCCCGTATTTTGCAGAAAAGAACCAGACAATTCACGACCAGGTTTTATTCCTGTAAAATCAAACGCGCAAAAAATAATGGATGAAATAATTTGTGTATTTGCACAATATGGATGTATACATTTGTATATACATGTACCGTGAAAGAAAGGCTGTGGAAATTATTCGAGGTTATAAATATCAATCCAGGTAAGGACCAGCGCGATCCGCAGTGGTACATCGTGGTCCACGATGATACCATCGCGACCTGCGGTGATAATGATCGCGCCCGGCGACGAGTGCCCCTGGTGAGATACCATCGCGGACCCATCCCAACCCGCGATGGATTGCGGAAAATCGCATATCAGCGCGGAAAAAACCCTTGTCCGCATTGGTTACAATTGCGATGGGTCGCGGAAAACATAAAACCCGCGAACCTTGTAATGTAAATGAATTTATTTCCAATGTTAACATTTTAAGCTTAGGAATCGTAATTTGTTTATACATGAAGCAGCAACATCGGTGGTGGACATTGTTGTCTTTTATATACATGGTGTTTAATTAATCGCCAGGATAAGTGTTCAGTGTATATATATATCACGCAAATATAAAGACAAAAAATATGTTTACACCACTGCTTAATCAATATACAATATTACTTCGATTTGGAACATCGCTTATGAGTAGCCTACGAGTTACATACATTCTGTAAGTATATATTTGAGGAAATGTACCCATTTCCAAGTATAATATAAATATACGCTGACAGAATTAGTATATCATAACAAGATATGCAATTATGCAATTACTTTTCTACCACAAAAAAGCAGTATCCGTTCGAAAAGTGATCCTATTAAAGGTGTTTCACTACTACGGATGTCACTTGACTGTGGCGGGTAGGGGTTATTTATCATGTCGCCCCCTTTAGGGGAGGGATATATATTGACGGTGTGCTTTATGTCCGTCCGTCCGTCTGTCTGTTAAAATTATTGTGCATCTAACTCCTCCTATACTGTTAGAGGGATTTCCTTCAAACTTTTACATCTGAACCAGCTATATGTGAGGACGGTCATGTGGTTTGGAATTTTGGCTGCAGCAATTTTGACAGAAGTTATGACCCTTTGTAGTTTTCCTTATATAGAATATATAGCGAATAAAAAGTGTGCAGCTAACCCCTCCTACACTGTTTGAGGGATTTATGTTAAACGTTTACATATGAACCAGCTATATGTGAGGATGGTCATGTGGTTTGAAATTTTGGCTGCAACAATTTTGACAGAAGTTATGACCCTTTGGAGTTTTTCCTTATATAGAGTAATAGCTAACATGTCTTGTGCAGCTAACTCCTCCTATACGATGTAAGTGTTTTCATTCAAACGTTTACATATCAACCAGCTATATATGAGGATGGGCATGTGGATTGGAATATGGGCTGCAACAATTTTGTCAGAAGTTTGGATGTTTTGACATATCTAATTACCATCTTTTACCACCTCGACCTAGATTTCGCTACTTGAAGAAAAACATTTCTAATTTTCATTCAGATTATGTTCTTGTTCCTGCTGACAAGGCATCAAACAATGTAATCATTATTTGAAGATTGTATTATGTTGATGTTTTAAAGAAGGAGCTAACTGATTCAAAAACTTATATAACAGTTCAAACACCTGAAAAAGATATAGTCTCGGAACATGTAAAAATGTGCAATAATTTTAAGTCTGGTCCTAACATAAAACAACATAAACTTTCTACTTTGTACTGGATTCCGAAACTACATAAAAACCCTTATAAGTCGCGTTTTATTGCCAACTCTAGCTGTTGTACCACTACTAAATTATCTATACTTTTGACGTCCTGCCTTACTACGATCAAAGAACATGTTAAACGCTACTGTGATAAAATATATGAAAATTCTGGTATTAATGTTTTTTGGTCCATAAAAAATTCAAATGATGTTTTAACAAAACTTGAAAATGAACAGTATAACATTTCTTTACTGAGCTCTTATGATTTCTCTACACTCTATACTACTCTACCTCACCATCTTATAAAGGATAAACTTATTAAATTAATAGAAAGCAAAATGCCAGAGAAAACAAAATGTTCATTGCTTGTAATGTTCAACGTTCATTCTTTTCGAATTCAGAAGTTGAACATTACACAATGTGGACTTGCCTTGATGTTTGTAGATCTCTTACCTTTCTTTTAGATAATATATTTGTGCGTTATGGGGATACTGTATATCGTCAAGTTGTTGGTATACCCATGGGTACAAATTGTGCCCCTCTTGTTGCAGATTTGTTTTTGTATTGCTACGAGAGGGATTTTATGCTTAGCTTTAAACCTGATACACAGACCGATATTGTTAATGCTTTTAATAAAACTTCAAGGTATTTAGATGATATTTTGAATTTAGATAATCCTTATTTTGATACTATGGTTTCTTCAATCTACCCAAAAGAACTGTCTTTAAACAAAGCTAATCAATCTGACATTAATGCTTCATTTTTAGATTTGAATCTTTCAATTACAAATGATAAAATTTCGTCCAAAGTATACGATAAAAGAGAAGATTTTAATTTTAAAATTGTTAATTATCCTATTCTAGATGGGGATGTGCCACGTTCTACATCTTATGGGGTTTATATTTCTCAACTTATTAGGTTTGCCCGAGCCTGACGCCTGTTCTTTGCTTGAAGATTTTAACAGACGTAATTTAGTTATAACTGATAAACTTCATAAGCAAGGTTACAGATATCACAAACTTCGGAAAACCTTTTCTAAATTTTATTATCGAAATTTACCTCTCATTAGTAAATATAATTGCTATCTACGGACGTTACTGCGACAAGGCATTTCTCAACCAGAATTTTATGGGGATGTTATCTACAAACTTAGGAAAATTCGGGGTCATATCCATTTTCATGATTTGTTTATAAAACGCATTAAAACATTTAAAAAGAAAGGTTATGATCCTATTATATTGCAACACACTGCATGTTTGGTTATCGACCCTTTTACAGTCGGTAGCTACGCTTCCCTCTTTGCTTGCGCGATGACAGGCCGAGGGTAGTACTCTATGATGGTATACTCTTAAACTTGGATACAGGATGAGCTTACCAGACTCATGTATTACTTTTTCCCTGTCGTGCCCTTAACGTCTTACCTGCAGGTGCTCTGACTTCAGCAAAGTCATTGAGTACATATTTGACGGTTTGTCACAGTTATTATGCTATGTTTTACATGTTGTCCTGTGTTCACCGTCGTCTATGTTGTGGGTAAGTCCAGCGGGGATACCTTTATTTACAATATTTGTAAAGCTAGGGTGACTTTGAGAGAAGTGTGAGGTTAGGACGTCCGTAAACCGGTTTAAACCCCCAGTGGTGTTTTTGCTGCTGACCGTGCCAAGGCGGTACTCTCTTTGTCACCCGTCCTTTTGTTTGCCTTGCGTCTTTGTGCTTGTGGTTTGTTCATGTTGTGGAACGTTTGTCCCTGTTTCTTGTGTGTCTTTTGGTGTTTTCTGTGTTCATTTCGTGTGTGTGTGTGTGTGTGTGTGTGTGCGTTTGGGTGTGTGGTTGTGTGTGTGTGTGTCATGCTGTCTATCGGTGTTTTGGTGGTGGTTGCGTCTTGCATGTCGCTTTGCCTGCTTGACTTTACTACTTTTCCACATATGAATGTATTCCTCTTATGGGTTTTTTGTTTGATATTACTAAGGTCACACCCACGGAAATTACACCTCTTTGAATATGATAACCATTTGTTTATATATTTAAGGAAAATATTTTAAAAATATAAACTAACACCACTAGTGTAGCATATTTCAGTTTCGTTTTCACTCATCAGGTAAATAATATATTATAACATACACACAAGTAAAAAGCAATGTGCCTTATTATATTCTGAAAGTGAAATAAAAAGTAGCAATGCTTAAAGAGAAAATTCAGATTCGGTTTTATTGAGTATGTTCATGAGTAGCAATTAAACGTACAACACTAATCATGCCCTCTAGCACCGGTCTAAGCAGTATTCAATTTTCAGATCCTATTCCATCAAACCTAATGATCCCGAAAGAACAGAAAAGCATTTTTAGTCTAAAAGAAAAGTATGAACGCGGAGAAGTTTAATTAAATAGTGTACCATTCACCGTCTGTTAATTTCTGGGCATCTGCCGGTAAAGTGAAATTGTCCTTATCTGCTGATGTTTGAGATGAATCTCTTGAGTCGGCTGTTCCATTAAAGATGTAGTGCGTTTGAACGTGCAAGTTCGACCCTGTTGTTGAGATGAAAACAAAATTAAATGCTACATGCATTTATATCACCGGTAGATATATTCACAAACGAATTCAGGTTGCCATTTACATTCCATTGTACGGTATCTGTATAGGATTAATGTACATGGAGTGTACAGCTTATGCACATGTGGATATGTATGTTATGCAGTTATATTGTAACAGTTGAATTGCATTAGATCGACGGTTCTACCGCGTTCTTCAGTCGGTGTTGTTCTTACACCGAACAAAATGTAGATGAAGGGGCAGAAAAATAACCGGAATATGGCCACATCCTTGCGAGATTAGTCAGATGATATAGTAATACATAGTTAACACAGATGAAACCATGCCAACGAGGAATGATTGTCGAATGTTTATTACTGTATATATAGACGCATGAAAAACGGTTGTGTACCAGTTTGCGGGTGGATTAGCATACGGAAAGGATGCCAAGTAATACTGTGATGTCAGATCTATTACTACACAATCATTTATGTTAGATATAAAACACGAAATTACGTGATGGTTATATTAACCTGAAGACAAGTAAAGGTGTATCATTTCCTGTCATGATGCAAGTCTTAATGAATGAATCAAATATTTCATGGACCCTTTACCCCTTGCCTGTTTAGTGAGCAATACGGACTATATGAACATTGAATATGTTTATAATGACATTATGAACTACAAAATAATCGAAACCGTAGTATCATACCAAAATCATTTAATAAGCAAAAGATCAGATCCTGCAGCTTCTGATCTGAATCTTCTCGTCTTGTAAATATGTACATAAACGTTTCTACGAGGTAAATGGTTAAATCTATTACTGTGTAAAGGTTAAATACACAATTCGTTTCCAATTACCTATTATCGGGTGAATTGATACGGCTATGGCTGTATCAGTCACTCCGAAGTTGTAGTCATGGATATAGTCTGGCTTATCATATGATCCACTGCTGAAGCTGACCGTGAATTCTGCCAGCATACCATAGATCAAATACTTTGGCTGGAAGTTCCCGTAGAAGTCCGCCATGTATTTACACGCTGTCGATGAAGTTGTACTAGAAGCTTCTTTCAATTCCCCATACTTGCCCTTTATTCCTGTACTACAAGTTTCTATCGATGGGACAGTACTTGGTCTCACTTTAGAAGAAAAGCAAAGGTTCAGATAAGATGTGTCTATTAAAAGCATTTTTAAGAACAAATTATTTATTTCTCTACCAAACCCTATATTTTGACTACTCTTTAGAATCGTCTGGAAGAGCACTATCATGATTTGGTTGTGGTGGAGAAATAACGAGTGCAGGATTTGGGTACTGATATTTACTTGTGGCTCTGGAAACATATTCGTGTCAGGAATTGATACAAATGAAGTTAACATATTTATCGGGTAATGAGTATTAAAGTAGTTTTCGCTATTGCTTTGGCAGATGTCGAAGGCTATATGGTCTTACTTATGTTGATGGAATTTAAATTATGCAAATTACAGAAACTAAACTATTCCGTTGATATATTCTATTAAAATTCTACGAGCACAGTTCCTAACCAAGCTTCAGTATAACATATGTGAACCAATTATTACCAATAGGTTCGCAGGAACAGAAGCGATATCAATTGAATATATAACCGTTTATTGAGTTTTCGCTTATTGTTGGGGTGGAAATAATGCTGATTTTGATGGGTTTAAATATGTTTTGAAATTTCGAAATGTTACTATTAAACGTACACCTGAACAGTATAAAGCGTTTGTTTGACATATCAGCTATGCAAAAAAAAACATATAAAGCTGTTAGGCACCATTATACCAGTTATTCAGTTTTAAATGAAATGCTTATAATAAGATGATTTGATGTAAGTTCTTATACATGAAAGTAACTTACATTGACAGGTTGTCTCAGAATAGCCTGTTGCTTTCTGGAATCCTGACGCACAGGAACAATTATCTGCCATTGAAGAGGAACAATGACCCGGCCAACAGTAATACTTGTCACAACTACATGTTCCTGAATAAATAGAAAAACTCTATCTACATTAAACACGTTTCATATGATTCTGGACGTGCTTGAATAACTCAAGGGTTTTAAAAATGTGCACTTTAAATCATCATAAGGAACGACTAATAGGTTTATTCAAACTGGAGTATATACATAAATAAGGGTGTTACGTTTCTAGATAAATATCACATATATAACATTTTATGTACATCATTATGAGATGTGAGGTCAGTTATTCCAAACCAAAGCCGTTATCCTACTTTAGAAAAAGGAATCTGATGTTTTAACTTGCAATTTGTGTGAACAAAATTAAAAATCAACTGTCCATGGTGAGCAATAACACTAGTAAACAATGACACTATTCTGAGAGTAGGGGGTCATTCGAAAGCAATAGCAGCAATAAACTCACGACACGGTTTTATTGAATCTGTTATTGAAAGTGGAACACTACTCTCGCCCCTAGCACCGGCATCGACTGTATTCAATTGTCATAACTAAAAGCGTTGAAACAGATGATCCAGAAGGAAAAGAAAACATAACAACACTGAGAATGAAACCTCGATCATTAATCTGGTATAAGCATTTGACATTCGCCCGTCTACTGATATATTCATGACCGAAATTGGGCACATGGGGAATTAGCACATCATAAATATTAATTACATGCAGATGAATTCTTATAACGGCATGTGTGCAAAGTCGAATCATACCTGTTATTCCAATAAGTACAATTCAACAGTTAAACCGTTCATTAGACAGTGGTTGGTGTAACGGAAGTTGGTAAACGGCATTGCAAGTGTATCACGCATAACATTGAGTACTTTGAAAAGCAATGCATATTTCTGCGCATGACGTTCAAACTTGAATGACTATGACGTTGTCGACGTCGCCAGTGTACGCCGCGTAAGCATACCCTGTAGTTTACATGTATAATACATGTATATGATATACGTGAAAATTGAAAGCGCACATGATTGTTACTTTTTCTACAGTAAGCTCAGTCCACGATTTACTGGGACAACACTCGTAAACAAAACATATCATTAAAGTGGCGTCTGATCTGGGTCTATTCTGTTTGCAAACGCTTTAAAATAAGTTTACATGAGGTACAGGGTTACGTTGTTAGTATTAAGTTAGAGGCAAACACGGTTATTTCAGAGTCTACCGTGTACGATAACAATGATTTAATGCAACACTAAGGACCACAGTTCAATATCAAGATTAGAGGAACACTGCGGACAAAATGGTTTAATTTACACAGTGTACACTTTAAAGATAAGCTGCACAATAAATATATATCGCTGCAACGTCAGCAAATGGTATCAACGAAACGGCGCCTTTATCTCTATCAATAAAACTGAACTTAACTGTGTATATACAGATCAACTCTTCCGGGTTTACCTATCAACAACCAATACATTTCATAAACAGATCAACTCTTCCGGGTGTTCATATTTATATATTGGCAGCATATATTGACATCCGTGTAAGGTGATGGTTAACTGGAGAATTGTGAATATGTTTAAATCGGTTATAGTGGTAATAATCAATACTAAATGATGCTTCAGGTTTTTATTTAAATGACATTAAACGAATAACAGTACTTTTCGTGTCATGTAAAGAGTCGCGCAAAATCATAACCTGTTCAAATGTGACAGCTCATGAAACGACGGAATAGTTCGCTTATTGAAATAATTTTGAAACGTAAACTCTTTTCACCATGGATATACATGCACGAACTAATGTTTGTTTCTTTATAAGTGTAATGGCAACAAAAACGCTTTGACACTGCTTAAAGAACTGCAGAATCACACATATACACACGAGTCATGTGATCTGGGTCTACGCTGTTTGCATATGCGTTAGAAAATAAATGTATTTCTGTTGAGAATAGGGTTAATATAAAGAGGTATTCACATATTGCCCAACCACGTTTGCTACACGTTCCCTAATATATGCAACACGTTCGCTTAGGTTTTATAAATTTTCACGTACGTTTGTTACACGTTCGCAGATTTCCTACATATTCCCTTAGGTTTGCTACATATTCGTTCAGGTTTGGTACACGTTTGCATATGTTTGTAACACAGTCACTGACGTTTGCTACACGTTCGCTTTGCTTTGCTACACACTCGCTTACGTGTTCTATACCTTCGATTAGGTTTGTTACTTATTCTCTTTGGTTTACTTAATATGTTTACCATTCAGAAGTATTACTGCCTCAGGGATTTAAATAATACCAAAGTTATAACAAAAGTGTGATATGACATGGTTATAACTTTTGAAAGTGGGAGATCCTTCGTAACCAAAAGTATCAATGCGAAACGATATAATTGCAGACTCGATTTTATTGTGTCTTATCATTCGTAGCAACTAAACGGACAACACTACTCATGCCCCTAGCACCGGCTTCAGCATCAGGTATTCAATTTTCAATGACAGTTAAGTGGTGGTATAAAGTGAATTTGTTTTAAATAAATGCCGCTGTATTCGGCGGACACGTGGAATGACATTAGTTTAAAGGAGAATCGCTATGTACGTTCTGCCCATATAAAATAATTGCACAACTGCAAGCTTTAGCCCCAGATCACATGCAACATTTAAAATGTTGCATTCGATCCGAGTCTCTACTGTTTGACAGTACCCCCTCGATAGTAAAAGCGTTTAGTGACTTACTGCACATGTAGAATAAAAACGTGTTCAATATCTTGTTTGGCCTCCTCGAGCATTTGTCGCAGTTATGAATCTCATATGCATGGAGTTCATCAGCCGGTTAACTGTTGCCATGTGGATATTTCCTCTTTCTTCTTATAGAGCATGCCCCAACTGGACCAGATCTGTTGGGGCGTTCTATGGGCTCCTGTCTTTCCTGTCCAGCTCGTCCCAGATGTGCTTAATAGGGGGGTAAATCTGGACTGTGGGCTGGCCTGTCAAGGGACTGGATATCCTGGTGTGTAAGTAAATCTTGACAAATGCGGGCAACATGCCACCTGACACTATCTTATTGGAATGTGAGATTATGACTCTGTAACAATGGCACTGCAACAGTGCGGAGTATATCATCTCTGTACCGTACGGCATTGTTGAGGTTACCGTCAATCACAATTCAATTAACCCATACCTTAACCGATCATCCGCCAAAAAATATTTCTTCCGAGGACGCACGTGTCATCGTAGCTTTCCGCACGACGTCGGTATACACGACTTCGACAATCAGAACGATGCAGAGTGTACTGGCACTCATCGGTGAAGCGACACGGCTCCATTGCCTCGTTGGAAAGTTTTGGGGCGCATGTGCCGCTAACCACACCCTACGACGTTCGCGACACGGAGCGGTAAGTGGCAAACTAACATAAGGACGTCAGGCTGTCAGACAGTTGACTCGTAGCTGGTTCCGTACAGTGTCGGCATGGATATGTCGACCATGATTTCCTAGCGTATTATCAGCGTTTTGACAGACTTGTGCGGTGGCGCTTGCGCAGGTGGGCTAGGCGGATAGTCCTGTCCTGACGTGGCGTTCCCGTTCGCTGTCGGTATGCAAGCCTCCCCGTCTCTAACATGCGTCTTGCAAGACGTTCTATAGTCGAGACATGCATGTTGAACTGTGCAGAAAACTGATGTTGGCCTCTACCCTCCAACAGTAGTACAATAGTTTGCCCCCTTTCATGTTCAGCGTACTATACTTCGAAGATGTTCAAAGCAGTTCCTAACTCCAGACATCAATGTGACAACTTGCAAAGTATCCCATTGACCGAAATTGACAATTCAATATCTCGTACTCCCAATTTTGCACCGTTATTTAGCGTTTTTACATTAACCCCGCGTAGGAGGTTTTACAAGGTTGCGTAATTTTATCCACCGGATCATGTGTACATTGACCGAGATGTTGACCTGACCGAATTTCATCAATTTAGGCCAAGCAATAGAATTTGTGTTGCATATTTAGGTATCCTGCGTCACACTTTCGTCCTAGTGTATTTGAAGTAATCAACATTATAACACCTGATGGACATGCTGTATGCAGTTTATAGAATTCCCGCCATGTCAACAGTATGTGGTATAAGATTTAGATGACAGCTTTAGTTTATATGAATATACCAATGACATTTTGAATTTACCTTCTCGAAGCATATATATTAGACATTTAGTTTGTGATTTGTTGTCTACAGAATATGTTGTGTGAAGCAGGTAGGATTACTTCAAATAGACACTCATTTTTGGGAGGAACAATATCTAGCATATATTCTATATGTTTGTGGTGGTAGCACATCATATCGACATCATCTGCCAACGTAACTATATGTATTTAAATGTGGTGCAATCAGAAGGACATTATATAATTATGTATTTGATGATGTTACATTTGATAAACATTCGGTGAAAGTGTACATGAATTATGTATTACAGCAGCAGAGCGATCATTCGCTAAAATTCGTAAAACATGTGCAGGCTGCTGCTGAATTTAGAACGAATGAGGTTGTGATGAAAACACTCGAACAGTTTAGAGCCTGTTCTAGTTAGGTATACACGTAAATATATACAAGCATATTTTGTGCATACTGTGCTTTATAAACCGCATAATGTGCTTTAATAGTTTTGGGCGCTCGTACGCGATGGTAACCATGTTACAAATGGAAAAGTAGTAAAGTCAAGCAGGCAAAGTCACATGCAAGACGCAACCACCACCAAAACACCGATAGACAGCATCACACACACACACAACCACACACCCAAACGCACACACACAGACGAAATGAACACAGAAAACACCAAAAGACACACAAGAAGCAGAGACAAACGTGCCACACATGAACAAATCACAAGCACAAAACAAACAAAAGGAAGGGTTACAAAGAGAGTACCGCCTTGGCACGGTCAGTAGCAAAAGCACCACTGGGGGTTTAAACCGGTTTACGGACGTCCTAACCTCACACTTCTCTCAAAGTCACCATAGCTTTACAAATATTGTAAATAAAGGTATCCCCGCTGGACTTACCCACAACATAGACGACGGTGAACACAGGACAACATGTAAAACATAGCATAATAACTGTGACAATCCGTCAAATATGTACTCAATGACTTTGCTGAAGTCAGAGCACCTGCAGGTAAGCCGTTAAGGGCACGACAGGGAAAGCGCATCTCACGGTTCAGCTGTACGGTTCTGGCACATTATTGATTACGATTTTTGGTTATGTCGAGTTCGTAGGGACCAGTTAAAAACTTCGACTCATCGAGAGTTCGACTCAAAAATCACATGTCATTTTTTTTTTAAAAAAAAAACGATTCTGTCATTACGTTCACCTTAAATATATATCGCCACAGTTTGAATAACTATCTGACATTAGTGATTGTTTACCCCCAAAACACTGTAATTACGTGTGTCGCGATCACCTAGCGTACTTTGCCAGGGTCGGATCAAAAGGTCCAATTCACACCTCGAACTCAATCAGACTGAGAGGTGTGACTTCGATACAAACACCGATAATTACATGCAAACAAACACTTTGGGGACGGAAAATGACTTCGACGTAACGAAAACGTGATCAGTTCGAACTCGACTTAAAAACTTAAATTTATATAGAATATATAGGAAGAAAAGTTGGGACTTTACAGCTACTTCGTGTCAACGAGAAATTCGTATCAAGCGAGTTTGCCATAACGAGAGTGGACTGTATTATGATTTTAGCCAATCAGAACAGTCGTTACAAATTGAATTATCTAGGGATTGGCAAATTAAATTGCCTGGTGTCAGGACCTATTACAGAAATATTAGTGTACTTTGATCAGTGTTAATTTTTAAGAATATTTTAAAGAAAGGAACGTTTTTGTTCAGTGGAAATAAATTTGATTATAATACAACGGCAATTGTCGTCGCTCTCTGCTGTTTTCAACGACAATGAAGCCAGATACAGCGACAAATGTCCCGCGATTTAGCTAGACAATTGAGCACCAAATGTATATTAAACAACAACAGGATGAATGTCGACAATTTTCTCGATCGTGTAAAGACGATCATGGGATCTATTATTCGATCCCTTGAGGTTTCCTCGAATGAAGGGACTCTGGAAAGCGGTATCGCTAGGTGAATCATGGTGAATCAACACATATTGATAATCTACACATGTGGATCCTCCTCAAGAGAAAGTAACAAAATAATAAACCGCAAACTATTTTCTAAAGATCATAGGCAAATAGTGAGGATAAAGAACGGAATACCTTCAAATAAAACAAATAATTGTGTGATACATGCCATTTCACCTACGTTATATTTTTTTTCAAAAAGGATTACTGAATGATATACAGTATAACCTCTGTTGATCGGCACCCCTCTTCACCAGAAACCCCTGTTATCCAGCACTGCTGTTTGGTCCCGGCAGTTTCCCTATTTTTTATGCATCCATATACATGTACCTGTGTAGAATCCGAACTTGTAAATAAAATATAGTACGAATGTTCCGGTGTTTTAGTTGAGCCCTTTATACATGTGTGTTTACTTCCAATTGTACGCTTAACACGTTATGCCTATATTTTACATGTACATGTAGTTCAAAAGACAATAGACAAACAGATCCTGATCAAATGACTCCTATTCAAATGGAACTATCTGATCAGGTTCGGTGATGTTGTACATATGTATATGTAATTTGTGAATTGTCATGGTGGAATTCCCCTCGCAGCGAAAAAAAGGACTTGCTGGAATGAATCTTTGGGTACGTAAACTTGTGAATCTAGGCATAATTCTGTTAAACGGCACCCTCTCTTAACCGGCATACTGACGTGGAACCATGGAACAGAGGTTATACTGTATCATTATTCTTAAAACGAGGTGGTTGAGCCTAGATCATGACATGTAGCTAATGTTTTAAGTCTACATTAGAGGAGGACAATAACTAGAGGTTTGTTTTGTCACAAAAACAGATGTCTTCCCCTTCCATCCTCTTTCCAATACAGAAGTGTAATGTCTGTACCTCCAAAGTTATCGGGGTCTAATTTTAAGTCATCAGGGGCAATAACAACAAAGGTGTCAGGAGGGGGACAATTACAAAAAACAGGTGCACAACAACTCATGTTGGTCAATATTCATGTGAAGTTTAATGACGCTAGCCCTAGTGGTTTCAGAGATACGGGTGACGCATAGTATGTCTAAGTGTAGGTCCTCAGAGTGAGTCAATAACTGCAATGTTATAATGAGGCGACAATTAAAGAAAACACCAGGTGCACAACAACACATGCTGGTCAACATTCCTCTGAAGTTTTGTGATTCTATCCCTACTGGTTACAAAGATACGCATGGCATAACGTTTATCTAAGTCTAAGTAATCATATCAGGGGGAATGACTAAACAATTACCAGGGGAGACAATTCGAAAAACCAAGGCGCACAACAACATATGCTGGTCAGCATTCCTGTGACGTTTGGTGACTCTAGCCCTAGTGGTTTCAGAGATATGAACGACACTAAGTAAAGTTTTTCTAATTTTAAGTCATCAGGGGCAGTAATTCTAAAGTTAACAGGGGCGACAATTATGAAACCCAGGTGCACAAATTATTCTGCTGAACATTCCTGTTAAATTTGGTGGCTCTAACTCTATTGGTTTCAGTGATACGCGGGATACAAAGTTTGTCTAGATTAAAATGTTCATATTAGGGACAATAACTAAACAATTATTCAAGGGGAGACAACGCAAATACCCCAGGTGCACAACTCATGCTGGTGAACATTCCTGTGATGTTTGGTAACTCTAACCCTAGTGGTTTAAAAGATATGCATGACACAAAATTTCTCTAATTTTAAGTAATCGTATCAGGGAAAATAACTCAACAATTATCAGGGGGAGACTATTCAAAATACATAGGTGCACAACAAATTATGCCGGTCAACATTACTGTGAAGTTTGGTGACTCTATCCCTAGTGGTTATACAGATATGCACGACACTAAGTAAAGTTTATCTAATTTTAAGTCATTATTATTATCATTATTATTATTATTATTATTATTATTATTATTATTATTATTATTATACCACCTTTATATAGCGCTCTTTCCCCACAGGATGTGTGCGTTCAAAAGCGCTTCACATGATTAAATTGCATGTACAGGGGATTGAATATATATAATGCGTATAGAATAGTTAAAACAAATGAAATTTAAGATAGAGATATCAATAAAACTATCAAAATGAAATTAATTTAAGAATTATAGATAAAAAACAAAATCATCATTTTCTGTACATTTTATGTCCTCCAGGGAATAAGACGCACACCGTGACTAACGGTATATTGTGTCCGCCCACTCATATCACCAAAACTCAAATGAAACATAATATGTACAGTGTCAGTGCATCATACAGTTACAACCCAGAAGCATCTGAATCGGGTTTATGTATGACACTATACATAAGATATTGCCTTACAATTAATAGGTCAATATATGATATTAAGCCTGATGATCCGATGAAACGCGTCGAGCATTTTTATGTTATAAATTAAAGATTTTAAAGCCATATAACATTTAGTCTTTTTTAATATATATATATATATATATATAGCCATTCCGGTTGTATTCTATTGCCAGTTATAATATATATATATATATTTTGTTTGGCAGATGAGGTGTTAATACTAATTGCAGCTTAAGCAAAATTCTTTCATAAATTAACCGTAAAAGGTGAATTACGTTTATAGCCTGCTAACATTATATCTGTATATAATAATATAAAGTGTTTGGAACAAGGTATTAACGTTATCACAATAGCTAGCACCTTTCTTGCAATATTTATGTAGGTATTTCCATTACATTATCTTGAGCCTGGGTTGCTACTAAATTTACATGACGCCTGAAGGCATTGTATAGTAGATTGCCATAAAACAATGACAATAACTTTATAACAAAAGGACAATATTTTTTCATATTAAAAAGGCATAAGACCATCACAGGTAAAACGGCTTCATCTGTATATATACAAAATACAAGTGGATAGTGTATCATGAGCGTCCGTTTAGTCAATCCATAAAACAACCATATCTCGTCGCCCTGAGCAACTATCGGGTATGTCTAGATGACTACGTTTCTTTGACTTGTTATCTGGACATAAACATTATTGCGGCAGATTAATTTGTAAAAGTACAAACATGAGTCATGCATGGAACACCACATACAGAACATTCAGCCGCCCGAACAACACCGCAAAAAACAAAAATACAGTAATTGTACATAACTCAAAACACAAAGAGACGAACAAACACAAAACAAACAAACAATAGGGGGAGATGACGGTCCCACCCTGGAACGGTCAGTGACAGTAGCGACTGGGGGTTTTAACCGGTTTAGGGGCGACAAACCTCACACTCATTCCGTCCCCACCCTAAAATACAAACAGTGTAAATATACGTTTCTCCTCTCCGACTAATCTACAACAACCGTGATGGCAAATACAGTGGTAAACTGAATGTAAATCGAAAACATATTTAAGTGAAACAAACTGTTTCCAACTAGTGTACTAGTGTACTCAATGGCTGAGCTGCAAAAAAAGTAATAAAGGGTACGACAAAACATAATCCGGCGTCTTCATTCCGTTTCCGGATTTAAGAGGCTGTCTTCATAGAGTTCAGCAGTATTATTATTATTATATTATTATTATACCACATTTATATAGCGCTCTTTTCATACAGGATATGTGCGTTCAAAAGCGCTTCACAACGATACATTTACTGTACAATAATGCGTAAATTACAGAACATTTGAAATAAAATATATTTAATACTTATATATAGATAAGAATAATAATAGAATAGAATTTATTTAGGACATTGGTAAATAAGCTAATCGTTTCCGTAAGTTTATCTGTCTGTGTCGTATTATGTTCCACTATAGTGTGTCAACGCACTCAGATTATAAATAACAAAACTTGAATGCAACATTCTATGCGCAGTGCCAGTACGTCCCATAATTTTGACCCAGACTCAACAGACTTGGGTACATTCGTTTAACATACAACACTGCACCTAAAATATTGCCGGAAAATTGGGTAACAGAACAGATCAATTTGAAGTTCATGCATATAAACTAAGCAATACAAATACACAACTGTTATATACGCGCACTATGCAACCCCTCCAGTCAAACACTATTCGACCCGCTATGGCAATGAGGGAGTACACAGCGTATCATATTTTAATAGAGTTGTAATTGGGTATATCCAAAGTTTAATTACAGAATAAAATGTCTTATTATGGGAACCCAAAAACCCCAGCAAAAGTAGAGCTAAAGAAGGTATCACGTATACTGTTCCTGCAACATATCCCACCGGCTGCAATGGCAAAGGAATCACATCGGACAAATCGAGACTGACTGAGACACGCGATGCTGCATTAGACCGTACAGGCTTAATTTGCCCGCTGCCCATATATTACACGACCCAGTTCACTGGTAAGCAAAAATACGGAAACTGGGTCAGCTTAACAGGAATCCCTGGCACTGGTTAACGGCAGGGTAGCAAGTCATGCCAGCAAGACTCCCAATGTACCAGCGCGGAATTATACCGTAGATGGATGCCCTGTTCCACTACGGTGCTCCCTCCGGCATTGGAACTGGAGTTACCAGAGGTACCAAGCATATAGGGATGCCCCGTTTGACAACAGCACTCCCTCGGCCACCGCAACAACTGGACAGCGGAATCCCGCTGACACAACACCCGCACGTTCAACAGCAAGGGGATTCCCTAGAAGTCCATAAAAATATGGATGAGTTTTTTGTTATTCATTTATCTATTTTCTACATTTGTGGAGCATTATATTTGAAAAAGGGGTTTAAAAGTCCACAGTCATAAGGAAGTGGCAGGATCAACACTCTGTGGCCAATGCAGCAATTATGACAACCGACGATTAGCAGGTACGTTTTCTAAACTGCCCTAATAATATATGTTGAAGAAATGCGTTTTCAGAGATTTTTTGAAACATGCCAGTGAGCTTGCATCTCTAATGCCTGATGAAAGAGCATTCCAGAGTTTGGGAGCTGCATGCATGAAACTTCTCTCACCGTACTTTACCTTACGACTTTTTGGTACAACCAACGACAAAGAACTACTTGCTGATCTTAATTCTCTGCGGGGCCTGTACACGTCAAGCATGTCGACAATGTACTTGGCGGATTCATTGTGCATGGCCTTATACGTAAGTGTCAGAATTTTGAATTCAATCCGATGCTGAACCGGAAGCCAGTGAAGTTCTTTCAAAACCGGCGTGATATAATTATATCGAGAAGTCCTTGTTATGATGCGGGCTGCTGTGTTTTGCACTCTTTGAAGCTTCCGCAGTGTTTTGTTTGGAATTCCATGCAGCAATGAGTTGCAGTAGTCTATCTTTGATGTAACCAGATAGTTCACCAAAGTCTTGGTAGCAGCAGGCGAGAGATACTTTATCAATGATACAATATCAACACAATTAATTGCATTGTGTGTTGTTCTTTAACGTTTTTGTCGCTCGAAATATCCTAAGGCGAATCTTGTATACGACGTACGCAGCCATGTTTGACACGACTGATTTCCCGAATATTCTGTGCGCGTATGTGTACCTGTCGGGAACCAGCTAGTTCACGCGTGATTTACAATACCGAGTTTCCCCAAAATTAATATGGTGTGAAAAACCGACGCGCTATGTAAATAAACAAAAGGAATTGCGATAGTTAAATACCGTTGAATACAGACCAAAGCCTATGTTTGGGTCGCAGAATTAGGGTCGCTTGTTACGTTAGACAGGGAGTCGCTTAATTATCGGAAACTACGTTGGGCGGGATGAACTACAGTCGCATATGAGAGAGGGTCACTTAATACAGGGGGTCGCTAAGGAAGTCTCGACTGTACTTTTAGAAATCATACTTTGACAGAAAAAAAGGTTTTGTTTTTGGAATAGTATAGTACTATGTTAATGTGTGTAACTAAATGGTCCAAAATGACAGAAAACATTGCACCAACTACACCCAACGTGTTGTTGCGGCTTCAAGTTTGGCTCGATTCTAATCAAATATGATGCATTACACGCGTACAAGTCTAGTCTTTGAAATACATGCCATCGATGCCGATTATTAGCCGAACAAATATTGTCCTGAGACGATAAACTCCAACTTAGCTTTAGTCGACCGAGTCACGACCAAAGACATCGAACGTCACACCGAATAACATAGTATGGTCCGTGTTCCACTATCCTTCAATAATTCTTACATACAAATTAAAAGTTACTGTCGATGTCAACCACAAAGTTACTTCTGCTTCTACTACCCTGGAGATTTTCCGGAACGACTCACGGCTGTCAACACATATACATGTTTACATGTGTCGGTAGTGACTCGGTCGACTAAAGCTGAGTTGGAGTTTATCGTCTTAGTACAGTAATTGTTCACTGACTGGACATTTCTGCGTGTAATTAATCTTATTTTATTACAATCGAGCGGAAAATAACGTCGTAACAAAACGTAGAATGTAGTTAGTGTATTTTTTTGCCATTTAGTTACACACCTTTTCACAGTATTAGATACTACACGAAAGATTTGTCACGCGTCTGGTATCTGTGTTTTGAAGTAGTATGCTCCTATCTCAAACAATATAGACCTTGCTATCTCGTATAGATTCACAGAGCAGGGCAAAGGTTATTATGGGTTTGTACAAGAAGTCGATGGGGTTAAAACCAATCCACACTTCACACAGGGTATCTTATAAATACTTGCTTGAATTTTGCTTAATGTTTGCTACACGTTTGCTTAGATTTTCTACATGTTTGCTTAGGATAGCTACACGTTCGTTAAGGTTTCGGACACATTCTTTTAGTTTTTCTATATGTTCGCCTAGGCTTGGTACACATTCGCTTAGGGTTGGTACACATTTACATAAGTTTGTTACACATTTACGTAGGTTTGCTTCACGTTCTCGTCGGTTAGCTACAAATTTGCTTAGGTGTCCTATCTATTCGCTGAGAGTTGCTACACATTCACTTATGTTCGGTTAAAGTAAGGTATGTTACCCAATCTCTTAGGTTTGCTAAACGTTCGCATATGTTTGTTACTCAAGCGCTTGATTTTGGTACAAAAACGCCATGCATAATGCAGATAGAATACATATCTGACGTAATCGGAATTATTTCATCGTGTACCCATTTTAAATTGGAATAAACTCATTTAGAAAGTTTAAGAGTGTTCCGAAAGAAAATGTATAGGAATAATTTGGTAAATCTTTTGATATACATGATTGTTTATGCTTACGGAAGAACAAACATAATATTGAAAGAAAGTGTTGCTTTTAAATGATTTAAATGATAATTATTTTTAAATGATGGAGGAATGCACTTGAATAGTTAGAAAGTATAAGTAATGTGTAATGTGTTCTTCTAACAACACATTATTAGCATCGTTTATCGTTGAAATGCTATATTCCAACATCTGTCATACAATCAAAACAGAAGCAATCACTTACTGAAAAGCTAAACGTGAATGACCACAACGAGTTACCAAGAATTTCACTATCCAATCATTGATACTTGAAACAAAACGCATTTCAATTAATAGCGAATGTTAGCGTCGAACCAAAGGAACAAGTATGCTACACTAACCATAGGATATTTAGATAAATACTATACGAATGGGTCAGAAACAATTACAGAACGAAATTCTCAGACCAGTTCCGTATACTCTGGAAAAGGTTCAACGATTATTGTTTTATACCATGGAGTAAACCTAAAGAAGTTCATATTATTCTAAACAACTAACATGTTTATGCAAAATTCCTTATGGACTTCAATGAAGGCCAACAACCTGTTCTGGACTGTATGGTTATAAAAATAGAAACTATTGAAACGGATATATATTAAAAACCTTACGGTTACAGTATTTAGTTTTAATGAGTGTTCTAGAAGTGTATGGTATCTAATAAATGTTGATATAATTTCGACTCAAAATACACTGGAATGATATTTATAAATGAACGTCGTATCATGTGTTCACATTGATTTGCCAATATCAGTACCATATCAGTTCGCGATAACATCGACATTTGATATAATATTAAATATAAAATATAGCATACGGCACTAATTAAGATAGTTCAACTCTAAGAATTCGAATCTCATTCCGAATTGTCATTTCGAAACATCAACAGTTGAATTTTAATTTGTCGAGCTGATGTTAAGATAATTCAGTTCCTGCATGCACAGTCGAAATAAAACAGGCGGGGAAAATATTGGCACTTGTTTTGAAATATTAGCTGTAAACAACATATATACGATGAACTACTATCAGCTACTATTGAACCTCCGTTGAAACACACATTACCACAGTTAGACATAGCTCGAGAGTCACCATCATTCTTTCCACATTCAGCCAGACACGCGTGCCAGTCGGCAGAGGCCCTGCAACACATAGCTCGATGTCTACTTCTTGTTCCACCGCCACAAGTTCTGCTGCACGAGCTCCATGCATACCAATTAAGCCATTCGCATATTGTTTTTCCGTCTGAACATTCACCAAAAGCATTATCAACACATGTCAAGTAAATTATGAGAAAACATATGATCAATCGAATTCCCATTTTGCAAACAGCCTTATCCTTTAGAAAGGGTCCAAATAACGTTGTATGTGCTAAGATGGTTTCGATATAACAAACAGCTCTTTACCATCCGAATACACATTACGATAATTAAATAAACACGACAGTGTAGTTAATGGCTACAAGTAAACAATCACATCTCGTAAAAAGTGTAGGTATTTCCCAACAATTCGAACTGCTTATTATATAAGCCGGCGATTACAGTTCCGCATTAGTACTACTTTTTAAAATATACTGACGGGCAAAAGAAAAGCTACATCTAAAATTTGCGATAAATTACTAAGAAGGAAATAAAATTGGTGACAGCAATTAAAATATACATGTATATTAGCCGACATACTTGACAAACAACACATCGATACATTTATATTACCCCGAGGCTTAATTCAAGGTCCTGGTCATAATTAGCTCGTGCAGCTCGTGCTCGTGAACCACTTGCTTTTACCTGACAAAATTACACAGACCTGTGTATTCAATGATACAGAAGCCGATTACAAACAAATTTCTGGAAAAAGTTTCGATTTCTGGTAATGCCGAGGTTAAATGCAGAAGAGAGAGCGCAATCGTTAGGCATGTTAGAATGTGGGCGTACTCAATATCAAGTTGCAAGACGTTTTAATGTGAGTAGATCCACAATTGCTCGAATTTTTCAACGCGTCCGAGACACATGGACATTTGCGGATAGGCCAGGTGCACCCCGAGTGACGTCAGTAAGGCAAGATAATTATATCCGTCTACATCAACTACGTGACAGATTTGTGACAGCCGAATCCACGTCACGTATTGTTGTGGGCAATCGTCGAGTGCCTATGAGTCGATACACAATCAGACGTAGACTGTTAGCTCGAGGGATAAGCTGCCGTAGACCCTTACGTGGTCAGATATTGACTGCACGTCATCGTCAATGACGTCTTGTGTGGGCTCGCATTCACCAAGGACAACGTTGGCAAAACGTGGTGTTTAGCGACGAATCGCGTTTTAACTTGTCAAACGCTGATGGACGTATAAGTGTATAGACGACGTCATGAACGTTACGCAAACAACTGTGTTCTGGAGTATGACCGCTACTCATGAAGCATTCTCTTTATGACCCAAAAATAGTGGGTTTAGGTCTCAGTTAGTCGTTATACAAGGTAATCTGACCGCTAGAGAATACATCAATCAGATTTGACGACCTGTGATTGTACCCATGTTCACACAACGTCAAGGATTAGTTTTGCAGCAAGATAATGCACGACCGCATGTCGCACACATTACCAGGGACTTTCTGCAAAACAACCACATTGACGTGTTGCCATGGCCAGCAGTTTCTCCCGATTGTAATCCAATCGAACATGCATGGGATTACATTGGACGACGTCTACGTCACCGTCAACCCCAGCCCAGAAACATGCATGAATTGACTGTGGCCCTCCATGAAGAGTGGACCAGATTTCCACGATACGTACTGCACAACTGGTGCGGATCCATGAGAAGGTGACTGGCTGCAGTGATAGCCGGTAGAGGCGGGCATACACGCTACTGATTTTTGCAGGTGAAATCGGGTGACCAGTTTCCGTAAATTGACAAGTTGACACCGAATATGATCACGAAATGTCGCATGATCAACCTTACTTGCACAAAAATGATAGAAGTTTGGAATGAAATAACGTTTTCAAGATTTTGAATCAGAATAAATACAAAACGTCCCCGAGACTTCGATTGTAGCGTTTCCTTTGCCCGTCAGTATACTTAACAGAATAGCATTGAAATAAATGTGGCGACTCCAAACATCTATATCACGATTTAGGAAGTTGTTTGTTTGAATGTTTAAAACATGTTCAGTCAATCAAACTGCATTTTGCATCAATTAAGTACATCACTTAATCATTAAGAGTTTTGTTTATTTCGACCTCGTGTGGTGTCTGCACGCGCTGTCATAACTCCGCCACCTCGTGACTAGTAGTAAACACTGCCGTATTTGGCGATCTTACAACCGGAACTCATTGTTAACCTTCACGGTGACCGGCTCAAAACTGCAGGCTGCGTTTCTTATAAGACAAAGAAACCATTGAAACGCGGTCCTGATTCGAGATCTAATCTGTTTAACGTTCCATTACATAAATACCTGAATAGCTCTGATTTAATATTTCGACCACTAATGACCTTTTTCAAAGATTATCATGATAATCTTTGAAGAATGCCCATAGTGGTCGAAATATTAGATCAGAGCTATTGAAGTAGATTTATTTACCGTAGTTCTATAGATTCTATATCATATTAATTCCCTTTTTGGAATGTTTTCTTCATTGCGTTCCGTTACAGACGAAACATGAGCAAAAAGGACATATTATTCTGTGTTTTACCCTTTACTTCATATATACATATGTACGCGTATTTACGTTTTTGCAAACAGCAGACCATAACCAGACAGTCCTGTTTGATCGGGGTCTACTCTGTTTGCTTGAATAATTTTATAATTCTGATTGTATACTGTCTGTCATGGTCTTGTTTAACACGCCTGTATAAAACATTCAGGTAACAATGAACCGTTGCATCCAGTAATCCAACTGCACATTGTCTAAATCACAAATTTCTTCAGGTATTAGCTTGCAGTCAAGCTCACACAGTGTCTCTGTCCTTGTAATCCTGTGTTGGGCCCATTGCTTCCACAAATGCAATGTCCAATTGTTTGCCTATCTTGTTTTCTTTGGAATCGCATCCTCCTGTTGTTGTTTTTTTTATTTCGGTACATAACACAGATCTAGAGTTACGAATGTCGTCATTACGCAGCAATCGCTGCGTTGGTACATTTGTATATTCAATAGCTGAGTTAAAGTAACATCTTCTAACAAAGATTCGAAATCCCCGATGTCAAGATCGCCAGCCATTTTGTACTGAATTTTGTAAGGAATGAAAATCAGTGACGTCACATGTGACGTATAAGTACTGTGGGCGCGCGATGTTTGTTTATTTGAACCATGGGAACGATTAATGCCGTGAGCCAATCAAAATATAGATTATGTTCGAAGTCTGTTAGAACATGTTAAGTGAAATCTTAGTAGCTAAGAAGGGGCGCGCTCGCTCTCGCTCGCTTCTCCCATTCTTAAAGACATTCCCTTGGCCGGCTTGGGTCTTTACAGCTAACCTGTGAAAAAGCATGCGGCACATGGTAAGAGCTATAGCAGTCTGCCTGTCAAGAACCACTGGAGCGTTCCATGTGAGGCCCGTCTCTTACATTTGATGATTTGGAAATGATTAGATTGTCACTAATGCAGTATATGTTTTTATTTGTTATTATGCTCCCTGAAACTATAAGAAGGAGCATATAGGCCCCGCTTTGTCCGTTCGGCCTGTGAATGTCTTCTAAAGTGCTCAACTTACATTCATGACACTCCACATACAAATATATCTCATTGAGATCAAGTGCAGGGTGCAGGGGTTAAATTATAACTTTCTGAGCAGTATTTACATATTCTGATAGACCTTGTTGGGAGAAAAGGCAGCTGTGTCCAAGGATAATAACTCTGTGGGACATCTCTTTTGGAAGTATTGCCCTGTGTAATCTGTCTTTTTTTTTCGCTGAAAGTACTTGACCCACACTAACGAAAAATCATATTTCAGCAATTCTTTACCGAGAGATGCTGTGAGAACGGGTTAATTACTCTATTTGCAGTGTTTCATGAGTTAAAGTGAGCTATTGTGTTTGCCCTGTGTCCCGGTCTGTCGCCGTCTGTCGTCATTTATTTTAAAGAACTTCTTGGAAACGGCAGGGCCAATTTCATCCAAACTCAAAGGATTATTACTTGTTGGTTCATCTGTCAGCTTTTCTTCAAATATAAGCCATCCAATTTAAAGTGTTGTTGCTATGGCAACTGATTGAACACAAATAAAAATCTTCTTGTGAAAAATATCAGAATGACAGAATTGTAAATAAGTTTACACCAATGATCTATGGAAGACCATTTATCATGTTATTTTTATCAAATATAACTTTCCTACCATAAAAAACATGACCGCCAGTGTATGGGGCAGAATTCTTTTATATGAACTTTTCCTAGCTTAAAAAGCATTGCCGTTAAATGTGTAGGGTATGATTTCGTTATATTACCATTACTCATATATAGTAAAACAAAATAAAAGTCTTCTTCTCTGAAACTACTGGTCTCAATTGAATCTCTGTTTTACACCAATGTTTGTTAGTGGTAGGCTTCTTAAAGGTTGATCTTCTATTGGGTTCTGACCAACAATGGTATTTTGAGTGTGTTCCCCTTGACTAATTGTATGTCAGGGCCTCTCTAGACAGAATGAGACGGCTTGCCATATTTTGCACACTTGTATCATGCTTTTACTGTTACTTTCACGCCTATTGAGAACAATGGGGGGATCATTGAATGGACCTGGGTAATGTCTGATATTTCTCTTAATATGTTCTAACTATAACTTAAACAATTATTATACCCCCTTTTGGAAAATTGGCGGTATATTGCCCCCGAAAGCAAACATTGCAGCACAAAATGAGAAAATTGCAGACTCTGTTTTATTGAGTCTGTTCATGAGCAGTAATTGAGAGTGCAACATTGCTCAGGGCCCTAACACCGGCTTAAGCGGTATTCAATTTTCAGAACAAGAAGTACTGAAATTCATGATCTCAAAGGAAAGTTTGTCGGTCTGTCTCTCTGTAGTTAGATCAAACGGTTCCGATCAATAACTGATCAACGGCTTTGCCTAGGATCTATACACGTGCTGTGGTAATTGGTCATGACCACTAGATGACCCCCATTGTTGTAAGTAACTAAGTTAAAGGTCAAGGTCACCATAGTCTAAACTGGTGAAATTGTTTCCGATCAATAACTGCTAATGTGTTTGACTTGGGATCTTCAAACTTTCTCTTGTAATTGGTCATGACCACTAGATGATCACTATTGGTTTTGAGGTCACAAGAACAAAGGTCACTATGACCTTAACTTGTGAAATGGTTTCCGATTAATAACTGCTGATGGGTTTGGCTTAATATCTTTAACTTGCTGTCGAGATTAGTTATGACCACTACATGACCCATATTGTTTTGAAGTAACTAGGTCAAACGTATAGTCGTTCTGTGAGTATAATGTTTTACAACACCTCTTGTTTTGTTTTGAAACAACTCTCCGTTAGAGTAAAGTTCTGAATGTAGAAAAAATATCGTACCTTTCTGCATGAAGTAAACTCTGCATTAAGTGGCCTCCTGCTGAACAGGTTCTGAATTCTTCTATAAAAAAGTACGAACTATCGAGTTTCTATTGTTTACCAATAGTTTGAGGCGTACGAGTATTTGTATTGCGGACACCATCATATTGAAAATTAATGACATAAATGGCATACACGAGAACCCCTCGAATGCGACCACTGAATAAACAAATATTTCTACCTTCATAGAACGGATATCAGACTACATGTAAATTATTAACACTTGTCCACGCTGTTAAACATATTGTCTGCTCAAATTACCTCCTAGTGCAATATACAGCTGTATGAGATGTGGTGTCGTCGGAATCTAAACCAACATTTCGGGCTCTGCTTTAGATAAACAAGCTAGAATAATTTTGAAATCTAAGCAGACAGCATTCGTTACAGGGTGTTAAAGGGTTTATAATTTACCCCGGTTTCTGTTGAATCTTAATATGACCCCTTACTAATCATTACAGTATAGGATAGATAGATAGATTTATGTAAACATTACATGTACAATTACTTGGTTATGAAAACATGCATAATAAACAAGTAACAATATTCAACTATCTGTCCATATAAAAGGATTAAATCAATTTTGTTTATGTTGTTAAAGTCGATGACGTCACTGCATGCCAATATGACGTCACGTAATTCGTACTTGCATGTATTTTCATTCAGGGGTCGAAACCGCTTTAGCAATCTTTTTTTTCTTCATTTTCTCCATTTTTCTTGGAGGTTTCTTTTGCTCGTCAGCAAAGTAGTGAAATGCCCGCCAAGGCTCGCATTTAACAACTTTTCTAACTCGCCAAAATACAGCTGTACATGTACTTCCAAACTACTAGCATCGTAATTCTTATGTATGATTTATAACAGCCATGTCAAATCAGAATTATATGCAAAGGATGACAAATAGATACCATTATTTTCATTGTGGTCATTGTATTATAGTATTATATATATTTATAAATTATTCAATTAAATTAAATGCTTGACATGCCAAACCTTTCATACAAAGAATAATTACGCATTGGGAAAACGGCTCTACATTAACATCTAAATAAATGTTCATTCCAAAAAGTATAGTAGTCCTGTCTACATGCACTTTACCACTGTATTTTCCACCGCCATTGTTGTAGATAAGTCGGAGAGGGGATACGTTTATTTACACTGTTTGTCGTTTAGGGTGGGGTGGAATAAGTGTGAGGTTGAGCGCCCAAAAACAGGTTTAACCCCAGTGACTTTTGTCACTGACCGTTCCAAGGCGGAACTTTCATCTTCCCCCTACTGTATGTTTGTTTTGTCTTTTTGCGTCTCTTGATGTTTTTATAGTTATGTACATTTGCTGTTTCCTTGTGTTGCTGTTTAATTTTTGTGACAATTTTCTAAAGTTATTGATGCTTCTACAAACTTCCTCAAAGAAGATAATAATTGAGGAAAAAATAAAATAAAATATTAGGCGTTGTGCAAATATCACAAATGTTAATTTATTTCAATCCCCGTATATATACTATTTCTCGGGTCAAGATATATGCATAAAAGCATTTATCGAGCTTACCAATGAAAATGATTAGAATTAGATATATCAGCTGTAAGTTAACATTTTTATATGTTAGTTATTTTTAAACATTTTTAAAGATTTAGTGTATTTGAATTTGAGTCTTAAAGCAACCGAAGTGTTAAAAAACGTACCGAGAACAACCGGAGAATACTTGTCTATTTTCCCTACTTTCGTTTTCATCTTGGTTTTTCGTTTTTGAACATGGAAGTTGGAACCTTCTGACATGGGTCTACTCTGTTTGCAAATGCATGAAAACAAGTTGATATGAAGGAAAGGGTTTAAATGTATTGCCCAATTCGTTTATCCCTTTCCCTGTTTAACGTTCATATAAGAAATACTAAGATCATGGCTCAAGTTTTACATTGATAAATGAACACAGTATTTCTACCTTAGCAGTAAATCACATCTACTGGTATGTATCTGTCTATGAGCATACACAGCACACCCGATTAGACATTTCCTACAGGAGCCGACTGATGATCTCGGTCTACTCTGTCTGCAAAGGCATGAAAAGGTATTTATGTGAAGGAAAAGGTTAACCCTTTCCTTTATATATTGGGGAGACCGGGGCTAGTTGGTGGATTTTTTACATTTTGTGTGGGGTTTTTTCATCTGATTTGGAAAATATGGAAAATCAGTGGTACAAGTCTGAATGTATTGAATGCGCTTTATTTAAACAAGGGCTAGTTTAGGACACAGAATTGAAGTTAACGAATATATAAAAAGATTTTGATAGCCTTTTTAGTGTTTCAACAAACCCCATACTCGGGGCTAATTGGTATATTGTGTGGGGCTAATTGATACACGTCGCTGACGTCAGTAGCTAGAGTCATCGGCATCTGAATGGCAAAATAAACACAATTTTTGAAACATTTGTACATTCGACATGGTCTCATTCACTGTAATTAACACGTTTAATCCACTTGTCGATAGGCTTCGTGTTAGAATGTGGTTCAAGGCCGACTGGGCAATACATTTCGTTATCATCAGATCATTCAGATGATTCTACACGTTTTTTCTTCATTTTTACATTTTATTATTGTTTACTTTTTAGGGCTTTAAGTCCCTTCTTATTAATATTGTTTGCTATCAGAATTGCATCTGGTGATTGATATATCGCACATATTCGTTTTCCTTTTATAAATACGGACCATTCTGAAACAAAATGAAATTCAATTCTGATTTAATTCGTTCTCTTGTTAATTAAAACACGTCTGCCGCCATCGATTTTGATAATCGTTTTTGTTACCCTGATATTTTTATAAAACAATAATATCTTTTACTTTTTGTTATATTTTTATACGCGCTACATAACCATTAGCTGTTGATGCGCGGTAAAACATTGATTAAATAATAAACTAGAGGCTTTTGTCACAACACAGATTCCCCCCCCCATCCCCGCCCCATACACACACCCTTCACACTAAAAACGTAACAAAGGGCAATAACTCCAAAATAATTGAGGCGATAGTTATGGCTCTTGCACATGGCACTTTCTCTCAGCATGCTATTTCCATGTATGTAGTTTCAATCCAATGGCGTGGGCTATATAGGAGTTATCGTCCGGACGAGAAAGTGAACAAAAGTATAAGGGGAAATAACCCCAACATTATTGAAACCAAAGTTACGGACCTTGTACATGACACTTCCACCCATCATGCTCTTTCCATGTATGAAGTTTCAAATCAATGGCATGACCTATATAGGAGTAATCGCCTGGACAAAGGAGTGTGAATAATGTAAAGGGGCGATAACTTCAATATTAGTGAAGTCAGAGTTATGGACCTTGTGCACGACACTTCCTCTCATCTCATCGTGCTCTTTCCATGTATGAAGTTTCAATCCAATGGCATGAGCCATATAGGAGTTATCATCCGAAAAAAGTGTGAACAAATGTACAAGGGACAATAACTCCAATATTATTGAAGCCAGAGGTGTGGACCTTGAGCATACCACTTTCTCTCATAATGCTCTTTCCATGTACCAATCATTTCAATCCAATGAGCCATTTAGGAGTTATCGTTCGGACAAAAAAGTAAACATGTACAAGGGGCATTAACTCCAATATTAGTGAAGTCAGAGTTATGGACATTAAGCATGACACTTCCTCGTAATATTCTCTTCCTATGTATGAAGTTTCAATACGATGGCATGAGCCATGTAGGATTGATCGTCCGGACAAAAAAGGTACAAAAAAGTACATTGGACAATTAACTCCAATATTAGTGAAGCCAGAGTTATGGACCTTGGGCATGACTCGTCCTCTTATTATGCCTTTTCCATGTGTAAAGTTTCAACCAACTGGCATCAGACATATATAAGTTATCGTACAGACAAGAAAGGGTGACGGACAGACAGAAAGACAGACAGACGGACAGGCAACTCTCACAAAAACAAAACGTCTCCCCCATATAAATATTGGGGGAGACATAGGCTAATAAATAACGCCTAGATCTACTTTAAGAAGTGAAAAAAATCACATTGTTTCTTACATAACTATTAGATGCATGCAGTTGCTTGGTAGATTATATAAGAGCACATTTTTATACAAAATAGTTTATAAACTAGCAACTGCATCAACATTACTTCTAATTATACATTTTAGAAGTAAAAACATAGATCTAGTTTATTTTGACCTATAATATTATTAAAGTATTGACTGGGGCTAGTTGATACACTGTATCAAATAGCCCCAGGGCATGTGTATCAATTAGCCCCAAGCCAACTTCCTATAAAAATGGACTCGTCTATTTTACCTAGATCAAGACTGTTCCAAATTACGCCCATGCCATCGCTACAAACACATTATGTTTCAAGCTGAACCTTACACATTAAGTAAATTCACAATAGTAAACGCTTAGTTACTGATTAACAAAATACACCCAACTTTTACTTACGTTGTTATAAATCATACAAATGGACCTACGAGAAGCAATTATCGTCGTAGAGGGTTGGTGTCAACAGCAAAACGGCCGCAATATTTTACATTGTTTTTAAAAAATGAAGTGATTGGCGTCATTTTGGGAGGTTTTCCATTATTATGTGTGCTGTACCATCTAGCCCCATGTATCAACTAGCCCCAGTCTCCCCCATTTGCCCCCCCCCCTGAGTCTTGCCACCACATGTATTGTGTTACTCGATCTCAGAAAACCCAGAGGTTCATTAGAAACCTAAAAAGTGTTTTCACACATTTGCAAACAGAGTAGACCCAGATCAGACGACTCCAGCTCAGTTTGCTAACGAAATCCAAAAGATATGTTTCTTTACTTTCTAAAATGGCTACAATGTTCCAACTTCCATATTTCATTATTACTGTTTTGTCTATGAATATTGATTACGAATAAATATAGAGCATGGAAACTGTTAAAAACAAACCAGCATTATCAGAGTGTCAATCTGTGTTAGGCTGCTGATGAGTTGCCAGGTTACTCAAATTCTTCTTCTTATATTGTTATCGGCTTTATATCTGATAAATCATGAAACTGCTCCTAGTGAACATAGAGTTTTACAAAAACTCCACTTTTTTATTAATATTGCACCAGGGTTTGTTTTTTACCAATTTTCTTTTCAAAAAGGAAGTAAATTGTTTTAAAACCTCTTTTGCATTATGTAAATTGAATTGTCATGCTAAAATGTGAGATTAGAACTTTTCAAATGCTAAGAATTGAAAGAACCCCCCCCCCCCCACACACACACACACACACACACACCAAAAAAATAAATAAATAAACTAAAATAAATAAAAATGTCTGATTGTAAACCAGTTCGGATTATGATTTTATACACACACACACTGAGCAACACAGGTCCTGATCTAGATCCGAACAGTTTGTAAAGTTCATTCTAAGGATGTACAATAAAACAGTGACCAGGAAAATATATCACATACAGTAGAAACAATCAAAGTACTGACAGTACTGAAGGTTTCGGACATAATATATATTTATTATATTGATTGGTTGCTGTGGATTTTTCTGAAAATGATGTCAGTAGTTTGGAAGACATTTAAAGAATTGTTTTATGAACATGATACACACAGGGCGATTCCAGTAGCTCAACTTGCCACTTTGTGCCAATAGAGCCAAAATTGATGTTTAATGTAGAATAGAGCCATCACTCCATTATTTGAAAGTAAGGGTCATACTTCTGCTACTATCTGGTCGACCATAACAGTAATTAGCATGCATCATTCACTTATCCATATATACACTTCCACCATTTTTAGACATGTTCCTTATGATTATACATACCCTACAATAATTGCCAAATATATATGATATTAACAATATGACAAATTATAAGGTAACAAATATATTTCAACTTAGCATGGAAGGATACAACAGGGAAAATAAAATTAACTAGAATATTGGTTCAAAGACACTTATGCACCCCTCCCCCTAACACTAGTGTCTCTATATCAAGCACTTTTGACTATGTGTTATACAGTGAAGAAAATTTCCGAGTCCCATAACTCTGGTAAAATGGTCAGAGCAATAATTACATTCTTTAAGAAAATATTCGCATCAAGGTTGACAGCTTATCATGGGTGAAAATTTGAAGTAAAACCTCCCATTGTTATATGGGTTGTTATATAGTGAAGACGATTTCAGGGTTCCATATCGGGCACAATTGGTCTTAGCAAAAATAGGCCTTTCTATGCTTTTGCAAACAGAAAAGACCCTGAGGTTCATAGAATAGTTTATCCATGCCTATACCGTGTCTTTTTGTGTGATTGCGTTGTATTTGCTTACTTTTTCCTGAGGAGACTGCGAGTGTGAGTCTGTTCAGGGCCAATTTGTGAGTCTGTGCTGCAAACAATACATACCCCGATCAGTTACCACAACTGGCCAGGGTCTTCGCTATTTGCAGCATCATACATGTAACAAGTATACCAATAAATGATGTAATTAAAAATAAATTATAGTCATATATGCAAATAACAGTTAGTGCTGTAGTAAACACTACAGACCCTGATCAGTAACCGGCGTCATAGAAATAAATGATATGAATTAGAAATAAATTACATACATTACTATAAGATACCATAAGACACTATAAGATACTATAAGCCTGACACGTAAATCAATAAATGATGAAATGTATATAAATTAAAAGATAAGAAAGTGCTTTGTCTCATTTTGTTTGCCTTTCTCCTTCTTTCCTTTTAATGATTTTTTTTAATAATATAAAGGATACAAAAACCCTTGTTTCCTTTTAATAGTAATTGTTAATACTACCATCCAATCTACTTAAACAATAAAAATGGCAAAGTGGGACACCCTGTTTGGATTCAGATCTAATACCAAGTAACTGTCTGACAAAAATCTAAACTGTTTACAACTTGTGACAATTTTGCCTTAGGTCAAAATGCCTAAAACTGATCTTTTAGAAATTCAAATGATGACAACCTGAAGCAGACGATATTACAGATCTCTACAGCTTGCTTAATCCTTACAATGCTGAGTGATGTTTCGTTTGCAACAACTGCTGTCTGCTTCAATTCTTCAATAAACTTTCTTTCATTTTATGCAAAAATATGGTCAAGATGACAAACAGTTTGGATCCTGTTGAGACGCAGAATCATGTGGTCTCTCATCTGGATCCAAACTGTTTGCATAGGTAATCACAGTTTCGCCGCTAGCGTGCAAAGAGTTAAGCGTATGACCTCTAGAGATTTTAGCATGATGTAACAGTTGCCCTGCACTACTGACCCCCAGTGCTATAACCTTTATACTGTAGGTTCTGATGTGAAGAACAAAAGAAGTCAATTTAACCCTTAATTCCCCCATATAAACTTGTTTTCATGCATCTGCAAACAGATTCGACCCAGATAAGACAGCTCGCTCCCATAGGATCAGGGTCTGCTCTGTTTGCTAATGGATCCACCTTCCATGTTTCATTATAATTATTTTGTAAGATTCCGGAACCGGATTGTAAGCCAATCACTGCACATGTGCGTATTCTCTTTAGGGGGATTCCCGCTAGGTAGAGCTCATGCAATAGGGTTTTCCGCCAAAGTTTGAGTCGCAATCCATTTTATAAGGATTTCGGCAAAGCCGAAACCCTAAAAAGTAAAGTACCTAGTTATAGTCTACTTTCAGTCCGAATGACCGCTCAGTCGACTGTACATTTACTCCCCTGGTCATTGAGTCATTGGCCTACAACATTGAGCTTTGCTAACATATGGCGCAATCATGCAGCCGCAGTACCGGCGAGTGACCCCCACAGGTACCCATTTTAACCCCTGGGTGGAGAGGATGTGCGGGTGGGAGACACGGAAAAGCGTCTCTGAAATTTCCGTGTGGGACCGGGATTTGAACTCCGGACCTCCGGACTGATAGTCAAGTGCGTTACGACTAGACCCCGCTACAGTAGAACCTGTCTTAAGTGGTCATCAAAAATAGGTCTTATTATGGGTCTGTAAGGCAGGTGGTCGCTTAATACAGGTCAAATGTAATGCAGAAAACTCCCATAGGAGCTTTCTGCTTTACATTTTCCTTGCAGCAGCCATCTACTTTTTAAGACTCCTATGCTCAATAAATGAAGGTCGCATAAGGCAGGTTCTACTGTGTTCATAGTCAGGGTCTTTAAGGCAGTATGAAATTCATGCAGAAGGCTACCATAAGAGCATTACGCTGTATTAACCCTTTTCTCCATTTTAGACCCAACCACTTTGAATAAATCTACCGAAAAGAGAATTAACTAGAGAAAAGGAAATGTTTAGAATTGTGTAGTTTTGAAATCATTGTGATAAATAGAGCATTTGCTCCTATGGGAGCAAATGCTCTATTTATCACAATGGTTTTATAAAGTGACTTTTACAGAGGAGTACAAGCGTATTTATGGAGGAGAGGGTTAAGCAGCCACCATGTGTATGCATAACATGGCCAAATTATACCTAGATTTGGCATACTGAGCCTGTAATGCCTTTGCAAACAGAGCACTGACCCAGATCATACTGTTCCTAACAAATAGTATAGACCAAGATCAAACAGTTCCTTAAAGAGACATTTGATGAGGTTCTACATTATTTAAGTATTGCTACTATATAAGCCTACATAATCATGTGCTATGATTTGTTGACTGTTTTGATTAAAATGAGAAATTTGCTGAGTACATCGGCATCTCATCTTTGACACTGATACTGTTGGTTTAACCCTTCGCTTGCTGAATTTTAAAATACAAAATTTCTCCTTCTTTACCCATGTCCTGTTGTAATATTTACATATTTCTTCACAGTCTACCAATATTTCTCTCTGCAATCACTGCTGTGGTGTGCACTAGTTTCATAATTAACTTGTAAATTTAGAGCAGACTTTGCATGATGAGACAGTTCCCACAGGGCAGTACAGTAGAACCATCAAACGAAAGGTCTAATTATGGTTCTGTAAGGCAGGTGGTAGCTTAATGTAGGAAAAAAGTAATGCAGAGAGCTTACTGTATTACATACATGTGTCCTGCATTAAAAAAACATCTGATTTTGAAGACTTATATCCTCAATAAATGGATGGCAAATTAAAACAGGTTCTACTGTATGCTTAAAATGTCTGATTCCTAAGGCAGTTTTCTGTATACCTCTTATTCTTTACTCCATGAATATTTATGTAAGTTGTGGTGACATCATGCATATTAATCCGATTAATTTTTATAATATTTTATGAATTAACACATCAATCTTTTGTCAAAAACCGAAACTACAGAACCATGTCTAACATATTTACTATTCCATGAGCAAATAGAGCCGACCTGATCAGGTGGCTGCTGTAGATGCCTTCTGATCTGGGTCTACTCTGTTTTCAAATGTGTAGAAATGTGCATTTATGGTGTAACGGGTTAATTCTTTGCAAGCTACCATTGAAACAGTCTGAGTGATTACATATACTATATGTTATGTAAACAATATGGGCCCAGATCTGACACCACATAATGTGACATCTCATCAGGATCCAAACTATTTGCCTCTTTGACAATAGTTTGCAAAGAAATGTTATTTTAGCTCACCAGAGCACGTTGTGCTCAGGGTGAGCTATTGTGATCACCCGTTGTCCGTCGGCGTGGGTCGTCCGTCGTTCGTCGTCCTTCGTCAACAATTTGAACCTTTAAAAATATTCTCCTCTGAATCTACAGGGAGGATTCCCATCTTTCATCTTTGGCACATAGTATCATCTTTAGGTCCTCTACAAAAGTTATACAAATTATGCCCCTGGGGTCAAAATTGGCCCCGCCCCAGGGGTGCCTTGCTTTCAATAGAAACATATAGTAAAACTTTGAAAATCTTCTTCTCTTAAACCAGAAGGTCCTCAGCTTTCATATTTTGCACATAGCATCATGTTCAGGTCTTCTACAAAAGTTACGTAAATTATGGCCCTGGGGTCAAATTTGACCCCGCCCGAGGGGTGGGCAGTTTTCAATAGAAACATATAGTGAAATCTTTGAAAATCTTCTTCTCTGAAATTGGAAGTCTCTCAGCTTTCATATTTGGCACAGAGCATCATATTTAAGCCCTCTACAAAAGTTAAATAAATTAAGGCCCTGGGGTCAAAATTGGCCCCGCCCCAGGGGTGGACAGTATTCAATAGAAAGAAATAGTGAAATCTTTGAAAATCTTCTTCTCTGAAACTGGAAGTCTCTCAGCTTTCTTTTTTTGCACATAGCATCATGTTTAGGTCCTCTACAAAAGTTACATAAAGTATGGCCCTGGGGTCAAATTTGGCCCCGTCCCAGGGGTGGGCAGTATTCAATAGAAAGAAATAGTGAAATATTTGAAAACCTTCTTCTCTGAAACTGGAAGTCTCTCAGCTTTCATATTTGGCACAGAGCATCGTGTTCAGGTTCTCTAAAAAGTTATATAAATTATGGCCCTGGGGTCAAAATTGGCCCCGCCCCGGGGGTGGGCAGTTTTCAATAGAAACATATAGTGAAAACTTTGAAAATCTTCTCGTCTAAAACTGGAAGGTTCTCAGCTTTCATTTTTGGCACATAGAATTATGTTCAGGTCCTCTACAAAAGTTATAAAAATTGTGCCTCCTGGGTCAAAATTAGCCCCGCCCCAGGGCAGGCTAATTTTCTATAGAAACATATAGTGCAAACTTTGAAAATCTTCTCCTCTGATTGTCTGGAGAGCGCTTCAGGGCCATTCTGGCCCTCTTGTTTAGAATTGAAGCAGACGACAATTACAGCTGAAGAAAAACTACATGCTAAGGGTTAAAGTCAGTTTAACATAGTTTTGGTCTAGGTATTGTAGAGACATTGTACCATAAATATTCATGAAAAAATGAAAAAGAACAGAGAGATGAACACATTATTTGGACTACTGTATTTAATGTTTTAACCCCAATACCAACTGATATACGTATTATTATCTGCTATAGATAGTCAAGTAACAACTTACATTGTGACACACGGAGCATCCATCGGAAACACTTAAGATTCTCTTTACAAACTATTTATATTTAATCGTAATTGTAATTTGCAAAAAAACCGTCATCTGCTAAAATTTCTTGTGGTTGCGTCTTGTATGTGGCTTTGCCTGCTTGACTTTACTACTTTTCCATAGACTCTTTGCAAACGAAATGGCAACAATTTCTTATAATCACCAGTAGATGATTATACCTTTTCGTCTTGAATATAGGTCTAGCGTTGCATACGCTAACTCTCGGCCTATTTTACTAACATGACAGTTATACATTATTGTTGATATGTGTTTGAACTGTATCACTTGCAAACAAACCATAAAGCTACTTCGTTTTAATTGCGTAAATTTCTAATGATTGCATTGAAGGCTGGAATCATAATTAGAGGATCTGTTTCTACTCCATATACCTATATAGATCCAAGGTCTGCAATAGGATATACGTAGACTAACGATGGAGATCTAGGGTCTGCAAGGAGACATTGTTTGTTTGCGTTGATTAACGTCCATTTCTGCCAACTATGTGCTAACTGGGTGCCTAGAGAGAAGAGAGTGGATATAGAAAAACCGAGCGCGATGCCCTACTCTTATTATCGATAGTTTATCTTTTAGATGCCAGTATAAAACACTGATACATCGGACTTCGGTTTATAGTCTCATCCGAAGGACTTGGTCCGATGAGGAATTGTTAAAGGGACCCTTGGTATTGCAGCCGAGCATGTTAACCAATCGACAACGTCTGCTGGGGACATAGACATACGGTGTTGATCGTGGTCTGCAAGGGCGCATAGACTATCACTGTAGATCCAGGACTGTAAGGACTATATAGACACGCGGTGAAGATTGAACATAGACGCATGATGTAGGTACATGAGAGATGTAGAAACACTGTGTAGAACTAAGTCTGTAAGGTAAATTAGTCTAATATCTGTAAGGGGACTGTAGACACACGGTTTAGATCAATATTTGTAAGGGGATTGTATACACACTGTGTAGATCCATATCTGTAATGGGACTGTAGACACACGATGTAGATCCATATCTGTAAGAGGACTGTAGACACACTGTGTAGAACCAAGTATGTAAGGGGACCCTAGACACACGGTGTGTATCCAAGTATGTAAGGGGCTGTATACACACCGTGCAGATCCAAGTATATAAGGAGGCTGTATACACACGGTGTATATCCAAGAATGCAAGGGGAGTGTAGACACGGTGTAGATATAAGTATATAAGGGGCTGTTGACGCACGGTGTAGGTACTGGACTGTAAGGGGTCGTAGACATACGGTGTAGATTCAAGTATTTTATGGGCCACACACACGGTATAGATCGAAAACTGTAAGGAGGCCTATACACAGTGTAGGGGAGTGTAGGCACACTGGGTAGAGCCAAGTATATAAGAGGATGTAAACACACGGTGTAGACCTATATATGTAAAAGTACAAAAATGAGTCATGCAGGAAACACCATATACAGAACAAATAGTCGCTCGAACAGCAACACAAGGAAACAGCAAATGTGCATAACTATAAAAAAAAAACAAGAGACACACAAAGACAAAACAAACACACAATAGGGGGAATATGGAAGCACCGCCTTGGAACGGTCAGTGACAAAAGTCACTGGGGATTAATCCGGTTTATGGGCGCCCAACCTCACACTTATTCCATCCCTACCCTAAAAGACAAACAGTGTAAATAAACGTATCCCCTCTCCGACTAATCTACAACAACCGCGACGGCAAATACAGTGGTAAAGTGCATGTATAACGAAAACATTTATGTGAACAAACTGTATCCACCTATCGCTAGTGTACTCAATGATTGAGCTGCAAACAGAGTAACTGTAGAAAAGTAATAAAGGGTACGACAAAAACGAAATAGTACAGATATTCGACGTTCTCCTTCCATTTCTGGATTTAAGAGGTCGCCTTCATAGAGTACTAAACCTTTCTTGTCGGCGTACATGCAAAGAGGCCAGCGTGATTGCCAACTGTAAAAGGGTTGGCAACCAAACATGCAGTATGTTGTAGTACTACAGGATCATATCCCTTTTTAATGAATTTTTTAACATATTTGATGAAAAAAGTGAGAAAATGGGTACGTCCAATAATTTTACGAAGTTTGTAAATCACATCACCATAAAATTCAGGATGTGAAACACCGTGTCGCAGAAGCTCCTTGAGATTAGATTGGTACTTGCCAATAAGCGAGAGATTTCGATAGTAAAATTTAGAAAAAGTTTTTCTTAGTTTATGGTATCTATATCCTTGCTTAAGCAGTTTGTCAGTTAAAATGAGATTTCGACTGTTAAAATCGTCAATAGATGAACAAGCTCTTGCAAAACGAATAAGTTGAGATATATAAACCCCGTAAGATGGAGCACGGGGAACATCACCGTCAAGATGAGGGAAATTAACAATATTAAAATCAAAATCATCTCTTTTGTCATATATTTTAGAAGAAATCATTCCATTATCAATTTTAAGGTCTAGATCAAGAAACGCTGCATAATTGTCGGACGGGTTAGCTTTATTCAATTTGAGTTCTTTAGGATAAAGTGTAGGAATCAGAGCATCAAAGAAAGGGTTATCTAAGTTAAAAAATATCATTCAAATATCTACAAGTTTCATTGAAGGCTTTTATAACATCTTCTTGTGATTGAGGATTCAAACGCAACATGCAATCTCTCTCATAGCAGTACAAAAACAAATATGCGACAAGTGGTGCACAGTTCGTACCCATGGGAATACCAATTACCTGACGGTATATAGCATTCCCATAACGTACAAATATGTTATCCAAAAGAAAGGTTAGTGATTCGCAAACTTCTGAGCAAGTCCAATTGGTGTAATATTTAATTTGCTCGTCAGTAAAGAAAGCTTTTTCAGCATTACATGCCAAGAATGATGTTTTTCCCGGGCAAATACTTTCTTGATTAAGTTAGTAAGCTTATCCTTAATTAAAATATGAGGAAGAGTTGTGTACAGAGTAGAGAAATCGTAAGTGCTAACAGTGGATGCAAGATACCTTTTGTTCTTAAGTTTGTTTTAGACGTCTGAAGAGTTCTTAATAGACCAGAAGAGATTTATTCCAGAATTTTAATAAGTCTTATCACAGTAGAACCTTACATGTTCCTTTACCTTCGTGAAACAAGAAGTCAAAAGTATAGACAATTTAGTAGTTGTACATGAACTAGAATTTGCAATGAAACGCGCTTTATATGGTTTTGTATGTAGTTTTGGTAACCAATACATTGTAGGAAGTTTATGTTGTGTAATTTTAATATCGGTTCCAAGTTGTTCACACTTTTTGACATGGTCTGAAGCGATGGTCTTTTCGTCAGTAGTAACTGAAATGTATGACTTGGTATTAATAATTTCCTGCTTCAAGACATCGATATAATGTAATCGTCAAATAATAATCACATTATTCGATGCCTTATCAGCAGGAACAAAAACGTGTATTTTGAATGGAAATCCTGTAAACCATTTTTAAGATTCCAGAATATGACATAGACATAGTGTAGGTACAGGTCCATCAGATGACATAGGCACACAGTGTAGAATCTGATCTGGAAGGGGTGGAACGATGTGGATCTTAGTCTGTAAGGGATAGAGAAACACAGTGTAGAGCCATGTCCGTAAGGAGTTTATAGACGCACGGTATAGATCCAAGTCAGTAAGGGAGTATAGACACATAAAATAGATCAAAGTCTGTAAGACGGGTATAAACTATAGTCTAATTGTGTAGTTCAATGTCTGTAAGGGGAACATATATTAACGGTGTAGTGCAATGTGTGTAGTGGATACATAGACTAATACTCAGGGAGCCTATGGGGTCTACCGTGCCCCACCCCCGCCTAGACATTTTTCCATGGTTACCAAAATGTTCAGAATAGTCTCCTGAATCAGAATCGCGAATGTACTCAAGTTTAAATTATTTTAGGCTATGTGTATTTTAACCGTTTCCATGGCACCCCCAGTTTTCGTAATGATGACCCATAAATACAAATACGCCCATGTCCTAAAACTATAAAACTGGTACCAAATGAAAGATAAGACATTGTGCCTTTATTGTGTTTTTTTAATTACATTATTTGCATACTCATGAATATTAACGAGAACATTAAAAATAGTACAAAAGTATAGAAATAACGTAAACCTTTCATTCTTTTATCCTACAAATATCAGAAAATAACTTTAAATGCAGTTTAATCTGATGAAAAAAACAGGAAACAAAAATTCCAATTTGAGGACCAAAGCTTTAACTTTAAGTAACGTTTTCACCGTTACCATGACAACAATCCAGTTTTCGTATTGATGGCCCGTACCTGCAAAATCGTCCATATCACAGCCAGCTTTTGTCCTAAACCTATAAAACTGGTTCCAAGTTGGAGATAGGACATTGTGCTTTTATTTCCAGCTTGTTTTGTAGCTCACCAGAGCACAAAGTGCTCAGGTGAGCTTTTGTTTTCGCCTGATGTCCGTCGTCCGTCGTCGTGCGTCGTCCGTCGTCCCGCG